>VWZT01008709.1:162478-275877 GCA_013397055.1 Pachycephala philippinensis | reverse complement strand
GGGGGGGTAGGTTTGTTGTCTCTTTTTTCTCTTCCCAGCATGTTTTCTCCAAGATCTGATTTTTACAGTTGACTCTTAACTTTTTATAACCTGATTCTGCCTATGAGCAGAGAACTTAAAGTGTGAAGGAGAAAGAATTATATAGACACTGTTTATACACTTGTACATATTGTTTTGAACATTCTTTAATTAAATTTAATTAAAGTGTATGATGAATGCTGATCATTTTCAGTCCTGCTGGTTTTCAAGGAAGTTATAGATACTTAAAACACCCCACATTTAAGTTAAATATAAAGAGAGAGTGAGAGGAAGAAAAAAATACCAGAAGAAAAAGATCCATAAGACTGAAAGGTGGAATAAAATGAAATGGCATGGATATCCTGTAGCCAAAGAGAGCTATCTTTCCTACTGGAGATTGTCCCTAGATGGATATAAACAGCTCTCATCTGGGTTTCTTCAAGGCAGAGGCCAACAAATACGACGTATTATGCATGGAAGCTTTTTATGGCACAGACTATTGTCCACTGGAGACCGGGCAGACACCACCAAGCAAACCTCACCTAAGGCCACAGACAAACGTCAAGCCCCAAGGGGATCCCTCTCCCATCAAAAACAGTGTCCCTTTCCCAGCCTGTAACATATATTTTGCCTGTCATTCAAAGTTTATCAGTGCCAAAGCCCTGAGACAGCCTGGCTTGAGCCACACAGGTAGATGTGAACACTGAGCAGTTGGAAAGGCTAAAATATTCCTGGATGGAAGCAGTCTATGAAATGTCCTCAGAAATAAAACAACTCCATAGTGCTTTCAAGGCCAAAATTATCCATTCTATGCTTTATTTCTAATGTGCTGCCTGGACTGGAACTGTGACCGTTTTCTGTTTGTAGGCATCATAGGAAATGAAATGAGTGGAGGATTGCTGTTGAGAGCAGCCACAATTCCCCTACCTCTCTCCAACAGGCTGTGCCATGAATCAGGATATATTTTATTATTTTTATAGTTCTATGCAGTGATGTAAAGCTTACCTGGGGCCCTAGCAAGGTGATACCAAGATCTAGACACTTTAAAATCCAGGACAAACCACCAATTAAATTTGTGCTGTTTGCAATTCATGGTCTGATTCCCAGTCTTTCTATTACTAAATCCACAAAAATTGCCAGTGAGGGATAATTGCATCTGCACAAGAAAATATCCAAGATGGTGAACAAAACCCAGCAGTAAAGCTGCCCGTGCTGGGTACGGGTAGGATGTCTTTGGGGACATCCTACAGACATTGCAGACAAACTGCATTTTTGGAAGTCTCCAGCAAACAGAAGAGATTTTAGAATGAATAACAGACCTCCTTTTCTCTCCTTTTTAGCAATTCCTCTCTTCCCACTTGATGAAACAGCAGCTGAAGTGGCAGAGACCTCTCCACCAGCCAAGAATAACATGGGTTTGTGTGGCTGAACTGTTTGAACAGAGCTGCACACTGCACCACAAACCAATTCAGTCTCTGCTATTGCCACCCCAGAGCCCAGCTCCGAACATCTGGGAAGCTGAATACTGCCCCAAACCAAAACACTGCCACTGCTGATCACAGGAACATTTACACTGCTTTTAGCTCATTTCCTACCCAATTCATCAGCTACCAGCCTCTATCATGCTCTCAGAACTGCTGGTCATGATTTCAGGGTCACTGACTTGCTAATGCTATGCCTGAGTCCCTAAACAGGCCAGTAAGGCTGTCCCACAAGTCAGTCATTAAATCTATAAATTAAATATATATGTGTGCATATATATATATATATATTTAAAAGGAGTCTCATCATTAATTTGAACCTGTCAGACCTTGAATACAAGATGATCTGCATTTATTTATTAATCAAATGGGAAAATAACACTAGTACAGATACACTTGTGGAGCATTAGAGACAATAACAACAAAAAAAAACAGTGCCAGGAAAAAAAATAAGGGTTTTTTTTTCTGTGATCCTTATTTATTACATTTTTAATAGAAAGTCAGTGGAGGTCTTATCTGATGTCATTTGGTTTAGGTTCCATGGTATTTTTTGTATTTGACCAAATTCCCTTATCTTCTCATTGCTTGTGTTCTGCTCTGCCAGCACCCAGCAAGCTGATATACTTATCTTCAGTTTTATAATAAAGTTTTAGCTTCCACAGGATAAAAAAAGAAAGAGAGTGGGGAAAGGAAAATTGTGTCCGAGATACTAAACATATCAGGCATGTGTGAGTGTCAAGGCATCCAGCAGTTAACCTTCTTCTTATACAGAAACTTTAATTGTTAAACGACATATGCTCATGGACTCATGACTTTTTCTTTTATTTAAATTTTTAGTTGTATGGTCAAATTGAGAAAACTCTTATGATCTCAGGCACTACCCAGTGAATATTTTGAAGCAAGGCTGGTGATCATTAGTTTTCTGTGATTGCAGTTAATAATCAAAGGTGAAAAGATAATTAGAAGTGACAATTCTGAGGCAAGGAATATAAACCAAGGGCTAATGAGCAGGTTATTTTGCAAGCACCCATCTCCTCTTAAGAGCTTTATTTCCCAGTTTGTCATGGCATTTTTCCTTCTCTTTCTTCCCTAGGTTTGGTGCTTTCTATAGCTCCCCCCTACATCCTCACCACTCATTCTCTCCATAACTCTTCCAAAAATGATCTCAAATCATTATGATCAGATGTCTCCTTATTACTCTTCTTGTTATTTCTTCTGCTCATTTCTTGTTACAGTTGCCTTACCTTGACTTGCTGTGAGAACATCTTTACTTGGGTTTACCTCTTCCTCAGAGCTCCCATCCTAAGCAGAGTCTCTTTCCTGTGTGTGGAATCCAAGATCAGATTTACAAACAAACCTCCTCAATCATCCCTTTGCTTCTTCAATCCATAACTGAGGCACATTTGCTAAAATTTGAGGATAACCACATAATATTTTTTTGTCATTTTTGTTGTAATTAAAAAAAATAATGCAGAAATCCAAACTAAAGGGCTAAAGAGTTGGAAGAGGACAAAGAATGAGAATATGAGGCAGAATCCCAGCTGAAATAAATCTGTCCCATTGCCCAAAGTGGATCAACACCAATTTTAAGAAGCTGAAGATCTGCTCCAAGGTTGCTTTAGTTTACTTTGATAAAAAATACACATCAATAAAACTGGAAAACAAAGAACATGGTCTTAGTAGCTCAAACTGGGCTGGATCTGGGGAAAGGGAACTAACTGCTTTATTATATATATGTTATACTTTGACAAAATGTGACAACTACACCTTTTCATTTCCCCAGTGGCCCCCAGGAGACTTAAGATTTAGGATCCTGTAGAACACTTTAAACTTGAGAAACTTCTTCTTATAGTTTCTTATGAGTCCTGGAGGCTGTGAAAGAGATTACAATGCTTTATATTAACTTCCCTCAGCTTGCTAGAGATAAGCCAGTGGCCTGATACCAAAGTCTTCTCCTTGTCAGCAATGTGCAGAAGTGCTACATCTGAAACTACAAGTCCTTTCCCTCCAAGTCAGAAAATGAGCCATTTGCAACAGCAGCTCCACATTTTTTTCAGAGCCCTGCCAAGTTCCAGGCCAAAAGTGTCAGCATTGCCACGGCTTCTGCTCTTGTGCAGCCATCAGTTTAAAATGTGCAATTTCCATGCACATCTCTGCTGGGCTCAGTGAAATTTCAATCCCCAGGACAGCCAAGGCATGGGGAGATCAAGTCTGCTTACTCTGTTTCAAAGTCAGGTTGGCTGAAAAATACGAAGTAAAAAGGAGAGACTCGTAAGACAGAACAGCAACAAAAAGTTCTTGCATTTTCCCCATCCTTCCTTTTTCCCCACCTGACAGGATCTGGTAAAACCAATTGGAATATTTTGTTGTGGGGTAGTGAATGTGATATTACCCGCACATCATTCTGCTGTCCTCAGAGGAAAGTACATGTGATTTTTGATCACACAGTGTAAACAGATTCAGAACTCCCCAATGTTCCTCAGAGGAGACAATTTTTTTGTGTGTCAGCTGAGCAAGGGAGGTTGTGTGTCTGCTACACGTTGTGCTCTCTCCATTTCCCAGTTTCAGCTAACGAAGGAATGTACTTCTTGAACACATTTTCTAGAGACTCACCTGGAGCCTGGGGAATCCTTCACAGGTCAGAATGAGGTGCTTTGAGCAATTTACTAACTGCTCCTAAGTGATCTATGAGCCTTGAAACAATGCTGATTTCCCCATATTCGAATGCCAAAGATCAGTCCTGACATATTTATTTTCCTTGTCATGATATCTCTCAAAATTATGATGTTCTGGGAAGAAGAAAGATCACCCGATGCTCTTGATTGTTGCACTGAACCACCCACAATGTCTGTTCTTCTCAAGATTCTTAGAGCAGCAGCAGACTGGAGAGAGCTGGGCCCACTTTAGCTCCTGATTCATGAAATTTCTGAGACATTTTATAGCTGCAGTCAAGACAAAATAGGGATGTCTGTCCCTGTGCAACAAAGTCCCCAAAGGATTAATTACCACTGCCTATTGTTAATTCCAAAAAATCACAATTTTGGTAAATCCTTTCCATAAATTAGAAGTTTCATACTTTACCCGTGTGGGAAAATTTAGTTCTGGGTGGTTTCTTACACTCCATACCTCAGGAAATTTAAGGCCTTGCATTAGTCTTTTAGGCTAAGGATTTCCTTTTTGAGGAAGTGGGAAGTGGGTGAGAAACATCTTGAGCTGGAAGACCACAAGAGAAACACAACACCATGGAAGCACTGAAGGAATCCAGAGGAAGTCCTGGGTTGTGAGACTATAAGCTGGCCCAGCTGTCCTCTTAGGATAAAGTGCTCCAGAGAAATAGGGCAAAAAAGTTGGTTTTTTTGCATTAAGTCACTTCTAAGTGTGTTTACAGTGTCTCGCATGGAAGATAATATCTACCTGGACCAGCAGAGATCAAGGCTGCTTTTTATCTAGAGCTTGTAGACAGTCAATATTCTGCAACAGAATCTCTACCATGCAGAAGTTACTCTGAAGTTTCTCCCTTTTTCTTTTTCTCATGCCATGTAGCAAAATGTAAGGATTTGCTGAGCATCCATAGCGCAGATCAGATCAAAGACTTTTAATTTTTGGTCTATCTAAGGAAGACAAATTCCAAGGCCACAGGCTGAATTTCCTGGGGGCCTTCAGTATAAAACTCTTCCATATAGTACTGCCAGCTTGAATGTTAAATCCTAGAAATTCAGCCAACCCGTTATGTGACTACTTGATCTGGAGGAGACAATTGGCCTTTTTTTATTCCCTGTTTTTATACTTTTTCATGTACCTAAAATTTTTCAGTCCAAGAAAATTATTCCGTTTGAAATATTGCAAGAGGTGTCCAGTTCCTGTGAGGTTTTCAAAATTATTTTGGATTGGGGTTGGAACTTAATGATCTTTAAGGTCCCTTCCAATGCAAACGATTCTATGATTACGATTCTGTGATCTGCAGTACATTCACCCAGACATGCATCAGATAAGCTTTACAATTTGAATGTCTACCAGCTTATCACAAATATATCTTTTTACATCCATACTCAGATCTTTGCATGTGAAAATAGGAAAAATAAACACACAGATGAGGCAAAACTCTGTATGTACACATGCAAACAGTTACTTACATGTTGCCAGACAGAAATCCAAAGTACATCATTCAGACAAATTATGTGCCAGTCATAAATCCTGTTTGCAAATTTACATCACATTAATAAAATGGAATATTTGGGTCACTTTACTTTTCAATGACTATTAGACCTTGAGGAATGTTACCCTGTGTGTGTACATGAGTGTGGGCACATGGACACATAGATAGGCACATGTCTATACATAGACATGCACTTCTGTATTTTGCTCTTCAGCCTTTTCTTGGGGTATTTTTTATGCCTATTTACCATTTCCCCCAGCCCGCTTTCTTTCCTCCGCAGCCCACTAAGAACTTCAGCTTCAATTGTATAAGAGACACAATGTGATTTACAGTGTTAAGAGATTTTAAACAACACATTTAATGCCACTAGGGGCCTGAAGCAACATCCTGAAGCAACAGGCTATCTCTCCCTAGGCTTAAAAATTAAGATTCACTGGAGTATGAAGGTCAGTGGGAGACGAAGGAAAGGGCAAACGGTCTGGTATGATTACACCATGTCTGAACCAAGCTGGCTTTCCCAACGAAAATGTGTCAAGCAATACAGACAACACATTGATGTGAATTTCTTCTCTGTGCTTCTGCCAGTGCTATATTTGAAGAATGCTGCCAAAGAGTTTATTCCCAAACCTTGTGCTTTGTATTAAGTAACAGGATTTAATAACAACTGTTTATATTTTCATGACATCAGAAAAAAAAAAAAAAGTAATAATGACCCATGGAAAAATCCGCTTTCCCAAGCTCAAGTTTTAACAAATCCTGAAACACAGAAACTCAACCTCAAGTGTTACTGACAACCCACAAGAAAAGGTCCATCTGTGGTTCCTCCTGCTCTTCTCCAGGACTATGCATCCAGCCTGTGGCTCCTTCCTTGAGGGTCTTTTTTCTCAGGACAGTTCACAAGCACACAGAGGACCAGAGGAGCCAGCAGTGGTCATTTCTCTATGGTTTGGTCCAGTGTAACAAATCTAAGAGGCGAACCCACACAATTTAAAGCAATTAGAGGGCAGAACAACTGAACTCAAAGCTGCAATGGTTTTGACTGATGAGAATAGAGAGCTCCATTTGGGACATCTGATGAGTTTACTGTCCCAGATGTCCATCCCACCCCTCCTTCCACACCTTTGTGAGCTATGGAGCCAATCAACTCCTAAACCACTGAAGTTTAGCACACACTGTTTGAAAACCAGCTGAAATAGGTGATGATTTACCATAAAATGCTATGCTGTAAAAGACGGTGTGTCAGGGCCTGACTGACAAGCAGTATAAATATCTTTGCAGAAGAGGCACGGCTGGAGGCAGTAGCCTCATCAGACATCCCAAGCAAAGTCATTTTGCCCATCAAAGTCATTTTGCCAATCAAAGCCTTTGTAAACAGACCTACAGAACAGGATTTCAGCATATGAAACCCACTGTTGTCGACAGATATGACAAGGCCTCCTAAATCATGCAGACTTTCTTCAAAATATGGCTAAGTGGGATGCAAGGGGGATGTAGCTGCTGTGCTGACCCCTTTCAGAGTTTCAGACTAAGGGGTCTGTCCTTTACCAGGGAGATCTGCTCAGAGATAACATGCCACCCAACAAAACCATCTGAACATTCCTCAGAGCCTTTCTGCAAAGGGACAGAAATTAAAGCAAGACAATAAAAATAGTTTTTCCCACTCTCTCACTGCTTTCCCCTTCACTGGACACATCACTCTTGACTCAATTATGTAATAACAGCAACAATAGAAATAAGGTGTTAGGGAAAAAAAGACATATCTTATATTTTTTGCAAAAAAACCCAATTCTATCATAATATTAGCCACATGTGATCCTGTGTTAGCTACCAGACCCTGAAAAAGAGGAAAAAGACATAAAGAGGAAGGTTAACACAGTTCTGGCTGGGTGGGGAAATGAGAAGGCCAAATGTACATTAGTCAAAGAAAGAAAAATAATATCCCAGAAAATGAATAAGAGATAACTATCCTCAGAATAATACTATATAAATACATTTGCTGTAGGTCACATAAAAGATTCATGGCACACACATGTACAGGTCAAATTACCTTTAAATATTAAATTTCTTTCCAGCGAGGAAGAATTTCAGATTTATGCTGTTTTCATAAAGAAAAAGGATGCACCCCATGCATTATTATTTGCTGACAAATGATAGCTTCTGAGTTTGCCTGCAAAATGCACATTACAAACTGTCTTCTTCATGATTAAAAAAAAAGGAGTGAATCATCATGAAATTCATCTCTTCCCCAAGAATTTTCTTCTTTCTTTTGGCTCATTAAATCAATATTTTCTTATTGTGGATCTATAGAAGTCAGCATTGGAGAACACCTATTAGGTCACTAAAGTACTCCATTTCTCTGCTAATGTAATATTATTTTCCTGCACCATGTTTTGATCAGTCTGGCTTTTAAAAGATTCAGCAACAAGGTCACACTGTTCCCTGGAGATGTGATTCCACCCACACCTCAATGTTCAGACATTTTCATATTAACAGGTCTAAGCAGGAATAACAGAACCACAAAAAGTTGCAACAAAAATAAGGTCTGAACTCAAAGCTCGGGATGAAGTAGCACGGGGTGGTAAATCTATCCAACAACTGGTAGCAAACTGTAACTACTGAGTTCGTGGTTCCAGTTGGGCAATGGTGAATTCCACCGTTCTCCTTTCTGCCTCCAGTAGTTGGAACCAATATTTCTGACTGCAAAGTGATTATCCATTATCAATGAATCTTCTTTGCTGCCTGTCTGGCAGGGAGTAGGGCAAACCTCCTCCCTAGCCTATGCTATGTACCAAAAAACCTTCCTGGCAAGTGATTTCATTGAGTCTTTAGCCACTGATGTGCAAAGGTGGTGGCAAGATCCTCCTCTGGCTTACCACATTCTTGGTGGCATCACTCAGCTGAAGGCAGTACCAACCCAACCAGCATTATCTCCTTAGGCTCAATTTCAGTCGTGGGTTGTTCATCATTTGCAATTAAAACCTTGTTGAGACTTCTTGAATAGGACTTTTTATACTGTTTTAAAACAACAGAAATAATAAATACATTGAAGCATACCACTTCAGCCAGGAATTGTTAGACATGGGAGCTTAAAATTCACAGCCCTCAAGCCTTCATTAGACAAATAAAACTCAGTGGGTGGAGAGACCCATGGAAGGCAAGTACAAAAGAGGCGTGTTACACACGGGTGTAAATTTGTTTTCCTTTCACTGCAAGTGAACGCTCAGGGGAAAGTGTTTGCAGCATGAGTCCAGCTCTAATTTCAGTAATCCCCACAGCTTCTTCTGAGGGCAGGAAAGCCATTCTTTCCATTCATGGCATTGACTTTTTGTTGCCTCCATGCTCCAGCCAGTCCTGCAGACCATCTGGCAGAAGTGAACCAGCTAACCTCATTTTCCAAAGTACACACCTCACCCCCTTGCTCCAGCCGATGTCCCTCTGCCTAAGGACACAGACACAGGAGATTTCTTTCTCTTTTCTCTTTCTTTTCTTTTCTTAGTGGTGACGCTTTAAGAGGGATAGTGTCTTTCTCACCACAGCCTCTTGATCTCAGTGTGCTCTCTTTTGCCTTTCTTTACCCCCATCCCTCTCCCCGCCTGCTTTGTGTTTTATCTCTGCCTGTAAAGTTGTGTGATTATGGATAGAGAAGTCACCACACAAACAGGATAGAATTTACCACAATGGCTGTTTTGTTCATATACATTTCACTGTCTGTCTCTTGTCGGAGCATGGCTATCATCTTCTACTAACAATATCCCTGGGTAAATTATAAAGTCAACTCTGGAGTAAAGCTAGACGTTTTATCAGCATGTTCAAACTATCCCCTTACAGCTCTGTACTTGCCAACTGCACATCCTTTTCCTACACAAAGACTCAATGCACATTAAAAAGGCACTTATTGAAGGTGGTGTTTGTTTGCAGAGAGGGTGTGGATCCTGATCACTACGGCAGTCACTCTCCATGTTTTTCTCTCATCACCCAGAGAAAACTGGGTGATGCAGTTATACTCTCTGACAAGTTCTTGGCTCAAGTTTGAGGTTACTTCGCTCCTTGCCAGGTCATTCTTCTTCATTCCTCAGCTGATGCTAACTGATGGATTTCCCCTAAGCTGACGACAGAGTTGATCTAATGCCTCGCTGCCGGAGAAAGTCACCGCAGACACAAAATAAAAGATTGGAAGCTCTGAGATCTCTGTTGGCTGGTGTCCTGAAGCCACAAGAAATTGATAACAGGGGACCCTAATATACTATCCATACGTCAACAGGCAAGAGGATGATAAACCTCCAAAAGTCTTTCCCGCTCTCAAATTTGGCGATCACATCAATGCTGTGAAAAAATCCCTTAATAAAACAATTGCATCCACATCTTGCCAGGCTAGGATTAGCAGCCATCTGTACTGATAAAGTTTGACCTGTAACAAAAAAGTAGAGTTGCAAAGCAAAGTTGGTCCTTAAGTTCATTTATTTCTCTCTACAACATCAACAGCAGTTAAGGTTAGTGGGTTTGGATGTAACTGCAGTACTTTGCCCAGAAATGCCCTTATGTTTGTCTCTCCAAAGTTGGGATCTGAGAGGATTTCTCATCAACTTAATTGTCTTTTGAGTACAGTATCCCTTTCTCTCCATCCTTTTCCTTGCGTGCCTTTAAAATAAAGAGCCTTTGCAGAAGAACTGCTCTGTGTTCTGAGTTTATATAGCAGTTAGTGCAACAGGACCCTAATCCTGGCCGGATGTTTAAGAGATTAGGAAGAGGAGGAGGATGCCTGTTTATACAGAAGGCTTTCTCTTGTTAGTCAAATAAAGAGAAATTTTCCTATTGGTTTAATTCTTAACTGTTTTGACCTCTCACATTAGGGTTAAATTTGCCCCTTTGTTCTATTGCAAAGTCAGACACTGTGAGAAGAGATGAGCCAACTACTTAATTTAGTTTCATAGGGATTGGTGCAAAGGTTTGCATTGCTCACAGTTTCCTGCTTCCTACATCCCAAGCTAATTCCACTTCAAGCCCAATGGGAGCTTAGCACCTGAATGAATATAATGTCTCAGAAGTCAAATAAATAAGAAGACAAGAATGAAAGATTGAATTTAAAGGGAATGAAAAACATTTTTCCTTGTCTGAGGATGTGAACCCTTCCAGTTTTGCCCGAACTTAATATTATTGAGCAGAAAAAGAATGCACTGTAATGATTGCTTATCTCTCTCTTTTCTCTATTTCCCTTGAACAGTGGTTGGGAGTTTTCATTTCCTATGTCATTTATAATGTGCTGAGTTTTGTATTTTTGTTTTTGTTTGGCACGTGCGTTGTGAAAAGAAGGCCTGCTACAGATTGCATCACTCTTTTTCATCCCAACCAGCATTAATGATAAAACCACCATTTCTCCTTAGAGTGCACCATATTCTGATCAGTGCTGGATGAATTGAATAAATATAAATGAGCTATAAAGCTCTTTAACACTTGGTCACAGATCTGAATCCAGTCTATATCAACAGTAAGCTTAGGCAAAATAATGTCTCTAATTTTGAAGGCATACACACAGTGAGAAACTACTCCTAAAATGTTTATTTTATAGTAATTTCAGCAGAAAGACTGTGTCATAAATACAGCCTTCTAGGTCAGGGTTATGACACATTGGCAAACATATGTGTTGGATGTGCTTATGAGTACATGCCCTGTTCTGTTCTGTATCTATGAATGTCCATCTGGAATTGCAGAAATTATCACGATTTTTGGGTTTTTTTCATCCTGGTCCTAATCCAATTCCCATCAATGTCCTATTAACCCCTTGCTGTGACAGTGACCAGGATGTTGAACTCTCCCCAGATTTGTCCCAGTGAAAATTTTTATTCTTCATTTAACAGTTTATCCTCAAGCCAAACCAGCTCTTGTCCAAAATCCTGCAATTTGTAACAGTAACATTTCTAAGAACCTTTCCTACTGCATCATCTTTTAAACACATATAACAAATGCTGTACCATAATTGTCTGACTGTCCCAGGTCATTCCTCCTGGGGACATCAGAAAAAGTTTGGGTTTGAGATCCACACTGAAGTGTTTCCATCAAAGCAACATGAAAGGTTTCTGCAGTGTTAGATGCTGTTCTGCCTCTGCCTTGCCTAACAAGTGGCTCTAAGACCACTAAGCAGCTGAGCACATCTGGCTTCAGTCACCTAAGCTTGCAGGTCACTGGATTGCTCTTTCTGTTGTCTTTCACCGTAAGGATTTTTCCCAACCAGATCGAAAGCTTTTAAGTAGCTGTATGTTTGTGCCAAACACTAATTGAATGAAAGGGAAAGATGTGAGCCAGATGCAACAGGCTAAATTCCCTCTAGAAGTTAATGGAGTTGCTTCAAATTTAAACCAATGAATCTCGATGAGGATCAGTCCCAAGAACCAACAAGACATATTGAAAAATTGATACACCCTTGTCTGAAGTTAGAGAAGGAGCAGAAGAATGTAAGAAAAATATGATATACAGGTCAATCAACTTTTGGTTAAAGATACCTATATCCCATTACAAGCAACACTTTGTATTCCTCTGTTCTGCTAATGAGTGGAGGATTCTGCAGAAGTCAATTTATGTATTTTGTTGGACATATTTTGCTTGTCTTTTATCTGATTTTTTTAATATCAGCAAATTAACAATTTTGCCCCTACATAGCAGCTTATCCATGTTTATTGGTTATCTTCCTTGCTGTCAGCAGGTACATGGATCACTCCTTAAGGATACATTTCATTGGAAGGCAGCACTCAGAAACAGCAAGGGCTCAGTGAGAGAAACAAGAAAATGTGTGGACTTGAAATATTGGAGAGATTTCATCAACATTATGATCAAAGTTAAATCTGTAAAGAAATAATCTCCACAGTGGTTGCTATTTTCCTGTGGTGTTCCCAAATTGGAGGAGCCCATTTGAATGCACAACAAAAATTTGCAAATAAAAGTATAAAAAAATACATGGATTTGAGCAGGAAGATGTCCCATGCTTAGGAATGACTGCTATTTTATGTTTCTTTTCCTATTTCAAAGTGGTTTTAACACGAACTGAGATTTCAAAATAAACTCTTGTTATGAGTCAAAACAAAATATTTCATCTGCGTAACATCAGAGTATTCATTCCACGGTGATCTTTTAAACTTGAATTGCACAATAAATACTGAATTTTCTGTCAGAAAAGTCACTTGAAATTAAAAAAATCCATGCTTTAGTACAGACACATAATATTTCAACATTACTGAAATACTTAATGGCATTTTTTTACAAAATCAAATGTCATTAGAAAGGATATTTTGCTCTAAAGTGGGTGATTTTCTTAAAAGCTGAATTTTGACCCTCCAAAATCATTCAACAAAATTTCTAGCTGGCTTGAAATCAGCTTTTCTCCTTTTGAGAAAAGTGGAAGTGGAGGCTCCGAGTAAAAACCTGACCACCCATGAGAGGTTTGCTGTTGACTTCAATACAGCCCAGATTTCCCCCACGGAATTCAACGGCGTCATGAAATTTAGAAGTACTGGCTCCACACTATTCAATGGCAGCAAGAGATTAAAGAGGAGTTACACAGGATGGTGATAGTAGAATGTAATGTATATGGTTCAGATTTAGTACATATCACAGAATAGGCCACAGAGGTGAAAGGGGAGCTGGGCAGGAATTCCAGCTGAACTAGCTCACTTGTCCCTAATCCCTGCTATCTGATGAACTGCCCTTGGCAAGGACCACAGCAGTACAAAAGTTATGCCAGTGTTCAAGTGTCAAAGGTGATAGAAAGCTAAAAATCACTTTGCATCAGATGGCTGTAATAGATTTCCAAAGTTTGTCCTGGATCAGTTTCCCCAGCCATTGAAGAAACAAAAGTAGGGCTCCCCTTCCGTGCATATCAGCACTAATTCCTGTATATCATTTCTGAAAGGCTTCAG
This sequence comes from Pachycephala philippinensis, assembly GCA_013397055.1. Lineage (NCBI taxonomy): Eukaryota > Metazoa > Chordata > Aves > Passeriformes > Pachycephala > Pachycephala philippinensis. Next base: position 262,315 of record VWZT01008709.1, on the reverse strand, counting down.
CTGTGAGACTCGTTTTGTCCATCAGCTTGGCTCAGAGGTGTGTCAACAGGGGAATATGAAGAGACCAGACTTAAAAACACTGTCTGGATTGGAAATGAAAGGGAGGGAGGAAGAGGGGGACCAGGGGTGGGGGTGTTTGACAAAAGCACACACACACAGCAAAAAAAAAGAAAGACAAAGGAAATTCTTTTACGTTTATGAGAGTAAACTAGATTCCTCTGGTCTGACAGATGAGCATAACTGTAGGTCTACCTACAGACTTTGATAAGCACTTAAATGCAAATAAAAAGGATCAATTTGCATTTTCCTTTCTGTTGCCAAATTCAATGCATCATTTTACAATTGCCATTAAGGATTATTGCTATCCTAACCAGCAGCTTACACAGTTTGAGCCCATCGTTTGTTTTCTACCCTGGCAGAACATCTCAGGCTGCTGGCAGTTTTGCACTGATGCTGTCCTTGTCCTGTTTTAATTTTCTGGAGTATGCTTATTTCAAAAAGGGGTTTTGTTTTCCTGAAAACTGTCTTCCATGAAAACATGTCATTCATCACCTCCTTGTGCACTTATTTAAGTGCTGATGGTCTCATCTCCCATACACAAACTCACTCCAGTTCTGGGCGATGAGGCACATAAAGCTACTTTTGATCTTATTGGAGTGTAACCTGGACAGTATCTTGGAGTCCACTTATTTCATAATCAACATTTAAATTAGGAAATTCTTTTCTGATTTATGCCCTCCCTCCCCTCTGCCTCTTTTCTCTCTCTCGCCTTTTTTTTTTTTTTTTTTTTTTTTTTTTTAATTCCAGAGAAAGGGAAACAAGCCACAAGCATTCATTAAGCAAACAGCTGTGGACTAGAGGAGATCAGAAGTTCAGTCTGGAAACCATGTGTGCTTCTCATGTTACAATAATTGGGAAAGTATGATCAATGGCAGGTATGGAAACACAACAGTCTTAGGTATGCTGAAAAAAACAAAGAGTTTAGCCAAATCCTGCTCAGAATAATAGATCCACTCTGAGATCTACTGATCACTGCAGAGCTGCTCAGCAGCCCAGAGAGCACAAACAGCAGCATGTGAAACTGCTCAAGTGCTGACAGAATCCCCTCCCCTCAAAAATATATTTATACAGAACATAACGCAAACGTCAATTAAAAAGATTGTGTTTAGCCACCACATTTTGTTTTGTTCTCAGCCTGTGATGTAATTTGTTCAGCTGTTAGCTGTTCCCTGCGTTAGGGACCTATGTATCATCCCAGCAATCAATGTGTCTCCGAGCCCTGTGCTTCCCAGGAATTACCTGAGCCAGGCAACTTTACAAGTTCTTGCTCCTCTGCCCAACAAAGTCTTGCTGCCTCACAGTTCCATGGGGCAGTTTAACATCTGAATCACTTGACTGGTACCCACAAATCAAAATCACATGTCAGCACGCAAACCATTTGGCTGTCTTCACATATTGAACAGAAATAGCCTTCTTTATGTCACAGATTTGTTTATTCATTTGAAGCACCAAAGACTTTGACTTGCTATCTCCACAATAAATTATCCTAAATCAGCTTAAGCTATCTGGTCCATATATCATTTAATATCACTTTAGGTGGCTTGAGTAAAAGGACTTTTGGTTTTAGGTGGCATCCTTACACCATGGCCATGTTCCAGGGTTCATCAGGTGGGCTGCGGGACAATCCTGACAACATTCTCCATCTCAGAGCTGAAACCAGGAGCACTGCAGATACTTTGCCATTACTATTATCTTGTTATAGCATTATGCTGAATTGGAGGAATATCTGTTAAAAAAAAAAAATCTCATTTTCCACTCAGTCATTGACCTCCCTGTTGAGAACACACACATGCACTCATAAAACCAAATTATATTATTAAAATACATCTGGACTAAGAACGTGGATTAAGACTGATGACCAGGCTTTCACAGGCTCCCCAGCTGACTTTGGCAGTACACTCCAATCACAACTGGCCAAAGTTGGCTTTGCTCCAATGCTCAAAGGTTTTATTCTTTAAGATGATGTTTTTTAAGAGTGAGTTCTCCACCTGTTCTCATACTAAAAGGAGAACTGATTAAAAGTGGATCTTTTATTTTCCCATTTTCTTTATGTGAAACGATTTCCCAAGAAGAGGATAGGAAGAGAAAGGGACTGTTTCAGTGTTTACCCTCATTTTCAGACTCAGAAACACTTCTTTTCATGTAACCATCATGTGTGACTGCTCTGATCAATGTAAATATTTCTACAACACTTTAGCCATGGACCTTAATCACTTCTACACTGAGTTCAGGACAGACCCAGTCCTGGGAATAGGTCCCTCCCTGCTCCAGATTGGCTAGAATAACCCTGGAAATTACTTAAAAACCACAAAATAATTATGCCCGAAATGGAATTAATATATGCTGGTTTTCTTTGCCTTTTTTCCTTTCCCTTTATCTTTTATTTACAGCCATCCTTTCATTATAAACAAGGTCATCCTGAAATTACAAAGATACAGTCGAACATATGCTTTGGGGGTTTAGTGCTAACCCTGTACAGTCAGACTCCTTATAGGGAAACCCTAAAATTATAAAGGATTTTGTCAAGTCCAGAGGCCTTTCCCAACATTTTTCCACAGAGCAAAAAGCCTGCTCTGGTGAATGAGCACCCTGTTATAGTGAGCAATCATTTGGCAGCATAGGTTATTTTAATGGACACATCACTTTAAACGGAGCCTTCACCATCTGTTCTGCCCTCTAATTACAGATGCAAAAAGAACATAATTCACAATTGCATCATAAAAAAGTAAGATATAAGTGATTTAAATGCATGTGTATATTCTTTATTCAATGCAGCATGCAGCTGTTATGTTGTTTTCATGTTTCAGACACAAATCAGGATGAAAATGGCTCTCCTTTCATAGAGAGAATTCCCTAACACAGGACATTTTGTGTTCAGCAAGCAAGAATTCGCTAAGGGCAAAATCCCTACTTTTTCACATAAAAACCAAGCCTGTAGTCAGTAAAAGGAAGATGGAATTTATATCCCTCACCCAGTGGATGCACAGGGCTCTGAGACAGCCCGTTCACAGCTACTCCCCTGGAGTACTCACAGCAAGAGCAGTGAGCAATACTCCACGGGGCTAATCCAGAGGTTGGCCAAGTCCTGGAGGGGTTAATCCATTGCCATCTGGGGGTCAGAATGCACACACATACTGAGAACTTATTTTTCCATTTTTTTCTTTTTTTTTTTTATTCCTTTGGTGTCACAGCAACATCCTTCTCCCTGCATCATCATGCCTGCTTCCCAGTTGGGCTTATTTTAATTCCCTGGAGAACACAACCTTGTGTTTGACCTGTAACCCAGCGTTTCAGTCCCCTTGCACCTTGCTGCAGGGCAGGAGTCATGGCAAGGCCCTCCCTCCAGCCCATTGCACCGGGCTGGGTTTCAGCCTAATAGAAGATTTCACAGTAGCTGCACAGTACATAGCTCAAAAAGAGAAATTGGAGAGTTCCTGCTGAGTAGGAATTCATCCATCAGCAGCAGCGAAAGGCAGGAATATGCAAGCAAATAATCCATTCTTAAACTTAAATGATGCCATAAAATGAAAGAAATGCCAATTATTCTCAAGTGAGTCAAGATAGTTAAAGTGCAACCTTTTATTGGACTAACAAATGAGTTAGAAATGAAGCACACAAGCTTTCAGGACGAAAATGTATTTTCTTCAGGTGTTGGCAGCTTTTAAATTGAGCTATGGTCCAATCCAAGTTTTTCTTAAGGATCAATATGACTCCAGAAATTTTATTCTTTCTTCTTTTTTTTCAGTCATTTTGATCCAATAAGTTTTCTTTAAAGATGGCTGTTATTTTTTATATACTTAGAAAAAAATCCAGTTTCAAATGAACAGTATTTTATTTTTTCACAGGCCCATAAAATTAGGATGTTTTTCTTTGCAGCTTCAACAGGAAAGCTAGTTTTAACAGAACATTATTCTCTGTGTAGTACTTCTTAAAATAAAATAAAAAAAACCTCTCATTTCAAGTTGGAGATTCTTCTTTTAGAACTTTGCTTGTCTTGATACAAGAAGTTAATAATATCTTGATTTAGCTACCCATTTAAATAAGCATCTAACTTTAAACACAGAGCAGTCTTGGATTATTTCAGGAAAACTACGCTGTGCTTAAAGTTAGAAGCATGTTTAAATGTGTATTGTCAATACACGTTACCATCTCAACTTAGTTGACTCCAGAAGTTGTTTCCAACTCCCTTTCATTGCTGTGGAGAATGAGCTAAAAGCCAGAAAGCCTTAATAGCTTCTGTGGCTTCTCTTCCCAGACTGAGGAGTCAGTGGTCTTATCAGAGTCAGGTTTTATTAGATGACAGAGACTATTGCATAAGGTGCATATGAGGAATATTTTTGTCTCACCACCTGTAAAAAAAGGGATACAAATGTTATCACCTTTCTTTGAAATGTCCTGAACTCTGCAAATTTTAAGGAAATTCCACATTAAGCCCTCAAAAGTATCTTTTTATAGGTAAGATGAATGAAAAAAATGGAATTGTGTCATTCCCATTAGCTATTTTTGTCTTTCCCTTTGCAGTCAGTTTATGACGTAGTCAAAATATTTCATCATTCAAAATCCTCATCAGAAGTAATTTGCTTTTTCTTTCTTTTTTTTTTTTTTAATCCCCGAATATTTTTCTGTTCCTCATCTATGTGCTGCAGATGTCAGCTCTGGGAGAACCCACACGTGGTGGGGGGCTGCAGTGAAGGACAGGACACTCCCAGCTATCCTACACAAGGCATTGGGCCACTCTCCCCATATGTCATGGTGTTACAACCACCATAGTCAATTCCACTTGATAGCTGAGCATATAATATGAAGTAAAAGAAAATTGGTTAGGTATGTTGGACCTCAGACAGTTAAGACTTAAATGTAAGTCAGAAAACTTCAAAATCAATGAGACTTTTTACAAGGCAACAATTCAGGGAAAGAGTTTACAGTGCCAAGACAGCTGTGTACTGGGAAGAATCTTAGCTGCTTCTTTGGAATAAAGCATATACTGGAAATAATGCATGAAGCAACTCCTTAAAATGAAAAATTACAGTAAAACATCCTTAAAATAACAGAAGGCTCTGCCAGCAGTTCCAGGCTTGGTATTGGTAGAGTGCAAGATGCTGCATTTCTTCTGAGTAAGCTATTACTGTCAATTCCCAAGAAAAAAAGTATTGACCAGTGTTGGACTTTCCCAGTGTCATAATGTTCAGCCAACATAAACAGTTCTGATCGAGTCATTATTTGTCTCCTTTCCAAGACAGTTTTCCAACGTATGCTAATTTGTTTAGAGAAAAGAATTATATGGAGGAGGATGCCTATTTAAGCTCAGTATCACTGATTTTCCCCAGGCAAACAGAAGGAAAATCTTGATAGCAGAAACTTGCAATGTTTTAAACAGCTCCTATAGAAAGACTGGCTCTGGAAGGGATATCAAAAGGCTATTTTTTGGGCTGAAACGAGCTGGTTTTGACCTGGGTTTGGGATCGCAGCAGGGAGTGGGAGAAAGGAGACACATCTTCATGTTCTTCAGTCTGCTTGTTCATTCTTGGGGGAATCTGTCACACCCCTAGGGATGCTCTGATCCCAGCCAGCTGGAACAGTCTTACAAGAAGTCCTGCCAGCCCCGACTGTGAGAATGTCCTGAGCCTTTTTCAGCCATGCTCTCAGCCCTCCACTTTTCACAGGGCAAGGAAAAGGTGGCACAGACCCAGCTCTGCTAGTTTTATATTGCACAAAGACACCTCTGTGAGAGAGGACTCTTGTTTTGGCTGCTTGGGACCATTTTACTCTGCTTGAAGGAGGGGTCTGCCCAAGTTCTTCAATTTTGCTACTGAACATTTCTTAAACTGTAGAAAAATAACACAATAATAGCATTTGGCGAGCAGGGAGAGAACAAGGGGGAGAGCGAGTAAACCCTTCTTATCCTGGCTGTGATTTAGAGCTGAGGCTCTCTCTGTACATTAGGCAGCACATCCCCACAGGGGTTGTAGAGACAAGTTAGGTGAGGATGAAAGGAAGATCATATCACCAACTTTCTGTACATGCTTCTGTGCAGATCAGATAATCCTGTCATGCTAAAGGATTGCCCCTTCCAAGGGGCTGACTCCAGTTGTATGGGGGGAAATGTGCACCCAGTGAGGCAGGGGTCTCTACACCCACCCCCCATAACATGACTGAAGGGAAAGAGGTGCATTAAGGCCCCTGAATGATTCAATGTCTCCCCCCACCTCACAGACATAATCTTTACGCTGCTCTAATTCCAGCACCTACTTGGCCCTCTGCCCAGTGAAAGGCTCGACCTCTTTCCAGACCTCAGACACGCATTTACATACACTGCAATGTGTCTGTGTACGTTAGACCTGCTGTATAATTTTAGTGCCTTTCCTTTCAGTGAGGTCATGGAAGTATGGGCACCCTGGGAAAAAAAAATGAAATGCTAAGTATAAGGAGATGGAGTCAGATTTTAAAAGATACTTACATAGGTGCCAGCTGGTTTTCTAAGCTGCTTTAGCCCCTAATTTCAGCTGACTTCAAACAGCTTTGAAAATCAGACTTTAGTAGCCTGAGTTGATTTTGCTGACTGTGAAATAAATCTCAATTGATTTCTGGAAGTGTGAGTGAGCAAAGAACACCCTCAGCAGTCTTTGACTTCAGATGATGCTCAGTGCCCCAGAAATTAGGTCACTCAGTGCTCAGAAGGATCACTGAAAAATGCAGGCACAGAAAGAAGTGGGTAGTGTTTGCTGGGGTGACTTGGGAAAGCAAAAAGTTAGTCCCTGGCCAAATTGGCCAGGACTGTTCCCAAGGGACAGGTTCTGTCCCATCAGAGTCAATTGGACTTTGTCATTGGCTCCTTGGGGTTAGCAGTTTTGCCCAGGACTGTTTTTGCTGCCAGACAGTAGTCAAATCCACTGGGCATTTTTTGTCTTTCTATTTAAATGCATAACACAGTGATGGGGTACTCAGTTATAACATTTGCAGAGGACAAAGCTGAGGCCAAAAAGGCCTCTTTTCCTGCCTATCCTTCATATCTTACCAAACTAAATTTATTTTTCAAATACATGATTTCTCATCTTCTGTTTAGTTTCCAAGTCCTAAGGGCTGATAGAACTCAAAACAGCCTGAGAAAACTTGCCTGTCTTTATTTTCTTAGATTTGCCGACAACTTATTAAACAGACACAAACCCCACTCTTTAAGCATACGAGGCAGCCTTTCAAGTCAGTCCAAGATCACAGGTCAACGAAAAGCCAAGAAACTCGACTAGGCAACAAGGCCTGAAAAACTAAAAATATTGTTACCTCAGAAAATGGAAGTAATCATAGTCAGGAGGGACCTTTTCTTGAGGCTTTCTTCCCATATACTTCAGTACAAAAAACAGCTACAGGTGCTCCTAGCTTTTGACTTTTTGCACTGGGGAGATGCCTAGTCCAGATTGAACCAGTCTGACTTAAATACCAAAAGCAATCTAGCATAGATCATTGGCCAGATTATTTTGTTTCTCCACAGCCCTCACGTCCCAGGTCTAACATTTATTTTTCTTCAAAGTGTAGAATTCCCCTTAATACATTTTTAATTAGCTCATTCATCCTCTGTGGTGTTGTTACCACAAGTCCACCGCAGAGAAGGAAAGGGAAGGGTCAAGCTGGACAAATACGAATGACTTGGGATGTTCTGCTCATTGTTGAAGGAGTGAGTCACTGTACAGGAGGACACAGACACATCCAAAAGGGCATTCCACAGCCAATGAGCATAATACCAGACAGAGAATATCCTAAACAGTTGAACTTGGCTATGGCCTACCAAGTTCGGATATGAACAGAAGCCTCCCCATTTCTAAATCTCCTCCATTGCTGTCTGCAGTGGTAAAGATGCTACTATTTAAAACCTGCCTCCAACATATATTTTGATTCTATATACTTTTCCAGGTGAAATACTTATGGTTCTGGTTACAAGACAACAAAGAAAATAATGAATGACCCTTTCGCAAGGCAATTGCTTGCAGACACATTCTCACAAGATTTTCTCCAGGAAATTGCCACACAAAATCCAAGCCTTCTTCCTGGTGTAGATCTTGTGGGAGTATTTAATTTTTTAAGAGGTGGTGGAGTTTTAATTCATACATTTTTCAGTTTCTTTCCAAGCTTTTCAGGCCGTTTCCAGCTTTCCCACGAGAAAGAGAAGAAAGCCACCATAACAAAGCAGGAAAAAATTACAGCCCACCTCGTTCCCGGGGAAGAGGTACCAGGGCTTGGGTTTCATCTCTCCTCCCTTTGCCCTCTACTACCTCCAGCCTGCCCCCACCCCCAGGGGAAGGAAGGTGGTTCTAGCTGCTCAAGGTAATAAAGTAAGGCCTGGGAGGAAATGTTGTCTTTTGGGAAAAGGCAAAATTGTGTGACTGCATTAAAGTCAACACTATTTATCTTCACCTCTTGTCCTACGGGATGACAAAGGGACACAACTGTTAGACCCAACCCCTCTGTGCAGCTGCAATGCAAAGAGGGCAGGGACTGGTACTTTCAAGTGTCAGACCTTTTGTGCCCAACTACTAGTTTATGAGGCTGATGTCAAGCATCTCACTCAATGAAGTCTTTGTCCTAGGTGTATAGGGCAGGACAGTGGAAAAACTACCCTGTCTTATATCCCAGGCTCATCCATCTTCTGCTCACCCGGTTGCTCCATTTTTATTTTTTTTTTAGGCTACCCACTGCATTGCTAGTAAGGATTCCCCCCTCCAGGGTTAATGTACTGGAAAATTGCTCTGCATGTTTATGTGGGGGTCCCTTCCAACTGAAAGAGAAAAGGAAAGAGGAAAAAAGACTATTTGGAAAGAAGAATATTTTTCCCACTGAACTCACAGGGCAGACCCCAGCTTGTGGGTTCTGACCCTGATTAAGAGAATTTCAATGACCTGCTAGGAGGTTTATTGTGAAGTTTGGCAGAATGCACTTCCGAATGAAATTTTTTATTATTTATAATCACAAAGGTGGATTTGAATGGTCTACATTCCTCCCCTTCGCCAGTCTACTCACTTCGAGACCCCAACTTTAAACTACCACAGATCACCTAGATCCAGTGTGCTTCAGTTCTCCTCCAGCTCCTGGGCCTCAGCCAGGTTCTCTGTTTTGAACCAGCCCCTGTTGTGTTTTCTTGGGCATTTTTTCTCTTTTATACATTTAAAACTGGGCTGCACAATACAAATTTAACTGTTGTTGACTTTGGACTCAAGGATAGGGCAACACAAGTGACAGCACGATATGAGATAACTTGTAGCTGCCGCTAGATAAAAATAGCCAAAATATAAGCCTACAAACAAAAAGTTTCCAGGGTTGAGGCTGTTTTTAGCTGAAATTAAACTTCACGTGGTCTCTGGGGTTTGAGCTAAGACTAACTTTGGACAGAAGTGAAATACCACGAATGTCACAAACAGTGTCCGTAAACAAGCTAAAAATCAACAATCTTATTTTCCCAGGTCCAAAAATGCAGCCACTTGCTGTATGTTCATAGATACAGTCATGGATTGAACCTCATAAGTGACTGGGATAAAGCCAGGTACTAAAAGGAACTTCTTAATGCATTGAAAATGCTCAGTGCCCGTTGTTAGTGCTCAGGTGCTTTTCTGTTCCCTTCAAGTGGGGTAGTGTTTTGTGTCCCTTGTTCAATGACATAAACATAACAATAAAATCCGTCATCTAAGTCTGCCTCCCCAAAGCTCTGGTACTGGGAAGAATATCCACAACTGCTTATTTATCCTTATTTCAGCAACAGTGTGTCCTGCTGCCTAAGAACCAGCCTCTTTCTAGTTAGTGGGGGGAGAAAAAAAGAGATTTTTGTAAGTAAAAGGTCTTTACAACACCTTTCTCTTGTTCCATACAGTTGGAAGAAGATCTTTCCAGTTCTGGGATTATAGTTCAAAAAGTGATGTCATTTCTGGTTATTCATTCTCAAAAGAGAAATGCAAATACAGCCGTGAGGGGGCATTAACTCCTCCTGTACACAATAAGGAATTTCCATACATAGGGTGTTTTGGTGACAAAAACTACCACAGAAGTTAGAGTGAGGCCCTACCCTTTCTGTAAGATTCTGGTTCCATCTTGGCGTTTGCTTTTTCATTACTAAATATAGATGCAAGCAGGGACCAGGGGCTTGTTTCAGATGTTTATGGCTCACAGTGTGCCCAGAGCAGGGGTTGGACTGAGCCTCACCTCCCAAAGCAAGGGCTTCCACCCTTCCTAGTCTCCTTTTTAGGAGCCAAGTGACGTCAAACACCTCGTGACCTCCAACCCTGGCCAAACCCTTGGCATGGCTGACCTGTTTATTTGGGTAGAGCATAAAAGAATTTTGGCAAAACTGACAAACCAGGCTCAGATAAGGGGAAACCTTCAAGTCAAACACAAACATTAATATGAACACCCCTAATCTCCTGGTTTGTCCCCTTCCGCAGGCAAAGGTCAGGAGCATTTGGTCCCCACAGACCCTTAACAAGCAGATGTTACTGTAACATGCCCAGGGAATCAAGCATAAATACGACCCCTGACCCCAGTTGTCAGCTGATCCGCTGAGACTCTTAGAAATATACTCTTAACTTTTATAAATTCCCACTTTTTCCCACCGTCCCACTCCATTCTTTCCCTCCCCTCTCCCTTGTGTCTCCCAGACCCGGAGCTGCTGAGCGGCGCTTGCACAGTTGCTCGCGGCCTGACCCCTCTCTTCACCCGGGTCAAAGGCCCGAGACCCAGGGCAGGGCTCTTTTCTTGCCAAAGGCCAGCTGATGAATCATTCCCAACTTGAAGGGAACAGAGGAGAGGGGAGGAGTTTGTCTCTCAAAAGGCCCTCAAACAACTGTGGCCTATATATCAGCATTTACACTATTCTGACACTCTCAAAAATTCACTTTCCTTTCTGGGAACGGCAACAAAAAGTGAAGGGGGAAGGGATGAAGGAGCTGAGAGGGGCTCCCTGGACAGCCTCGGGAAATGCAGAGCCTGGTCCTGATGGCAGTAAAGGGGTCTCCCTTTGTCTGAAGGGGGATGCTAACATGAGCATCCTTCATTCCAAAAAATGCTCCTGTTAAACAGAAAAGAAGTGGGAGGAAGGAAAAGGGGGTTTCCAAGGAAAGTCTGGGCAAGCTGCACCAGACAGACCAGGTCCTGTCAGACAGGGCAGCTTTGTCCAGAGGTGGGAGCTGGGAGTTTTTCTCAGTACTCAGGGGACAGCTCCTTCTCCTTCCTCTCAGCCCCATGTGGGGTTCAATTTTTCGCCTGCAACATCCAACCTCTCTTCCTGCCAGATGATCCACTGCAGACCTGCAGAGCTCATCTGCACAAAAACCTTTCAGTTCTGGACTGTGTCACACCATCTACCACAGAGGGACTCTCATTCTAAACGAGCTGCAGGAATCACAAAAACCAAACCCAGACACCTTCCAGCCCCACCGAGACGTTGCTTGGGTTTTCCAGCGTATCCACCTCGGCATGTGTGACTCAGGCCCACGAGCATCTGGAGACCGCAGGCGGAGGGGTGCGGAACGGTCCCGAGATGATGTTTATTTTTGTTTGATTCCCTTCACCTTTATAAAATCGCAGAGACATTTTTGGCCTCACACCAGGCTTTGATTTGAAGTGGGGATTTCCCTGTGTGGTTCACATTCCCTCTGCGGACACTGTTAAACAGTAACTGCAGGGGTTGACTTTTACCCCTGGCTAACAGGATGCTTGGGCAGACAGGGCTGTGTTTCCACAGCTCCTCGGCGATGGCTGCCTTCCCAGCTGGCCTTTCTCTCACTCCCACCCAATTATTTGATTCTAACATCACATGAAATAACATGGATCTTCCTTTATTAGCACCAAAAAGACTTAAACTGTTAGTTTCCCTTCGTCAAAACCGGGTCCTAGCCCAAAGAGAGGGAAGGGGAATCTCCCTGCTCCCAGTGCAGTTTAGGAATTTGCTCAGCCTCGTGCTCTAATTTTTTACCTTAAATACATATCATTATTTTGTCTGCAGCTGTTCTTTTGGAAGTATTTTTTTGTGCAAGGTGATCACTTTCACAGTTTAGAAATGTTAAAATATCACATGGAGCATTATCCAGGTCTCTTTCCTGCAGAATTTTGGCTGGATGTATGTGTGTCAACAAGTTTCAAACATTCTCCACCACACATTTGATTGCCTCCTGACTGAGTTATGAATATGGTGTTATTTTGGATGGTACTTTCTGAAGTAAAATCCTCTGTTTGTCTTTGGTCTCTTTGTTTAGGTAGATGCCATTACAGTTTCCCAGTTCTTCACGGTAGAATCTGCAATTTACCCCACCCCATGAACTGGTTTTAATGGCTTACTGGGCATCAATGGCAATATGGGGCTTGATAACAACAAGCCATCAGTTACTAAATATCTCAACCATATGTCACAATCATTTTAAGACAGAAGAGCAAGACTTCATACTCATGTTACAGAAGATTTTCCTCTTTTATTGATTTTTTATATTTTTCTTAATTGATGTACATGTGTATTAGGGTAGGGAGTTCGAGAATGGATGTGATCTACATGGTTTGGAAAAAGAAAGGAGTTTAAAATTTAAAAGTGCACATCAGTGTAGCTTGGTGGTGCATTCTATAAATCACAGCCTTGATTTAATAGTCTATCTAATGTGGACAAGTAAGAAACATGGGTTTGTTCACGCAAAGACATTGCATCCTGGTTCCAGAAAAGTCAGTGAGAATTTTGCCATTAACTTTAAATGGATCTAAGGCTTCACCTCAAAGCTTTTAATCAAAAAGTGTGAGCTAGCATGTTCAAACAATGCCTTCGGATCCTAGTCAAGGCAGAGTCTAAGGCTCTGGCAGGAAAAAAAGCTCTTATTCAAAAGCTTTTCATGCAATCTCCTGGTTACAGAGAGATGGCTGCAAGCCCCAGTTCTGACCTCCTGGGCTGCTGGTCATTCGCAGCCTTTTCCCTCAGCAATATCCAGGCTTTTGGTTTATCCTGCAGTGGCCTTGCAATAAAAGAGCACATCTGCATGAACCAGCAGCTCAGTTACTGTCATTATTCCTCCTGGGGACATAGAAAAATCTGTTTTCTGCATCACCTTCCAACTCATGCAAAATTCAGCAAAAACTTTCTTCTCTCTGCTACAAAGGTTACACTTACTGTGGGTGTCTCCACAAGTACACTTAATTTAACCTGGACTCTCTTGATATACAAGCCCTGATGGTTATCCTTGAGATGACCCTATTTTGTCCAGATAGGTGCCTATGCTTATCTGTAAACCATCTAATAAGAATCCCATCATCATGTACTAGATCGGCAAATGATTTATAATTCAAATCTTCACCATTCATTGTAAATAGAGAAATAACACAAGCATCTAGGGGAATACAGTGAGTAGACTAGGAGAATATTTGGTCTCAGCATGGTCAAAAATAATTTGTGTGTATAAACATCAGAAAGAGAAAGAAAATCTCGGAGTTCAGTGGACTGGAGATTATTTTCTGGTAGTCTGACTTTGAAATCTTAGTAGAAATGAATTTTCTCAAGAGTCATTATCCCTCCAGGGGCATTTTATCACTTTATAAAATCTTGAGATGGCCCAGTAGCATTTGTTTTCCTGGGACTGGTTTAATCTGTGCTGGGTCCAGCCCATGATGTAATTTCTAAACTGCATACAGCCCTAATGGAGAGAGAATCCACAAAAGTACCCACAACATTTCCGTACACATAACTCACAATTTAGATCAAGACAGGAAATGTTTTTTCCATTCCATGTGTAAATATGACATTTTAAAAAGCTTTCCTATCTCAAGTCAAGACTAAAGGTTAAATAGCCAATATTTTTAGACTCCAAAATTCCACACATTCACAAAGAAGAAGAGGATTTAATTCATCTTCTAATTTTGTATTTTGTTTCACATGAATTTTCCTTAACTTAACTTACATTGCAAACAAAACAACAGAGTTTTTTCCAGGCAATGGCAGAATTTTTAGAAAGTATTGAAGTGGAGCAGTGTGCCAGTTTCATCAACCCTTTTTTTGAACAATTTGGCATCTCAGGGGAGGAGCAATGTTCTTTGGGAGAGGATTTGCTGACAAACCTCCTCTGATGACAAACCGTGTTTGCCTCCACTGCAGATACATTATTTAGGTTCAGAAATACTTCTAAGTACATCTGCTGCTGTATGCACATCTCTGAATAGGTATGAGCCTGTGGGGAACCCCTGAAAAACGGGTACATTTGTCCTGGGTGACCCCCTGTGGCATGACACAAGCCAGAACGACAGTAAGTTGTGGGAAAAATGTCATTTGTGAGCACGGCCTGACTCTGCAGATCTGCTCCTTCACACAATGTGGTGTAAGGAACAGCTTTGAGGATTGTCCCCAAGTCAGTGAACAGAGTGCAACAGATCCCCTCCATGTCATGATTTAAAACAGCTGAGATCCAGATCCTGTGGGCTCTCCCCACATCAAAAGTCAGTCTTTGGAAATCAGAGTCTTCCCATCAGTGTAATTTCTTACCATAACATGGTTTCAGACTTGTTTCCTGCTTTTTTCTCTGTTACTTTTTGCAACACAGTCCCCAAGGTCTGATTTATTTGTTTTGCCCAAATCTCATGCCTAGCCCACTTTTATTAACTGAAAAACCATTAAATTAGATTGAACAAAGCTGCTAAGGAATGACAAACCCTTTTTTCCTACAGATTAAATAACACTTATGGGAAAATAAAAGCTGTGTGTATTTCAAGTTTCCAAATTTTTTGCAGACTTCTGGAGTTTTCTCCCTCCACGTTTGCTTACTCTCTTTTAGATTTCTAACCTCAGTTACTAACACACTACACAAATAGCAGGGGTCAAGGTTGAGGGCAGAAGCCTAACAGGTGAAAGGTTGAGTAACTTGAAAGTCAGAAAGTGCACTTTTCAAGAAGAAGTTTAACAGGTTTGGGACTTCTCAAACACTCACAAGCTGTTGTTCTCTACTTACTTGGCCAGGTCAATGCTGACATTATGGTTTTGATGGTCATGTGTTTTTTCTTTCATTGGCTTTCTATACTCTGTCTAATTTTGTCCTTGCCCTTGTAAACCTTTATCTTTTTACTGAGGCATATCACTCTTCTCATTCCTTCCCCTGCTGTTTGTCCTTCCTTCTTTTTTTTTTTTTTCTTTGCTTTTTTGGGGTTTGGTTTTTCCCCCTCTTTTTGCTTTTGCCTTTTATATATGTGTGAATGCTAAAAGACCAAGTATTGGGGGTTGTGTAGTATCTGCAATACTGGTGCCACTGTTCACCTGTGCTAGGAGAAGCTACACTAAGGCAGAGCATACTGAATTTTAAAATCTGTTCTTAGTCCCTGAAAAAAAGTCTTCCCTTAGCTTCATAATTTAGATAGCTTTTGCATCTGACAGCAGTAGAAAAAATAAAGAAAATTCTCTCAGTTTGGATATGTTAACTGTGAGAAAATGCTATAACTTTCTGTCTAAACAAGGAGCTGTTTTGTCCTCTGTATGGCTCTGTCTTTGTTGTTGTGTTTCTTCTTATTTGCTAACAAAATGGAAAAAAAACTAATTCCAGCTATAAGGAATAGAGAAATTCCTGAATTATTTCTATATCTATTATAGATCCTGCATCTGGTCTAGTTAATTTTTTAGGAGGTTTTTATTCAATGTCATGAATTTTGGGGAATTGCACAAAAAATATCCGAATTCAGATAGAGCTCAGGTAGCAGCAGCAAAAATAAAGTTTCCCAGATACATGACAAAATTGGCAAAAGCTGATTCCATATATATCAGCAGGATTGGGACAGGTATTTTGTCTCCGAGGACCAGGACTATTACCTGTTGAAGTCCTTTGCCAGAAAGGAAGGAATGGTGGAGCAGTAGTGACTGAAGACAGATAGATACTGAGGCAAGGTTGCTTGCAGTTGCTTTCAATTCCAAGACATCCAAGGAAAATTTCCATGTGCAGGCCTCTCTCTTTCATGTTGTTTTCCCCTATGGCATGCTCATTGCCTAGCAATCATATTTCAACTCCTGTGAGGAATGGAGACAGTCTGGCCATTGTTACCAGAAGCAAATGGTGTTTAGAGCTAATGACCAAACCAAAAAGCTCCTATGTGAGATCCAGAGATTATTCCCAGGAAGAAACTAGCGAGAGACCAAATGGACCCATGAGGCCAAGCACACCCTGTGCTTGACCTCTGGAAAACTGTCAGGGAACATCAAATATGAAGAATGCCAAGCATCTAGCAAACAGTCACTGAAGCCTCAGCTCGCTTGCAGTGAATGCCCACAGGAATTTCAATCCTGCCTTGGCTAAAAAGCCAGTTCTGACCCTGTTTCAGGAAAGGTGCGTCCGTTCCGTCTGAAAGGTGGATGAACTGCTTTGCTGAGAGGGCCTCATGGATTGTAGGGATCACCATCCTGTCCTAGGCTGAAGCTCAAGCTGCCATCTGGGAAATCTCAGTGCACTTGAGACAGACAATTTTTTTTTCCCCTCGAATTAATTGCTAAAGTTTTCTTTTTACAGTAGCTGGAAAGCAAACATTCACAGAACAAGGAAACTTCCTTGTGCCACAGAACAACATTACCAACATTACCACAGAGGAACAGCAGCTTGGGCTGTGCTTCCCCGTGTTCAGGATATGTACTTTGACCATAGGCCGTTCATCATGCGTTCAGCTATTGCTGGTGGTTAGACCACAGACATCCAATTGCTCAGAATTTGCTCCATGACATTCTCTGGTTAAGTCACTACACATGGCAAAATACATCATATACTTATGGTTAAACTTTAAATGCAACTCTCAAAAAGTCCTTTCAGCAGGACTCCGTGGAGCTGCCTCCTGCAATCAGCCACCAACTCGCCCTTTGAGCGTGGTTGTTTCCAGTGTCTTTTTTCCTGGTCTGATAGAATTAGAAATGTAAGTACCTGGAACAATGAGAGGAGTAGACTGGAGGCCTGATGGAAATGTAAGGGCTGAGAGCTGCGATCATGTTACTGGACAGACAGCACATGTTGTTTTGACTGATCCTGGAGTGGAAAGGCCACATACAGTTAAGCTGCCAAAGGTCCAGGTATATTTCAGCTACCTTTGACCCACCAGTAAATTCAAAGCTGGTCATTGCAAACACCAGAAGCATCCTTCAAGGCTTTAGGAAACACCTACGTTACAGTAAAGACAGATGAATATAAAGCTGTGTTTTTATTAACCCTACAAACAAACACTACCATGGCCATGGGGTATCTTCCAAATGTGCAGAGAAGGTAGTGCACTCACTTTGGAGCCACACAGACCCCTTTGCATTGGCTGCAGTTTTTTCATGAGTAATAATCCCTCTCATAACAGGGAAACTCTCATCCCAACATCTCTGTATGGAACCACCCCAAGATGCACTTTGTGCTTCAGGAAAACTGGTCTCCAGTCAGATGGTAGACTGAAGATCAAGTTTTCAGTGTAACCACAGTTTGGTGACGATCTGTGTGTACAATTATAATTTTAAAAACCCACAATGATACTAATATCCCCAGCACCCTGTAGGGAAATGAAACACAGCTCCTAAGATAAACTACGACTGCATGGAGCAAAAAGCAAAGGAAAGGGCATGGGATGGGGCAAGAAATTAGAACACTTTAGGTTTCACATTCAGTTGATCTTAAAGACCTGATTCAGCTCTGACAAAGGGAACTATATTCACTCAAACAAAAATTTGTCCAAAAGGGTTGTTTGTTTTGGTTTTTTTTAATTGCTTAAATGGCTAAAATTATCCCTTGTGCTGCAAAGAGTCAAGAGAAGCCATATTCATGTATTTTCAATTTCACCCGAATATAAATATTCATTGCACTGTCTTCTTTCTGTTAAGTGAAATTTCAGGTATGTGAAATTACCTTGCCTCACAAAATTCCCTTACTTTCACAACACTAATTATAAGTAATTACTTGTGCTGTTCCTTTAAGAATAAGAACATTATCAGCCAGCCCACCTCAGGGAATAAATATGCATCTCACTTTGATGAAATTTGCACACAATACAGGTCAGGTAGTTAATGAAGCCATAAACCATAATATGTCTGAGGCACTAAACATCACCTTATTCATTTGGCCTTGGTGTTTAAGAGAGCAAGAGATGTTTATTGCCATGAGACACCCTCCTCGCCTTTAGGATCACCATTCATAGCCAGCTCTTTGTAAATAAACATATAACCTTTGCAATGGTAATTTAAGACTGTGCAGTAAAGAAGATGCAGTGAGTGCATGGAGAGTGGAAGAGAAGATAAAAAACCTCATGAATAAAGTCGAAGGCTGCAGGCTAAGGTGTTTATTAAGTCCCAAGCTGTTTTTTTCCTCCACTTTTCCTCTCTACTGAAATAAAAACAATGATTGCTATGATGCTCTAAAATTAGAGCACATTTGTTGTTTTTAAAAGCAGCTAACAACTGAACTTCAACTGTGCAACAGCATAATAGGTGTAGAAAATAGATCTGCCCCAGGCCTAGCCTCTTCTGTTGTGTAATCAGCCAGTAAGAAAGCAGGAGATCGGACCAGATAATGTCAGTTTTCCACTTCAGAGTGGCAAAGGTATAAAAGGTATACATTAAAATGCATCAATGAAATGCTGCAGTCCATCAGACTGACTTCCTGGGACAGAGAGAGTTCACTTTCCAGCCACAGTGCCATGTCTTTAGCATGTGTCACAAAAAAAACCCCTACATTAAAATGAATAAAACCCTGAATCATAAAAAGGCTTTGCATTTCAGCCCCGGGATGTCAAAGTGTTTTGCAAGGAGGCATGAATTAAACCTTCCAGTGTCCTGAAAGGTAGTGAAAGAAGATAACCCTGTCTGGTTTATGGTAAGGAAACCAACACATGGGGCCCTGACCAAGGGCACGTAGCAAGTGTGAGACAGATAATAATTAGATCTGATCTCTGCTCCTGTGCTTAGTCCTTCTTTTTCTTACTTTGAAAAATGCTGTAACAGTTTTCTTAAAAATTCTCATAATTCTCATTAATCACTCTCCACTACTTTTGCAGCAGAAAAGGTCTCCATGCTCACACATCAGAGAGGTTTAAAAAGTACTGCAAATCATCTGTTTTACCACCAAATCATGATGAAATCACGTGTTTCTAGGTCTTGCTAAACACTCTGCAAAGAACATGGGTGATCCTTTAACTTCACAAACAGCACAAATACCAACCCCATCATTGCCTTGCCTGAAACAGTGCACGCAAACACAGACATGCACAGTTTGTGACTCTTAATTACCTATTACTATCTGTGGGAGAAGGACTTTTTGATCCGTGGAGATGTTCAGCAGTGATGGTGTGAATTATTCAGTGCAATCAACTTGTTGAATCACAACAGCTTCCAAGCAAACTTTATTTCACACACACTTTACTTCACCCAATAATTTATTTGTGACAACTTCGAGAAACCTCAAGGCTGTTCTACTTGTCTGTGCTTGGCATAGGACCCTAAGCTGCCTTGAGAACCAGCCAATGGCAAGTATCAGGAAGAGGATATAATCCCTTTCCCCTTCATCTATGTACACTGTGCTCAGTGAGGTCTATCATCGTTGTCACTTAGCAGCTCATGAACCAGAGAATGCCACACTATGGGACAAGTGACTTATGCAGAAAAATCAATTACGAGTTTGCATTGGGATCACAGAGTAAATAGCTGAGGTATTCTGGTGAATATCACCTCAGCCCTTTCAAATATTCACATGGTTTGGTACCTCCAGAGGACTTCTACACCCTGTTGCATCCAGAGCAGCCAGTGTCTGTGGGTTAGAGCATGAACCCACCCTGCTGGGGCTGGCTGCTAACAAGGAAAGTGGATAGATCCAATAATAAATACGCTATAATGACATAATAAAAGTTTGGGAAATTGCAGGAGTCATGTTTCTCATTCAGAAGCAAACTTAAAATAAACTTGAAAGCCTGCAAACATCACAATTTTTGTCTGATGAAAAAGTCCCGACTGAACAGCCCAGTGAAATGACTTTGCAGGAGTATATGAAAGACATACCACAGGCAAATTGAGATACAAAGTTTGAGTTTTTGATCCCAGAGAGAGAGAATAATGTGTCCCTCAATTTATCCATGAACTCTGCAGCTGGCAGGGGCTGAGTTCTGTTAGTAATTACCGTGAACAGATGAGGGAAGATTTTTTTTTTTTTTCCCTTTTATTTTGACCTGCAGTTAAAGAAAATTTGCTTGTTTTATTTTAGGTTTGAAAATGATGAGGCAGCATCAACCTGTGTTTCACCCCAGAGCTGTTGATTTTCCCCTGTCTTCTCCCCCTCCCTTCCTTTCTTCCTCCCCTCCACCCCCCAGCATCTTAATTTATTTCAGACTATGAGTGTGCAGATTCCCAATTTAGTGGGAACAGTTTGCTGCCAAGGCCCTTCAGGGGCTTTCTCTGCAGTTTATTTTCTTAACTACAAGCTTCAGGTTGTTTTGTGTGTGCGAGTAGCGGGGAAGGAAGGAGGGGACTGCATTCCTTCCTCCAAATTTACAACATGAAAAGTTTGGATTTGCTTTTAGCCAAGTAAGTTTTGTCCTTCCTTGTCCTGCTCTGTATTTTGCTGTTCTCTTCCTTCAGTAAACACCCAGCTGGCAGCCTCGGTGACTCACGGAGGAAAAGTATTAGACACATTTCTTGCTGAAATGATTATTTGCCTCTGCTCCCTCTTTTTCCCTGTGTGAAATAACTGCTTACAGAAGGGTGACAGGGACAACCCTGGGCTCATGCCTGCTTTTGCACAGCTGCACTGGGAATGTCTTTTTTGAGATGTTTCCCTCTTCTTCAAGGTGGGATATCATAGGAGCCCTGCCTGAATCCTTAGTAGGTGGGACCACAGCAGTACCTAAAGGAGCTGCTCTGGTACTGCTCAAACAACTTTGATTTTAGCAGCAAAACCAGCAAAATACCAATTTTCTTGAGCACCTGATGTGCCACCAAGCTATTGAACCTATTGACCTCTTTTTTTCCTAATGGGAATTTTGTCAGGGCAAAAATAATGACCAACTGACCAGTCAGCCGGGATATCTGAACTACATGGCTGGAGCAAGGGGTGGCCCAGGCAAAGACCCCAAGTGCCCAGGTGGTCCCCACAGTGTCCCATGGCAGTGTCCCATGCTGCCGGAGCCTGGCCAGCAGTGGTGGCACACAGCATGATCACCCCAGTGGCCCCAAGGATTTCCCAGGCGGAAACGCAAGAGGCCTTGCCTTGCTCCAGGTTTTAAAAATGTTGGTTGCTGTTCAAACGGGAGTAAAGCCAAAAGGATAACAAAAACCAAACCTGCTTCCTGCAAACTGGGAAGCCTGTGTTGTAGCAGCCTGCTGCCTTCCAGCCAGGGGACAGCCCTGGAGAGGGACAAAAGGTCCCCTTGGGTGATGGTCCCTTCTCAGAGTTGTTCCCCACTCCAGTGAGCAGAGAAAGCTCACACAGCCTTTTCTCCTTGCATC
The DNA here is from genome assembly GCA_013397055.1 of Pachycephala philippinensis. Classification (NCBI taxonomy): domain Eukaryota; kingdom Metazoa; phylum Chordata; class Aves; order Passeriformes; genus Pachycephala; species Pachycephala philippinensis. The sequence goes on along the minus strand of VWZT01008709.1, from coordinate 240,825 downwards.
ACCTTCTCCAGAGCCCACCCCAACAGGAATAATTCTTGGATTTGCTCTGTTTCTGGGATCCCCAGTGGCACACCCCTTCCAAAAGGGGCTGTGGGAAAGGTAAAAAGTAAAGGAGCCTGTCACAATAACTGATAGAGCTCCAATGCCACAAGGATATCAAACACTCAACCCAAACCCTGATCAATCCTTAGAGGAATACACATATATAATTTCAAGCTGTTGAACAATCAGAAATGGAGAGTAAGCACAGGAAACCCCAGTATGCTATCAACAGTCTTTGAGCAATAATAATAGAAGGTTCATTTCATGGAGGAAATTATTTAATCCAAACTATTCACTCAACTCCAAACACAGGACAGCAATATGAGAGGAATATGAAAGTAGCTTTATTTCTAGAAAAAGAACAATCCCAAGCAGGTTTTCTTTAGGGAAAGCAAAGCTTCCCTCCCATTAGCCCACTTCCTGCAATTCCACAGTGCGATTGTGTGTTGGGAATATACCCAAATTTATTTTTATGCAGATTACAGTGGTCTCATATTTCCTTAATACAGTTTCATAGCTGATTTCCTTTGCCCATGTTAATCCAAAACTGTTTAACATATGCCTCTCAACCAGCCATTGTCAGGCTTGGGTTAGTTTAGGGACTCTGCTTTTTCTGGTTTGTTGTAGAGGGGAGCTGGGGGTAGCGGTTGTTGCAGGAACTTTTCATTGTGCTCTTTCAACTGATGAGCTTTGAAGTTATATAGAGTATTTTCCACAGTCCCAGAAATTTCCACACATGGGGGTTTTTCACTTGTCCCTTTCCTCCTTTTATTTCGTTACCACCCCGTGGTTGTCCAGTGCTTCAGGTGATTACAAGGGATCTGCTTTATTCTTTCCATGGTTACAAATAAACAACAACTTAAATATAAAAAAGGATTTCATAGGACTGATCCAGAAGACACGGGGGTGACTTTCAGCATCTGGTCACTGTGCTGGTCCAAGCCATTCCTGGAGGAGCTACCTCCATTGCATAGGATCATACAAGGAGTGGGAGAGGTGAACACAAATAGCAGCAAGATGTGTGTCTCCTATGATAAACCAACTCTCCTTCAAGCCCAACAGCATCATCTCTCTAAGTCTGCCACGGCCTATGGCAGTAGATCCTACATAATCTGCTCTCCATCGCCTCAGGGGAAGAGCAATGAGAGAGGCCGTTTCAGAGAGAAGAGGAGACAGATAGCAGATCACACTGAGAAAGGGAAAATTCTAGCCCAGAAGAATGGGGGGACTGGATCAAACAGAGAAAAAAAAACCCTCATGTGCCATCTGCAAGTCCTTTGTGGTCAAGTCATGGAACAGTGGGACACAAAAAAGGAGATGAGAGAAAGAGATATTTCTGCATTTGTTCCCCTCCTTCTAGCGCAATGTATATTGGATCAGTTCACCCAGTTTTTCTAACTCAGGGAACAGATGGTGTCATATTTGAATATAAAATGAGTTTTCATTTGCTNAAAAAAAAAAAAAACAACACAAACAAACAAGAAAAAAAGAGCTCACCCAAAAATGGTGCTATAGCTTTTTTTTACAGACCTGTGGTCTCAGTTACAAGCTGAGTTTATTTCAGTTCCCGGATCTAATTTGTGGTCTATTATGGTCCTTTTATGCCTGCAGATGTACAAAATGAAAAAAAGTCCCTTCTACAAATGGAAATACTTTTCTACTTAGACAATGTTCATGTTTTGGGGAAAAGTGAAAAACTGTTTAACCACATTTGGCAGCAAAATTCCAACTGTACAGGCACAGAGTTTGCTGTTGTTGCTCTGTGCTGTGTAGCTTTGAATTCAATTAGAATTCAAACCCACTCCTTTTTTAAGTTTCTGTTATGTTACTGGAAACTGCTTCTGAAATGAATACTTTTCTCATGGTTCCTCTTGTCAGGACCTGTGAGAAGGACTAAGAAAACACAAGAGAGAACCCCTTCCTATGGCAATCCCAGGACAAAGATGAAGAAACCAGATTAAACTACACAGGATTTATGAGATGGATGTCTGTGGCTTCTGTTCTTCTTTTCTAAGGCATGAGTCTCATCCCTGCAGATTAAACCCTCCAGTTGTATGCCAGTGAGACTTCCTAATGTCGTCATGGGAATCAGTGGAGTTAGACAGTCATAAAAGTAAGCTCATGCAGCAACAGAGGAAGCCAACAGGTCAGATGAACAATCAAGACCTTTTTCTGAGTCTATCTGCAGTCTTTCACTTGCATCACTTTTCCCCTGCTATGATGCTTATAAAAGTTTTGGGCCGCTTGCAGGTGCCAAAATATTCTCAGAATAAATTTGCACTGAATTTGAGACAAGCTGACTGAAGACCTCTCCTGAGTCCCTTATTTTCTCAAATGCCACAATTACGATGTTATTGCAAGTAGAGCCTTTTTTTCCTCTTTAATTTACACTCTGCTGGCTTACATATTACCCTCCAGCACATCTATAAAAGACCTTGGCTGCTGAGGTGGGGCAGGAATTGAGTGGTTTAGGATTTGGTAAAGGGATTAAGGAGTCTTTCATTTCTAGGTCACTAGTTCAAGACTGTCATGACTGTAGGCTGTCTACTGACCTGTGTTAAATATATTGGTGGATGTCGCTTATTCCCTATCAAAAAATCACCACCACATTTGGCATTGATTTGACTTTATAACGGAGTAGGTTTGGTATGCATTAATCAGAAATGGGAGCATGTTGGAAAGCTCAGATCAGGATGTGAAATCTCCCAAGGTTTGAGAATGGATGTGTTTGAGGTTTTGGTTTGACTTCTCCAAGCAAAAAGTCAAGCAGTGAAATGTGGGTTTCAAATTGTCTAGTAATTTAGGGTTGTTAAGAACCAAGCCCTACTTTTAATTTTAGCTCTGCTGTTTTCTTATGAAAAGCAGTTTCTTTCCCTACTTCCCACCTGTCAAACTGCAGAAAAGCTCACAGTAAAGTACCTTTTTTCTTATTTAGCTTCCAGAGATCCCTGAAGACAGAAAGAAAGGAAAACATAGAAATTAGGAGATTATTAATCTCCCAGTGGTAAAAGGGAACCGTTATCACTTGTGGTATATTTTGGCTAAACATTGGAAGAAATACTGGAAGTTTGAAGCTTTAAGTTCATCCAAATTAAAAAGTAGAACCGTATTCCCAAAAAAATTCAAACATTAGACTTTCAAATACGTTTTCTGCAACACCTTAGAGGGGAAGCTCCCCTACTTTCTCTTTTTCTCATACAGACTCACACTCTTCAACAGGCTCTTTGACCTTAATGGGATGCTTTTTCATGATTTGGAGTCTCGGTCCCAGCAGTGAGTTCATAATAAGAGTCAGCTGAAGAAAGGCTCTTTCCCTACCTTCCAACAAATTCACGTTTTAAAGCATCAAACTACACATTGCTTCTGCCAGCTCTCAGAAAGATATCAAATTGAGTAAAAATTCAAAAAGCAGAAAGCTCATTGAAAGTAAACTCAGATAAAGCGTTAAAATGCAGCATTATCTCTGGTTGGGAGGCAGCTTTCATAAACGGCACCAAAAAACAATCAAATTAGAAGATAAATACAACCTGGAAACAGCAGGAGAAGTTATGCTGGACATAAATCTGCTTGTGATTCTTTTAATTAAAACGGGATGTGATACAGCGCTCAATATAATATTTCCTTCATTCCCTTCATTATTAGGATTACATTTGTGTATTCTGCCCCGTTGTAGGCCTGCACCATCAAGTCCAAGGGAGTTCAGATGCAGCTAGCCCAAAACAAAGGCTTAAAGGAGGCAGGCAAGCAGAAAATATTGGGGGAAGGGGAAATAAAAAGAAAGGAAAAAAAAAAAAAAAAAGAGGGAGATTCCCAATTGCTTTTGTAAGCCTTCACCTCTCACAGCCTCCAGGATGCTGTGGTGACCACATGTTCCATACCTGATCATATTTTGGTTTGGGACCTATTAGCTCTGAGGAATTTTCTTCTTTGAAGTTTGAGATTAAGCATAGGCCTGGTTTTGCTGTTTTGCCTGAGCTATTGCCTCCCCCCACAGTGTTTCTGGGTGCTGTCAATAGGTCTTTCTTTTTCCTTAATCTCCTCTTGTGACCAGGTGTGTCCAGAAGTTGAGTTTGTTCCTTTTCTCTCATGTCATTGTGGGCTTCACCCCTCGGTGGACATGATCAGTCTCTGTTCTTACCCCTGAGCTCAGAGAGAAATCCCAAGGGGTGGCAGAGCCTCTCTGCCTGACTGTAGGATGCTGGATGTCCATCAGCCCTTAGCTGCAATCAACACACTGTCTTCCCACTTAAATATTTTGCCATGTGTCCAGAATAACTAATTTATCAAACCAGCAGCAGAAGAAGAAAGAAAATTGTTTTCTGGTGTTGTTGGGGCAAAGATTTTTATCTGTTTTCTCTACTGGGAGAGCATAAAAGGTTCTGCCATTTTCCAAGTGATGCAGAAACCAAAACAAACCATTCTTTCCCTTCTTTAGGCATGCTTGACTCCAGGTTTACTAACAGTGAGTATGCTACACTGGTGTGAGGGAAAGAAAGCAGGAAGTCAGAGATGCTTCCTCACTCTTGAGTTGGATGCTTCAAGCTACAGCTCTTCCTGATCTGCGTCTTCCGAAATCACCATGGCCAGCACTTCCCTTGCTAGCTAGAGAAAGCTTAATTTTCAGCTTCAACAAATTAGTGTTTCTCATGGAATTGGCTTAGCATGGAAAACTCCCCTTCCACCCAATTATGACTGCAGAAGTAACAGTCATATGGACAGCTACAATCCTTTACATAGTCCTGATTCTTTATTTTTCCAAGGTGAAATATGGAGGTAGTTTGATGTTGCACCTACTTTTGCCTTTGATCTACCAGGATCTGTACCCCAGCACCGCACACCTTGGCCTGGCTGAGGTTTTGCCCTGATGGAAAGGACTGTAGGAATTCAGCAAACTGGATGGAGAAATTTGCAGGTGATTGGGAAATGGGAAATTTATCTGTTTTCCCAAAGAATTTGCTGACAGGCCAGATATTTCAGGATCATGTGGACTGGAGAGAAAGGAAGACATCTGACTGCTTATGGGAATCCTATTTCCCTTGTCTGGGGTGTCTTTGCTTCAAGAAGTGGTATCATCACAGGCTGGGGATATCTGCTTACAACTTTTGAAGGAGACCTTTAGTCATAATCTATCAAAGCTTTAAATGAACATGAAACCAAGGAGACAAAATGAATAACTCACCCTAATGGAATAGCAGATGGTAAGATCTCACAGCACATCGTGGTAGTGTTCCAGCATCCACTATATAATGTTTCTTTTTCTGAGTGAGAATAGTGCTCATTCTTGTTGTTTAATGTCTACAAGGTCTAGTAGAGACTAAATCATGATAAGAGCCACAGACGTTTTGGAAAGCCTGAAATTGGATAAGTGTCAGTCACTATCACCTCCATCAACCTTAACTTCCTTAGTCACAATGCAAACAGCTCTACGTAGTTTTATTTCATCATTTACTGAGACAGGGGAAAAAAATATATCCTAAACACTTCTGGACAGCAGCTGTGGGTGGAAAATATATAGGATGGCAAAGCTTGTGAAGTGTGCAAGAAAAATAGTGCTAGTTAAACATGCCTGAAGATTGGGAATCCCAGGGCATTCATGTGCTTCGGCTCAGAAAAGGGAGGGATGCTGCATTTCACAACAGAAAGTCTTAAAAATAAAATAAAATAAAAATAATTGCTTTGGGGACCCAAGTTAAAATGCAGGTGTTTTGAGGCGAACATAAACATTTTTTCCTAAATGAGGCGTTGAGGGCTGGGAGAAGGGCAGTAAAATTAGTGGAATTACTGCCTGATTTTAACCAGATGATTGCTGCAGTTGGACACCAGCGCGGTTTCATTAGGGACTCTAATTTACAAGCCATTCGCCGCATTCCAGGGGAATGCAGCAACTCCCCCCGCCCCACGCTCCCAAAGAATGCCAGCACTGAGCTTTATGGCAGCAAAGCCTGACTGCACGCTCGCTGGCTTTGGGGCTTGTTTTTGTCATTGCTGCTATTGTGGCTTGTTATTTTAAAGGCCAGCTTGGCTGTAGTGCTGCGGCCAAGCTTTTTGGGAAGGGAGAAAGAGAGTCACAGTGCCTTAACCCGGGCAGGTAGTCCCAGGAATCTGTGTAAATCTCCACTGGCGTGGAAAACATATGGTCCTTCTACTAAAGAGCTGTCCTGATTTATACATAATGTGCAATCAGATATATTACATCATTCTGGCGTTAGATACTAGTATATTCCAGATATAAAATGACCCTTTTCCTGGCCTTCCATTAGATCCTAAATTGTCATTAAAGTACAGTCCTGAAAGCCTGAAGCAGGTGAGGTTTTGGCCTCATGTGACCTAGCTCAACATAAATTTGTCTGATCTTTATAGAGGCAAATGGCCTAATGAACACTGTGGATAGAGGAGATTTCCATGTAGCCAGCCCTTGGGATCTGGTATTACTTTCAGAGGTATGAGATTTCTGCCTCAACCCACCTGGCAAAGCAGCAATAACTCCTTTTCTCTAACAAATAGCAGAGCCCTCCTACATTCCTCCTGTTCACCCTGCTTAGCCATCTTCTGGGCATATCCACACAACATTAGAACCTTCCCATGTATCCCCGAGTTCTACTCCTCTGCCACAGTGCAAGTCACCAAAGCCAAAAGAGGGTGATATGAGTTCTTTCCTTGTTACATGGGTTCAGAGCCCTCTTTGTAGAGGATGAGCATCCTTTTGACATATCATTATTTTCTGGTTGCCTCCTATTCCTTCTCACTATTGCTTTTTTCACCGAATTTCACCTTTTCTATCAAAAGCTGCAAACGTTCCCTATTTCGTCCAATCAACTTCCTTCCCTGTGCTGCTTGCAATTTTCTTTTATATTTTCAATACATCTGAGTTTCATTTTCCCCCAATGACTATTTTCTTAGCTAACCCACTCCCCACTTTTGGTAGGCTCGCTGAGGTCCAGCAGCCATGGTTAATGTTTGCCTGATGCTAATCCTAACCCTCACACCTAAATTATGATTAAAATAGTGAACAGAATCCCAGAGTTGGTGGGGGTTTAGAGTCTGTCACCAAGTAGTTATAATTCATCAGTGTTACATATTAAAACACACAAATGCAGGGAATGAGGTTTCCTTTCAGTTGTAATATTCATCTCCCATTTTTTGTGGGCAGCCATTCTGGTCTACCACTGCCACTCTGCTCCTGTCATATCTCAAAAATTCTGCTGGGTTGGGTCAGATACCTATTTCAATGGAAACCTCCTATTTAAAATACATTAAATAATGTCCTTCCCCTGAGACAGGAACAAACTGGCAGAGCAGGAACTGTGCCAATGAGGAGTAACCTCACATACAAGAGAGGAAAAGAGCAAGTCCCCTTGCATTAATCCATTCTTTAGGATCCTGTGTCCTGCTTGAGAACCTCTACTGAAATACTGTGCAGGCCTCATCTTGACTGAATTTAAATTCCTTTGGCCTGCTTGAGTCATTTAAATTCCATCCTTGGAAGTGTCCAAGGCCAGGTTGGATGGGGCTTGGAACACCCTGGTCCAGTGGAATGTGTTTCTGCCTTTGGTAGGGGGGTTTGTATCTAGATGAGCTTTAAGATCCCTTCCAACCCAAAACATTTATGACTCTATGAAATTATTCTTCAGGGGATATTTTCACCTTTTGGGTTCTTTTCAATTACATAAGGCTTGTGTTTGTGTAGGTAAAACTGAACACCTTAGCTCCCTTCCAAAGACACTTTGACTGAGAAGATGTGGTTTTCAGACTGCCTAAGAGCTGTTCTAATTATTCCCTTCAAATGTGACTCACTGAGTATTTGGGTAATTTTTTCTGTGCCAAAAAGCATTTATGAATCAATCCGGCATCCTGTCCGTGCCTTCGTTAACCATAAATATTTGCTAACAGCCTATATGATCAATTGGCAGCCTACAGCTGCTTGCAAATGCTTCTCTCAAGGAACATTTGGAGATCACTATTCTGGTCACTACCTGAATGTGAGGGAGCCACCTGAGCTGCAGGGTGATGATGTTAGTCCAGAACTGCCTGAAGCTCTATAAACTGTTTGATGACTTATGGCAAGAAGTTAATGATGAAGAAAAAAACATTTCCTTTTCAGATTCCATTTTAAACTATTTGTGCTACTATGAATATGCACCAATTTGCAAAATGACTCAGTTTTGCAGGTGTCTGAACTGGTACAGCCTCCCAAACAGCAACCACGTGCTTTCACCAAGGGCAAAAGTAACTTCTTCACTTTCTGATAGAAACCTAACCTGAACTGGTAACTGCTTTTAAATGAAGTAATTTCATCACTGGACTTTATTTGCAAAGGTAGATAGGTTTGACCAGACACCTTCCATTTTTTACTTTGTTAGATCTGTAGGTTTGCTGGAAATCTTTATGAATCAAAAATATTATTACGATAACTTACTGTGGTATCTTTCCGTTCCTCTATAGCGCTGAGGTGGCAAAGGCCCTGACACACATCTTCCTGCAGTTTGTAAAGCATTTATTTAGACCATCAGACTATCAGACGAATTGTCATGAAGCCATTTTGATGTCTCTCATCTCACCCTTTGAAAGATAACAGACTTCATAACTTTGAAGACCTTTTATTTGCTTGGTTGATGCTACAGAGTCAGGATTCACTGCCCCATCGGGGCATCTTCAAATGCTTCGTGACCCAAGTATTTTGTTCTTCTTTGACTTTCACTGGTGTTTAGGCTTCTAACTCACCTGTTTTTATCAGTTTGTAAAACCAAAGAAACTACTCTTTAAGCATGAAAAATATCCATCAGCTCTCCATGTTAATCAATTTATAACAGTCTCTCTTTACTATTAACAATGAACAATCTGGCATGAATTACTTTCCACTGCTATTCAGAGACCTTTCAGGACTTTACTTCTTGTTTTCTTAAGATCACCTTGTATAATTGAGGGCTAAAATGCAGGGCAATTTCTTCAGCTCCCTCCCCAGTCTGCTTATCATCATCTCATGGATATGTGCAACTTCCATGGAAAAAAGCTGGACAAAAGAAGAAGCTGAAGTTTTTCTAACACCAGAGTGAATCCAGGCAACTTCTGGAGATCAATTTGTTAAATAATCATTCTGAGAAAAATTTGAAATGAGAAAATACATACTTCATATAGCTAAAAATAAAACTTTGAAATTTTGCTGATTTAGTGAAGAAAACACTATTCTTTTACATTATAATTCTCAAATATGAATAAAATTAAGTTTCTTTACCAAAAAATAAAAAGAAAAAGAAAAAAGAAACTATTTTTTCTCCTTTAGAATTCTTTCAAAAATAAATACATTTCTGGATGTTTGGACAACGTGAAATCTACATTGAGAATGTTTTCTACAGGATTGACTGTTCTTGAAGGGTTCTTAGGATAAGATCACCTGCTTTATAAAAATCCTATTGACAGAGCTTCATTTAAATCAAAACAACACCACTAATCCACAATATAGCACAAATCTGATGTCTCTTCATAATTTATATCAGTGTAATTGAAACTAGTGCCCTTTATGGATTTGTTTATTAGATGTATGATTAATAAATAGAGAAGTAGTAAGACTAGAATTAATGCATAATGTATGTTTTTATAATGTTACAATTAACATTTTAAGAAAATTTTTTTAACGATTTATGCAAAAGCAGTTATGTCCTCAGTGACAAAATGCAAAACTTTGTGAGACAGAGCGAGTCAGATGCCTGAAACAGGAGATTGATGCTGGTTGGAAGTTCTTCTCCATCTCTGCTGAATGGTCCTGAGGAAGGTGAAGCAGAGCACAGATGTTGCACTCCAGTGCTCTGCAGTTGAAAGGGGATAAATGACTAATAGCTGTCTGAAAAGGCCAAACAAAGTGTCATAAGCTCCTAAAAGCTCCAAAGATGCGTTTAAGCTTTTTTTTTTTTTTCCTATAATTATCTCACTTCTAGGCTAAGCTTAACAGGAAACCCACTTGGTTTTGTAAGAAATACTCCTGTTGTTTAAGGATGCAGATGTTGCTGGGACTCAGAAGGAAGCCTGTGTCCATTTGGCCAGCTGTCTCCTAACAAGACATCCACAGACTCTTCATTGTGGCCTTAAAACTTAATCCAGACAGACAATGACTTAATGCTAGCTCTCGACACAACTGCACTATATAGAATAAGGCTGAGGCCATCAAAATAATTCTCATTTGAGAGCAAATGCAGCCTGAACCCAACTTTGGGAGTCTGCTGAGTAAACACTACCAAAGGAGAAATAAACATATTCTCTTGGCCTCAACTGCCATAACTCTCTCAGCTGCACAAAGAAAATACAGCACAAGAGAAAGAGGAATGTTTAGATATGACTTAGAGGACGGAAATTTTCTGTTCATGTTTAGGAGATCTCACAATATCTGACCACAGCCATGTGTGGTAGCTGAAGCCTACCCCTTACCCAAAAATATGTTCAGGCAGATGGAGAATGAGATTTCTGGGATTTGATTATCAAGAATAAAGCCACAGACCTGGATGAGCTAATGTTGTTCCAGATGCATTATCTTATAATCTTCATGAAGAGAGAAGGGAATATTGAATCCTCCCTTAAAGAGGTCTTTCAGCAGGCTTAATCTCCCCATTGCATGAGATGAAATTGCTGCCTAAAACTGGAGGGGATCTCTGCTTGAGTCCCTACCAGAAGAAAAATCAGATCTGAAGGAACAGCAAACAGGGGAATGAATCGCAATTTTCCATTCATGTGCTATGGCACAAAGATCCCTGTGTGCTTTCTCTGTTCTGTATTGTTCAGAAAATGGACCCAGATTGATAGCCTATTATTTCACTTTTTGTTTATTCTTGTCCCAGACCATCTTTCCTCTTTCCCCAAATTCCTTTTGTCTTGCATCAAACTATATATCAGAGCCCAGCCCAAAGAAAACTCTCCAAAAACCTTCCTGGAACAGTATCTTCAAACAAAATCGTTATTTAGGCACTTAAGCCATTAGAAGAATGGTTATTTTTGAACAAAATCCCCTTCAGAAATACCTGCAGAATGATTGTGACCCCTTTAGAGCCCCCTTGCTCTCCCAGTGGCTGCATCGGGTGTGTTGCACTGGGCGCTGCAGAGGAGCCCAAACTGGGACTTTTGTTTGACCCACGGGCTGCTGAGCTCACTGATAAGGTGCCTGCTCTCCAAGGAGACATCCAAACCTCCAGGCAGGTCCCACAGCAATTGCAGGGTCAGCTTTTTTGCCACATACGGTGACCATTAGCTGAAAATGTCAGAGACCAAAGGTCACTGCGGTGCCCTGGCAGTATATATTGCTTGAAAAGTACCTGGATGTCCTTGTGTATCCCGGTGTTACTGCTCCTATGTAAAACCAAGGATTTGCCTTTTTAAAACAAGATATGTTTTCTCTCTCTTGTACATGTCACATACATGCTCTGCCTTCTAAAGAGTTATCTCATGTCTAAAATAATGTGATGGGGAACAGAATTCTGCTCTCAATAAGCTGTAGGGAGAGAAAGCTGTAAAGCAAAGGATGCTCCTACCATTGTTTCTGCATTGTTAAAAGGTGAAAACCTCAGACAACAAGGAAAAGAAAGAAAAAAAAGGAAAAAGAAAAGAGACAGTTTTAAGGGCTTTTAAAATATCTAATGCTCTGGGATCTAAATTGGCAAGGATCCAAGCAGTGTCTTAAAGGGACAAGCACTTTATTATACTTTCTAATTCTTCCAAAGTCTGTCCGTAGGATATATGAGCTGGCTCTAATATGACTACTCTATTCTCATCCTCCAGTGGTATACTCTGGTCTCAGCTCATAAATTGAAAGTGGAAGATCAGTAAATCAGCATGGACTGTTTCAGAGGGACATTGTGAATTTCCACTCAAATCTTCTGGTTTATCTTAAATATTTCATCTTAATGTCACCTTTAGAAAAAAATCTTTCATTCAAGTAAGTTACAACATCCAGTTCTAAACTGATTACACTCCCCCACTGACCTTCTGCAGAAAGGCTCCCACAGCAGTGCAAATACCATGTTGGCAGCTCCCTGGTACAGCTTAGGAAGGAGAAATTCTGGCCTGGTGGAGATCCTTAGAACGTTCCCAAGGCATGTTTTGGAGCACAAATAAGGTAGAAGGAGGTGCACACTGCTGTAACCCAGCTCTTGGCCAAGGCTCCTTTCCATTTCTGTGTGGGAGTCCCATGTCCTTTCCATCAGCATGACAACACACTGGAATTCATCATTGTTTACTGGGCCAAAATATTTTCTGTTAGGTCACAAATTCCAGGAGTCTAAGCAAGGGGAGCTATTTTTTGAGGCAGGAGGGGCTGCGGTACTGAGAAGGATTAAATAAAGACACAGATGAATACTCTCAATGGGTTTCTCAGGTACAGCCTGGCTGGATCTCCTTACAATAATAATAGCAACTTCCTCCCCTGAGGAGGAGCACTTCCCCAAAAGCTTGAAGAAACACCTATAAGGGAAAGATTTAACTGAAAAATTGTATCATGAAATGCACTGTAAGTGTCATTCATTACCACCAATGCCAGTTGTACTGGGCAATAAACAATGGACCCTGAAAATACAATTTTTCTGTATTTTCTTTTAAAATAATTGAGGAGTCAGCTGAGAAATATGTGCTGATAAAATTGCTCAGAAAGCTTGGGCCTGTCCTCTTTCTTCCTACACTGGCCTTATCCTTTTTATCTTCTGAATGGAAATATTTTTGTTTTTCAGGACTTTAAATGAAGCTGGGAGTTTCCATGGCTGCTTATTTATACAGGGCTATACACCACAGTTAATTCACCCTGACAAGAATGATGTTGAGCTTTCTTGCCATATGATCTTGTATTTAAGATCCTGTCAGTTTTGAGGACTCTAAATAAACCTTCTTTTAAATATTTAATACCCTTCAGTGATATATGCCTTTAGGCTCTGAGCCTCGTCCAACCATCAAAACTTAGAGTTTTCTATATTTCCCATCACCACAGTCTTCTCATATAAATTAAATTTGCACTCCAAATTCTCTGGTGAATTTCAAGTTGTTTGCTTCTCATTTGCCATTCCCTTACATCTAGAAAGAAATAAAAATCTACTTGAGTTCCTCCTACAGGACTTCTAAGCTCTTTGTGTAATAAAGTCATCCCATCCCAAAAATAAATAGCCCATAATATTTTGTGATAATGTCTCTGGTGATGTGAATGATGCTCAGGTTCTCAACATCTTCCCTCTTTTTTATTAGGGACCTGCTTGTGGAATGCTAAAAGAAAGTAAAGAAAGGGTGATTTCTCCCTCTACTTCTTGGCCCAGTGACTTCCTCCTTTTTGTTTTGGTAACAACAGGAACAAGAAAAACTATAGGTGTTATGGGAAATGTAGAGCTTGACCAAATCAGCCAACAACCCATTACCTGGAGACCTCACTCAGGTCACTAAGAGAAGCATAAAGCTCTTGCTTTGAGTGAGCCTGATAGAGGTTTGGGCCTCTCCCTCCATGGCTATGCCAAGCTGGTTTCCATTCTGACCACAAGTTCCACTGCAGACCTGGAGAGATTTTCTTCTAATTAAATATATCAGCTAGTCACAGCCTCAAACCAATGCAGATCCTCATTCAGGATCTCAGCACTATGAAGACAAAGGAGATTCAAGGAGTTGATAGATCAGAGGTTTTCTCTTATCCTTCCTGTCCCAACCAGCAGCCTCAACCATCAACACATTTCTCAAGGCACATAAAGGCTGGGTCCTTCCCAGATTTATCTGCTGCTCGGTGCTCAAAGTCCTGCAGAACCTGTCCTTTCCCTGTATCACCCCATTTGAACCTCTGGATGTGTCACACATGTGCACACACCTCTGTCAGAAAAATCTGAGAGACACACAACAAAAAATCTCACCCAAGAATCCCAGACGTGCTCCAAATAGGAACCCAGGCGATCAGGATATCTGTCACATGCTCCAGCCATGATCGAAAAGAAAGACAAGAGAGCACCGGCAAGAGAGCACCAGCAAGAGCCTTCATCAAATGGAAACATAACTGAAGCAAACAAAGTGCGCGTCAGGTTCAGTTCAAGAGAGGTTCCTAGAAGCTGACTCATAACAGCTAGGACAGAAATTCCAGCTCTTTGACAGGAATTGTCCCTAACTCTAAGCAAAAGTGTTTAGACTTCACAGAACTCAGCAAAATTGCCTTTGAGTGTCAGCAGTGAACACTGTATATTCTTCTAAGACTTCACAGTACAACTGTCAGCTGTCTGTTTTCTTTCTGCTACATGTAGAGTTTATACAGACACTCCCAGAGGAGCCTTTAATTGCATGTCATGACAAGTCTCCCAACCTCTTTGCAGCTCTTCCACTTAACACATAGTGTAAACTCACCCAATCTCCCTTCACTTTCTCCTTCCCAGATTTCTCTCCTGGAGCTCTGTGGAGGCCTGTGTTGAAGCTTCATTATGATGGAGTGGACCCAGTGGAGAACTCTATAAAAAGCATCCGACCCATTTATCAGGACAGATCTCTTTAGCAAGTCTATATAAACCTCCCGTGTTGAAGAGCCATAACCTGTGACTCAGAGACAAAACTAAAACCCGAATAACTAAGAGCAAGACTCGGGGCTTTTTTCCAATTTCCTATTCCTACAGGGTTTTTTTATTGTGCAGGATAGTCACTAGATTTTACTAACGACAGCACTGGGCAATCCCAGCAGAGAGACAACATCATTATGGAGAGAGCTATGCAAACACAGAGACTGTCCTTGCCCCAGAGTTCTTATAATATAAATAGTAAAGACAGTGGGGGGGAAAAGAGAAGCACAGAGAGGTGAAATATGTTGCTCAAGAGGATACGACAGCTCAGTAGTCACTACAGAGTATTGCCTCTCAGGGTGAGTGTTTTTGTAGGAGGTCTGGCTTCGCATTTGAAAAAAAAACTCAAAGCAATTCTCACAGCAAAGATTATAAAGTCTGGTTACACTTGTAAAGGGATTCTGTAGAACATCATGCCCCAGTGTGCCGTATTATTCCCTTTTTGTTATTCTCAGAACAAATTTCCTCAATTTTCAAGTCTAAAGAGACTTTTTTTTCACTGCTTCTGCCTCAAACCAGTATCCAAAAATTAAGGTGTGATAGTGAAACATTTATATTTAAAGCACTGTATGTTTTCACCAAATTCCTCCCCCACCCATTATGGCCATGGTTTAACTGCACATTTAAGCACATGTTTAACCACATGAGTAGTGCTACACACATCAATGAAACTACCTGCACTTAAAATTAAGCACTTGTTTAAGGGCAAGATATAGAGAGACACATAGTGGGATTTTAAAAACCCCTTGAGCATTCAGTGGGAGTTAGGTCCTTAATGCGCTTAAGAGACATTTGAAAATCCCACTGAGATGGTGTATCTGCAGCTGAATGCCTCTGGAAATCTGTCAGTGATGCTCAGAATGATACAGTGATTGATTGCAGTGACAATTACACCTCTAATGAAGTCCTGATTACACAGAGAATTTACAAGAGATATGTCTAAAATTGGTGCAAGGATCGGCTCCTTTTTCTAAAGCACCACTTAGATCTCGATCCAAAATAGCTCTCGGGTGATGTGTGATTCTGTGAGTGACACGAGCAGCCACTCTCAGAGGGCTCACAGGGCCAGCCAGCCTCTGGCTCATTTATGTTTATTATTGGCCAGACTTCTTCTAACCAGGTATTTTTCACCCTATATAGTGATCAAAGACCCCAGTCCTCTCCTCCCCATCCTACCTCACCAAATCCTGCAGCAGAGGAATCTCCACACTCCCTCTTGCTTGTTTATCCTGGACTTACCCCTAAAATAGGACCTGAAACACCCAGAGTCTGCAGCTCTGACAAAATCAGCACTCACCCAGCAACACATCCAAATGCCTGGGGACACTCAGAAGCTGAACAAACACCTCTAATGAAGTGATATAATTTTTCTAAGCTAATGAGAAGAAGGTGACCCGAGCCCACAGGTATGAACCCTAATGGACAACAAGCCGAGGAGATAAGCCCCCGCTTTCCACACAAGCTAACAGAGGTCACACTGGCCAGGGTTTGAATCTTTCTGGCAAGCAGCTCGCTGCAGCTCTACACCTGGCTGGGTTTAATTTGTTATTTATGTCAGCTTTGCATATTTGTAAAGTTCAAGGGTTTATTGCCCTGGCCTGACCTTGCCAAGTCAGAGCTCACATGTGGTTCTCTAGTAGCAATTTCTTTCTAATAAACTTTACTTGAAAGAACATGTGTGATAGATTTTGTTGATGATTAAAAAGAATGGGGCTATGTTCATTGTTAGCCAAGCTGGTTTTGAAGTTTTGTTGGAAGTCACCTCTGTGCTCATTTTTTAAAAAATGTCCCCTTCCCCCTCACCCCTTTATTTTACTGCACATCCTAATTATGTTTCATGTTGAAGCATGTAGCATTGTTTGTGTCTATACAGTAAAGACAATTCCCCCATGTGCTTATTAAGATCATTAAATTAAAGAGCATTATTCAGAATTGGTCTTTAATCAGACCATGTACAAGCACTAAAACCCCGGGCACACACAGGAGCAGGAAAATGCAAGTCTCTGATGTACAAACATGTAAAAAGCAACTAATACCTGGCATATTCTCTGCCAGACCCAAAGATTGTTGCTTCTAATTTGCTTTGTTTTCCCCTATTAGCAAAGGAAACAAATACTTTCTGTCCCTACAGGCTGTGTAGCAGGGAATGATCCTTTCTCCATAGGAAGAAACACCAAATTCCCTTCAATTTCAAAGGGCTGGAAAATTCACTCCCTTATGCTCAGGAACAAATATGCCAGTAGTTTTCCGGAAAGTGGAATTTCTAAAACCTGATATTTGACCTTTCTGCAGGGTGGGTGCTCATGTGGCTAAAAGCATGGTTGTGCCTGTGTTGTTTTACCCCAGTGCTCCACCGTGAGCAGCTGGGCGCCATGAAAGCTCCAGCACTGGAGGAATTTTGGGAACTGGACAAACTGCAGGCTTTGTGCTTCTGCCCACAGACCTATGTTCAATCCAGAGCTGCCCATCCTGCTGCCACGGGTGGTTAGCATTGTCCAAGTTTAAGAGTTATTATTGGTAGATTGACAGAAAACACAATTGCAAAAATCTTATTTTCTTATAACACCCAGCTGAAAGCATTCCAACACTGCTAGTACATCCCAAAATCCTTACTTCTACTTTATTTTCCCACAGCTTGTTATGTTTTCAGCTCAGGACCTAATTTGGGACAGAGAGCACTGAAGGGAGTTTTCATCTATGTATGACAGCAAGTTAACATGTGCTTTTGTGATTCCTGGAAGAGCACATATGTACAAGTACTTCCCTGAATCAACAGTTTTGATTGTAAATCATTTGAGGCAGGATTGTCATTTATTAAATGTGTGTACAACGACCTGCGTGAGATCCCCAACACTACTGTAAAATGACTAAATAAGTAAATAATAGTGACATCCATGCTCTGACAGCAGCTGTGAGATTTTTCATTAAATTAAGAGCTCAAGAGGCAATTGCAACTAGTAGTCAAAGCAAGGACCAGGAAACTGAATTTCTGGTTGTCACTCATGGAGCAGGGTCAGGATGCCTGAAGTACCAGTTCCTTGCTCCCTCTGTGAACAGGACACTGGATTAAGGAATTGTCAGCCTGGCATAAGCCTTTCCTTTCTTTGCTAAGTGGCAAAAGACACCAGTTTGAATTATGCTTAGCATGGGTTGGCTGGAAAAAGCTGAAGGGCAATCCGCAATGATCAGCCCTCTGCCAACTGATTATAAAACTCAGCCTTCAGTCCTGTCTGAGATCTGTTTTCCCACTGCCTGTAAAACAAATCTTGAGTCTTATTGCTTGTCTTCCTTTAGTATAGGGTGATTTTCAGAAGACCCAGGCAAATTTAGCAAACCATAAGAAACACACAGGCTTATGTGTGTATATGTAAAACTTCAAATGTTTCTTTTTCTCTTTTCTTTAGCTTCTCTCTTCCTTCGACACCACTCCTATCTCTAAGTCCGTACACAGTCTTATCATCGTATTCACTGTCCTTACCTTTCCCATCTCTTCCTTCAAATTCTTCCCCCCTGAAAATGTCACATCTGTTTAGCTCCAAGTGTCCTTTCCTGGCCCAACTAACACCACACATTGTTATTCAGATAATATCTGGGTTTCCTCTTACAAAACTTGTTTATAGTGTTCTCACTTAAAATGCAAAAATAGTTTGGCAAGAGCACATTTGTGCAAGGAATAACAAAATTAAGGAGATCCAAAGCCAAATACAAAACCCCATGTAGGCAAAGAGGTACAACCAAGAGTACAGCAAAATTCGAGTTTCCAAAACAAACTGGAAAAGTTTCATCAAAGTCCCAGCCCTTATTCTTAATTGGACACCCTGGTGTTTGAAGGGGCTTGGTGGAAAATAAAACAAATGTGCCTATTGTTCTTAGAATAAGTATTACAATAATAATCATTCTTTAAGCATCAGTAGTGCCTTTCATCTAAGGACCATAAAGCACAGTGCCAACATGAATGAAAAGCCTCTCGGTGTTCCTATAAACAAGAGGCATTTTAGACCCATTTTTAAGAGAAGAGTGAGGCCCAGGTACGATAATAGCAATTTTGTTTTAACATTTGCTGGGCCCTGCAGTATTACTTGATTTTCACAAGTGATAAACATCCCTGGTTTCAATGGCTCTTAGCATGCAGCAACTCTCAAACTCAAGTCCTGCTTTAGTTGCTTTAAAAGTACACGCTTATATCCTGCTCTCTGCAGATCTCTGCCAGAATCAGACCACACATTTCTGCAGGGACTGGAGGAATTTAAGGCTCCTACACCCTTCATCTAACCCATGATTTTCATAGTATAGCCAATGTCCTGTGAAGACCTAGGCATAGTCTTCTCTTTCAGCATGAGCAATTCCATTCAATACCAAACCGAACACAGTGAATACAGTTGATTCAGCAGGCTGAGATTTGTACAGGATTGGGTCTCACATATTTCCTTTCTAGCCTTTAGAAGCTCTCAGATGGCTTCACATACTCAGCCAAGGGTTTAAAATATGAAATGTAGCTAAATCCCCACAAACCCTTGTTTTATCAACCTTTGCTATTTCTTCAGTGATTGGTTAAGAAATTTGTAAGCAGCATTTCCCAGGCATTGGCTTAATCAGAAGCTTTCAGTCTCACTCCCAGCCAATCCAAGTGCTAAACACAGCACTGCCCAATTTATTTTTTAACAAGGTTCTCTACTATTGAAACCAGTATGAAGTGCAATTATGGGCTTAACATTCAACTGTTAAATTATCCTCCCAACATCTTTCCAGGCCACTCTCTTAGCTCTTCAGAAGAATATTTTATTGGAAAGGGTAAATGTATAAAAATCTACTGTTAAAACACTCAACAAATCTCCCCTGTCAGGCCAGTAAACTGTAGTCCACCCACTCTGATCTGAGATTGCTGTTTCTGTGCTCCCCCTTCCCCACCTCCCTTTTCTTTGTTTAAAATATGCTGACCACACAGTGACCTCTCGTAACCCATTGGTCGAAAATTACAACCAGCCACACAAACAAGCAGCTCGAGGTCAGAAAGAGCAGGGTCTGCTAAAAGTTAGTAATCATACATTAATTCCCTGACATAATTAATCAAAATGAACCACCGTTATCTTGCGCGGAACCTTTAACCTATTACAAAGGGGTCAATTTGCAAACCACTTGAGCATGGGAGTTTGGTACAAATAGCATACTCCCTTCATCTGGGATGCCCTAAGTAGGCAAAAATGCCTTTGAAGTCCCAAATCTACTAGATTTAGATATAATTTCATCAATCAAGTTAAAAGGCTGCCTTCTCTCCAAAAAGGATTTCATGTAGATCTGTCATCTAGCTCTGTTCAGTGGGTGACTGAAAATCCATTTGTTAGGCTCTTTTTGTCAGGATGGAGTAGGCTGCAGTTGGCTCTACATGTCAAAATAGCTGAAAGTTTATCAAATTGAAGGCTAAGAGGCATGATTTGTGTTAGAACCTGTGCTGGTCTGGTGAAGGAAGCAGTAAATCTCAGCTTTGTTATGCCAATCAGCTCCAATTCTGGAACTTAATTGTGTTTTCATTTGATATGACTATAATTACATCTATATAGTGCATGCAGCTATTCACAGGGAATCAGAAACAGCACTTCACACATTTGTACAGCTACCAGGACCATGCTGCCTCATGATCCTTTAGGCTCTCACCCAAGCAAAGTCCCTGTGAAATAGCAGGATCTCCATCTTGGTTAAGCCCCTGAGAAACTTAACCCTGATCTTTCAAGGGATTTTAGTGCTCAGTTCCTTTTCAGATCTTAAATTCCTGCTGAAATCAGCATGAATCAGGCATCTCGTCAGGAATCAGGAGAATAAATACTTTTAGGATTTGGGTTTAAACAGCATGTCCAAGGTCACACAGGAGGAACTTGCAGCAGAGAGGGGAGCAGAATCCAGGTCTCTGCAGTCCACTGAATCAACCTTCCTCCATCAGCTTAAGATCCCTGCAGTCCATGGAGTCTCCCTTGAGTGTTTTCTAATCCACTTTCACATGCACCAATACAAACACTCATCTGTATGTATATCTAATATATTTATTTATTGCATGCAAGAATGGATGAGCTGTAGAGTTTTAGAAGAATATCATCTTATCAGTGATACCATATGTCACACAGGTGAACCTCAAGGGGTTTACGATGTTACCAAAACCCCAAAACAGAATTAATTTTAAGCCATTCACTGAATCTCATTTTCTGTGCCATGTAATATATGAGCACAACAAAGGTGTCAAATACATTTTAAATTACTTTATATAAGCATTAGTGCAACAACTGCATTTGGAAAGTATCACACCTATTTAAAAAGTTTCTGGGAAATGTAAAACAAAGTCATTGTTAAGGTCAGCGTTTTAGCAGAGGTCACTTGAACTACAATTCCCAATATGCACATGGAGTTGACATGTCTGGCTTTTAAAACAAAATCACAATTCATCATCTGAACGTCAGATCTGTTGCTTATGAGTTCCTGGTGTCTGAATGATTATGACACTTATAAAGTATATTTTATTATTACAGCCCACTCATTGCCACTCTCCATATGTGAAGTGATGGATATTTTAAATGTAATTCTACTTATTTATATTTATATCTTACTAGTGACAGGTAAAAAGCATCAACAAATCACTGCAATTTTTAACTAGTCAGAGACAAGATTTATTTTTAGTATAGTTAGCATGCACACTGTGGTTATTAGGAAGAATGATTCCCACTCAGAGAATCATTGTTTAGTCATGTTTAATTAAAATAAACAATAAAAAAAAGCAACTTCAAAACATTCAGAAATGTCACAGAAAGGTAAAAGGGACAATGTTAGAAACACATATCAAGATAAGTCTTTGTGTGCAAACAAGGGGCTAGACTGTGCTCACCTCTCTGCCTCGGCTGCTGCAAAGGCTGTTCTGACGTGGTGGTGTCCAGCCAGGAGCCAGGAACTGCAACAACTTCCAGTGCTGAAAGTGACCACTGGAAATTGAGAGCCTAAAACCTTCTTTCACAACAAGAGATGAGATTGCCTGCAACAAACTGCTTCTTCAGATTGCTGCCTTTTCCAGTATCTGGACAACACATTAGACAAAAACCTGGAGTTGTTCAGCACAGAGATGAGAAGGCGCTGGGCAGACCTTATTGTGGCCTTCCAGTCCCAAAAAGAAAGCAAAAAAAAAGAGAGGGAGAGTGACTTTTTACATGGGCAGACTGTGATAGGACAAGGAGAAGGATTTTGAGCTAAAAGAGGACAGATTTAGATTGGATATTAGGAAGTTTTTACTCAGAGGGTGGTGAGACACTGGAACAGGTTGCCCAGAGAAGTTGTGGATGCACCATCCCTGGAAGAGGGGTTGGAACCAGATGATCTTTCAAGTCCCTTCCAAACCAAACTCACTCTGTGATTCCATGAAAATGAGGGATGCTGGAGTTCTATAGCTCTTCTCCTTCCAGGTCAAAACCACAACTCATCACCCAAAGTGCAAATAGTGCTGAGCCTGCTTCCTCCTCCTCATTTCAAAGACTCTTTTGCAGCTAAGTTTTGCAGCTGCTCCTGCTCACAGCTAACAGCATTCCTGTCCAAAAGAGCAGTGCTGGACATGCACTGAAGGGTGGGATCAAGGGCCACGGTGGGAATGCTGGGCAGCTTTGTGCCACGGGATAGTACAGCTCTAGGGTGCTGACAGACTCTTGGCTATGTAACTGCAGGTCTCTCATAAGAAAATTGGGAAAAAATAAAAAGTCTTTTCCCAAGAAAATCAGTTCTTTGCTCCATGGCCAGACCCCAAGAACATGAGCTGAATGGCTCACATCAGACTCTTCATAGGAAAATTTTGTAGATACAACAGAAAACTTTTAGGCTTATCTCTACTTCACTCCACTTGACTCCAGCAAGTCACCACATGCTCTAGTACAAACTATTGAAACCCTCACTTAGCATGCGTGCAAAAGGAATATAACTATAATTAATGACCTGCAGGGTCTCTGGTAAAACCATTTAGCATTTGTCAGGCACTTTGTGGGCTTTTGGGTCAAAAACAATAACTGCAAGGTAGCATTAGAAAGAGTTTCATCCTCAAGTTATAATAATATATAATAGCAGGATCTTCAAGTTACAAATAAAATCAGATTTCAGGAATGTGTAACATAGAAAATGTGACTTGACACATCACATATGCAAATAGACTTCAGGGTGTGTAACATGTAGGTGTTTTCTGGACCTGGGGTTTTACCCCTAATTGTGCATAGGTAACTTCTGTTGTTGTTAACAGATGGGAAAGAAGTGTGAAAACACCATTTGCAGCAACTCACTGACAATGGCTGGTTGCTCTGAGGAATGAGTTACCTTGAGCTTATTCAATGATGTAACTTGAAGAACAAAGAGGTTGCTGGTAGCTCATTCTGCAAAATTGTCCGAGCTGCAAAGGCTTGTGAGTCACACTCCAGAGCATCTGCAAGGAAAAACACATTACATTTTCCAGGCCACCAAAACTCCTGCTCAAAGTGGGAAACTCACACATGTTCAATCCATTCCCTCCCCCACACCCCCTGTCTCAAACCCTATGGGATAGGGAGTTTATTA
Source organism: Pachycephala philippinensis (assembly GCA_013397055.1). Lineage (NCBI taxonomy): Eukaryota > Metazoa > Chordata > Aves > Passeriformes > Pachycephala > Pachycephala philippinensis. The sequence goes on along the minus strand of VWZT01008709.1, from coordinate 217,675 downwards.
GTTAATACTTGAGCTTAAATCTTCGTCTGAGGAAGTGATGAGCATCTAAGTCTCTCCTCCCTTCTTGCACAGAGATGAAAGTTTCTTCGCTGGCCTGTTCACTCCATCCTCCCCCTGCCTGGAAGAGATGAATCCCTGCTGAAGAAATCTGAAACCTCTGGCCACCCAGCATATCCTTCAGAAATAAAAGCATCTTCTCTGAGAAAATGCATGCATGGAATGGAGCACAATGCAAGGCAAGCTCTGCTTGCACAGAGCTGTAGGAAATGAAAGGTAAAAGCCAAAAAAGCCAAACGGAGTTGTGTTAAGATAACAACAGGACATTGTTTTGATCCCAGGAGATCCTGTGGTTTTTCTTTTTAATAGTGTCACTTAGAGTAACTTATAAGGGAGGCAGGGAAGGTGACACAATTTTATAACTCTGCAGGGGCTTCACACCATGGGACAAGATTCCTATTGTACTGAGGAGTATTGGAAAGAAAAGGGGGAAAAGAAAAAAAAGAGCTTGCAAAGCAGATCTAAAATTACACCTATTCTCAAGGAAGATACAAATCTAGGCCAGAAGGATTGCTCATTACAATGAACTCCTAGGAACTTTTCTAGCAAATGCTTCACAGGTATTTATCAACCTAGCTGAGGGCAGGTGAGTGGGAGCAGGGAAAAAAATCAGCCTGTTTTCTCCCCGCAAAACCCTCAGCCTAGTTTCCACAATGGATCACGGTTTGTTTTCTATTCCCCCTGCTCAAAATTTGTCCAAGAAGCCCCCAGTTAATGAGAAGGGTATGGCAGGGACACGATAGAAAGACAGGAAATTTCAGATGTAACTAATTCTCATGACTTTCCCACACAAGATCATGTTCAGGCAATGACAAAAACAACCTTTTAGCTAAGGAGGACAAAGTAAAAACAGCAGAGAGGGCTTGCAGGGGCTGTCTGTGCAGTACACCCAGGGCTGCATGAGTCTCTTGAGGTGCAACCCCTTTACACTTCCCCTGCTGATCCAGATCCCTGCTTTTCACATTGTTTACTGCAATCAGCCTCTGCTTGATGTGTTTTTCACTTGAGCAACTCCCTTTACCCAGCTGCACCCCACATGGATGCAGGACACTTCTGACGTTGTTGTTTTTTATTTCAGAAATGCAAAATCGTGTATTCAACAGTGTCTTTTCAGTTCTTCTTCCATCTGTCCTATCAATTGCAACAGAGGTGGACACAATCCATAGAAGCAGTGAGCTCAGGAGCACTTGAGGCAGCTACTGTACCCCAGTCAGGTACAGACAAGAGTTCCAGAGCCAGGCACTAACAAATCAGTTGCAAATTTCAATCCACAAAAGTTGAAACAAACCAAAGATGTTGCTGTCCTCTTACAAGAAAAAATAATAAACATTTAAACCCAAAATCACAGAAAACAGACAGATTCAAAGAGAAACAAAAACCAACAAAACCGTGTGGACATCTGTGATTTTTAAACCATAATACAAATCCATGACAATAATTACAGTGGGATGGCCCTAATGTCTCACTACTACTACTTTGAAGGTCTTCAAAGATCTTTATCTGAGCTAATTTCAGCTATTGGGTACAGAACTTCTTTTATTCCCTTCCCACTCTGCATCACACAATGCTCTTTTTGGTGTTTCCGTTCACACAGCGGGCACTGATCCCTGCTAGGAGAGGTGTCAAAACTTCTAATAAGATGACTGCTCACGCAGAAAGTCTCACAGCTGAAATTTTGGAGTCGTACAAACTCCCACACAAAGCAGGGCTGTCAGATCAGATTGCAAGGTGTCAGTTTACCCAATTCAAACCTGAGGTTCTATGAAAAAAATGCACAACAACCCCCCCTACACACACACACACAAATGGAAAATGTCAATCAAAAGTAATTAATAGTTTTCCTTCCTCTTTCGCACTCCAAAGAATGCCATGAGACAATATTCTGGGAGCTCAAATGACTGATGAATAACATTCACTCAAAAATCACACGCATGGTAAAATATTCACAGGAGTTGTCAGTGGTACCTGAAGAGTTGTATTCCAGACACATGACTATCCCAAATTCCTCTGCAGTTTCTGTGCTGAAATGTGCTGTGCAATGTAAGGTTTGGGAGGTGACAGAAGGCGTCGGTGCAGATGGGGAGGACAGATGTGGGGTTAAGCCAGATGTGAGGGAAAGAGCTTGGGGGCAGATTCAAGCCTTCAGCACCTCCCATTTACGTCAAGCAACTGTGAATGATCTCATTTCCCAAGTCATCTGGGGCAAAATATGGCTTTGTGTAGAGGAGCCAATACCTATGGGAACTTATAAAAAAAAATAAAGAATCTTTTTGAGCTTAACTAAGACCTGAAGAGCTTTAAACCCAGCTCCTTCAAGCTGAAAGACAAGTTCTTCTTTTATCCAGCAATATCTGAATAAAAAGGCAGTAGTACAGGTTGCTGGCTCTTCAGCTTGACATCAGACAGTGCACCAAGTGCTGGAGGGCTGGTTTGTACTTTATTTTCAATACTTAAGTATGGATTTACTCACAGGATAGAGAGAGACTAACATGATTGTAGCCCCATACTCTTTCTTCCCCCTTAGCCCATTAAATCCTGTGCCATGTTTGCCTCTATCCATATCCTACATCTCAGCTGTGCATCTCTCCTCTCCTCTCTCCTCAACACAGCCGTGGATCCAGTCCATGGAGATGGAAATACATTAGCAGACAAGCAACTATGAATGTAGGAAAGAAAAAATCCTTCAGTTTCCTTCATATTCCTTGCTCTGGAAAGGAATAGCCCTGCTGTGGCGCACCTTTCTCTCCCCTAACCTGGGATTTGAGGAGACAGACATCCCTAGCTGCCAAAGCTGGCTCTCTAACTGTACATCACCCTCTCATGTGAGCTCTCCCTAACTCCCTTCACTCAAACTGATCTGACTTAGCCAAGAGAGCCTATTAAAACTGTTTTGCAATTTTTTTCTTGCCATTTCCCATTCAGTTCCCTGTGTAAAGGCATGATCCTGCAAAGATTTATGTTTAAGCATTACTTACCCAAGTAATCTCCTTAAAGTCAATTGAATGGCAAAGAGGGGTTTCTCAACACAACGTGCTGGAGCCTTTTTTCATGATTATGGGCACTAAATGACTCTGCACCATTCCCTTTCACCACATAACACCTGCAGTTTTTTATGCACAGATGCCATTTATATGTTTTGGATTTTTCCCAAACTTTACTTTTTTTCCCTCCACAAGTTTTAACCTTTTGACTGGAATACTCTTGATAATCTACTCAGAATGGTAAGCAGTATGGGATACAGGTAGCTCCTCCCAGCCTACTTGCAGGCAATCCAGTGGCAAGAGGACCACTACTCTGGATATCTTTAAAGCACCAGGTCTGTAAGTCGTTGCTGCAGTTGTAACCCCATAAAGCTCTTTTCTTTTGTTCTCTTCTTGAGACTGGTTCCTAGTACCCTTCAGACATTTTATTGATCTTTCTCCCCCTCTAGCTCATACATGCTAATTGTACCTCTGTAGCAAAACAATCTTATTATCATGTTAATTAGTGGGAGGGTTGTTGAGGGTTTCCAGTTCATTACCTGCTAATTTCAAGATAAATGAATCCACAGGTTACTAAGTAAATAAGGTCACCTATCAAGTACTTGTAAACGTGTTTGTAAACAAGGAGGGGAGATGGGGAGCGAGAGAAAGGGAAGTATGTTTAGCGTGGATGGTGGGAAGTAGCTTTGGATACGGATTTGGCATCCCATGCTGGGGTGACTCCATTTCCCTTGAACTCATTTGTAATGGAAAGCGAATGTTTGCTGTCCACCTGGTTCCCCAGTGGGACGTTTCCTCCTGCAACTACTTTGTGAGCTCAAAGGGCTCTTTGTGAGCAGATTACTCACTCGGAGGTTTGGTTGATTGTTGCTGCCTTTTGTGGTGAGAGCCAGGAGTGAGGACATGCACTAGGAAATACAGCACCAAAGGGGGAAGAAAAAAGCATGGTAGTGTGAGTCACAGAAACCTCCCCCTCCACATGGCTCAGGGTTATTCATATTGCCTTTATACACAGGGCAGCAGCACAAAGGAATTCAATGGGAGAGGGGAAATAAACAGTCAGATCCTCCGCTGGGGTAAAGTGACATGTGGCTTTGAAATCTGTGCCTTTCCACCACACCCCAAATCTCCAGGAAAATTACTCTCCGAGAGGGGCAAATGGATGAAAGGACCATGTAGAAAAGCATATCTGAAGCATGGGGATTGCAGAGGTAATGTATCAGGGGTCAAAATGGAAAGTGATACTGAGCAGGGTCCCCCTGGGCTCTGTCCTCGGACCGTGTTCATTAAAGTAGGCGAAATAAAGAATATGTGTATGAACTGTTCCGAGCACACAGGGCTGGGGAGGGCAGCAAGCTCACTGAAAAGAAGAGAAATTCGAAGAGTTATTGATAAACTGGGGGGGAAAAAGTAGTGTACCAGTCCCTATCGGCAATTTCAGAGTCCAGGTCTGGATAGAAATAAGGTACACGAATACAGAGTGAGCCAGGGAAAGTGGTGATTCCTCATCAAAGGTTGTGAGGAGTTGAGCAGATCCCAAGATAAAGAGAAGAGAACACTGTTATGATGCTGTGGACACAGCAAAAGTGACATTAGCACATGTAAGTGGGAGTTTTGCCTGCCAGACTCCTGGGTGACCTCCAGCCCATGCAAGTGCTGGCTGGGGACAGCTTTTAGCTGTGGTAGTGAAACACTGGAGCAGCAGCTGGCTCTAAAGTCTGCATCTTTGGAAGCAGACAGGACAGCCTGCCAGCCTTTGTGCACTGGGATCCAGCAGATTCCCATCAAAACCACCTCAAGTCCTTCTTATTTTGTATTGAGGTGAGAATTCACCAGTGAACCCCTTTTTTTCTGGCTGTGGTGATCCTGGATTCAGCTTTCTGTTTAATCCAAGTCTGAGTCTGTTTCAGAGGCTTGCATTGGTTCACAAAACGTCCAAGGGTTGTCCAGTGGGTCAGACGTGAGAGGGCAGGAGAGCTGGGGAAATTGCAGTGACTAATTCATCTGCCCCATCCCACCTTTTTCTCCGAGGGAGACATCTGAAAACACTGTTTGTCAGATTTAATTCAAATGCCATTTACTTGTGGTAAATTTCCTTTTCCCTCGTTGCTTCTAAAATTTGTTATTTGTGCCAGGAGCTCTGCCATTTGAGTCACCTGATCTTCTTCCACCAGCTGGGCGAGCATATAGCAACTTGTATCATCAGCTTCCAAGGGCGAACGATCATGAAAAACAAATTTAAAGTTGCTTTTTGCGAGCATGTAAGATAGAAATAACCATATGAATGTTTGCTAAAAACAAGTGCAAAGGCACCAAAAAAACAGTCCAGGCAAATCCATTTAGTCTTCTTTTTTTTTCCTCCCCTCCATTTTATTTGGAGAGCTGAGGATTTTTCTATTTTACACAAATTAGAAAGTAGAAATAGCCTTTTTTCTTTTTTGAGTAGTGGTTGATATCAAATGCCTGTGAAACACAGCAAGCCCTTCTCTGAACTCTGAATTGCTTGTGCATTTGTTTGGATACCAGAAACTCGGGGATTTTAAATTTCAAGAACAGCAGTTATGAGGAATATTCAGCATGATTTTATTATTGTAACTAAGCAGCTAAAATATATGCATGAAACATAATCAAAGGGGGTGCTATATATGTGTTTATTTAATTTTCACCTGCTTCACATAGGATTAGAACAGACTTGGAGAAGGGATGCCGTCTGTGTTCATTTTTTTAGTGTGCTTGGGAATTTTGGGGTTGTTTTTCTGTGGTTAACTGCATGATTAACACAATGTTTATTAAGATAGGCTGAAATGCTCGTATCATCTGGTTTTGGCTTCCCTTTCAGAACACCTTTAAAGTTTCTGACTGTGCAAAATGTAGATACTCCAGAGACATCTGGTTTAGCAGTCCAACTGGCGTCTGAAACACTGAATTCTCCCTTCTTCTTATTTTTAATTAAGATAATAAATTGGTCTTAAATTATCCCTGAAATCAGACCAGTGTTGATTACAATGGGTTTCATGCTGTGACAGCTCAAGATGATGTTATTTTTATTCCTTTTCAACGAGATCTTAATCTCTCCCTGCGTGTAAACAAATTGTCACAGTAACCTTGTTCTTTAATCTCCCAGCTGAAGACCTTTAAAGCATTGGGAGATAACAGATCTAACTGAGATTTCATCAGCTTTCAGGCTTTTACAGATATGCCGCATGCCTCTCCCACTGCTGCAGTCTTTAAATGTTGAAGGAGAGAAGTGCACATTACACTCAAAAGCTTTCCTTAAACGTTTGAAAATAGTATCCGCCTAGCAACACGCGATCCAGGGCTCAAATCCACAGACAAAATTTGGATGCAGGCACAGCAAGCCAAATTACTACCTGTTGTAGCTGGTGCAGAACTTTCCCACTGCCTCCCCTGTATCGCTCTGCCTTACACCAGCCAACCTTGCTAAAAAGGTCAACGCATTTTAATGCTCAGAGGAACATTGTGTGTCAGGAAGGAACACCAACTTGGATTTCTTAATCTCCTCCTAGCAAAGGAAAGCAATTTCAAGGGGCAGTTAGTAAAAAGAGGAGTGAAAAGACCAAAGGTAACTTGCTCTTTTTTTTTTTCCCCCCTCCGTCCACCTGCTTTGCAAATATGAACTAATTTATCTTCTAAAGCAACAGATACATAATTACACCCAGTCAGTTCTTACAAATGGGGTAAAAGAGGCAACAAGCAGCAAAGTTATTTGCCTAAGGCCCTGCAGCCTGTCTCACAGGCAGTGAGCAATTGCTCACACTGGGGAATCCAAATCTTCAGCCTCACTGCTCTCCCCTGAGTGCTTTGGAGCAAACTCCCAGATTTAGCCAGCCTTGACAACTGGTTTTCTGCTAAGTTCCCAAAACTCTTCCTTCCACTGGCACATGGCTGGGATAATGCCTTCAACTCCACCTGTGAATACTTCTTTAAAAAATAATGTCAACAGTCTGTATGTCAGGCTATTTCAGTGCATTCAGATGAGCATTTTTCATGTTTGAGGGCATGTAAGCATCATTATTCATAGTGGTAGGACTGGGAATACTCAATAGCATCCATAAACCTGGTGTGCATTTCCTTACAGGTGAACATTATTTGTGAGTAGACATATGGGTACATTTTCCAAACACTATACAGGAGCCACTGCACACACAGAAAAAATCTGTTCCTGTTAAAATGGCTTTTGCCCAGGCATCTATTGATGTTTGGAAAATGTGCTCCATTTATTTACTGGCATGCCAGTTATTTGTCTATATAACAATGTTTTCTGTCAAGTCAAAAAATTTACTGTTCCTGTAGTTTAAATTCTTTCATTGAAAATTCAGTCAAAACTATTCTGACAGAAAGGCTTCTCTGCAAACAACAGAGATATCTGCATCAGGTTTGAAATAATGTTGTCCCAGATTTACTACTGACTTTCATTTGTTTTAATACGCTTCCACATCAAATTTAAAAGCACTTCATATATTTCAGAGTATTTTAAAGTTCTAACAGATATGTGTTAACAACGTGTAAGTACCAAATAAATATATATACATAAATAGATTTATAATGTAAATTACATTTTATTTATTATTACCATGAACTGAGAACTATTTCTTTCCTTCTAGATGTTTGGCTTCCTGAGAAATCTGAGCAAATAAGCAACTTTCTGAAGGAAAACAGGCAAAACTCAGGTAAAGGATCTTAAGTCGATGAGGCATATTAGACCCAAAAATTCCTCATCAGGAATGACAAAATGAGTAAACAGTAATAGCAAAAAATAATCAAGTTTCTCCATATAAAGTTATTCTGCAAATGTCTCTCAGGTTTGTCCAACTAATGATCAAGAGAAGAAAGAGCCACAGAAAAATTAACCTGAGGATACAAAAAGTTGCACTCAATACATTTTAAACATCTACTTTTTGTACAGAGGGATTTTTTTTTTATTCTGAAATTCCTTCAACTTTATTTTTATCAGCTTCTGCAATTGAAAATGTAGGTAAATGGATATAATCACCTCAGGAATGTTTCCATGGAATCACATGTAGTTTTCTGAAAATATTTTAAGTAAATAGAAAATATTTACTTACTCATTTATTTGACAGGAAGCTGATAAAGTGGCCATATGCAGAGTGGATTTTGAGCGTATTTACCAATGAAGTTTGAAAGTAACAGGAGGGGGAAAATCATTACTCCCCATTTTTATATTTCACAATTTCAGTAGNTAGTTTAAATTCTTTCATTGAAAATTCAGTCAAAACTATTCTGACAGAAAGGCTTCTCTGCAAACAACAGAGATATCTGCATCAGGTTTGAAATAATGTTGTCCCAGATTTACTACTGACTTTCATTTGTTTTAATACGCTTCCACATCAAATTTAAAAGCACTTCATATATTTCAGAGTATTTTAAAGTTCTAACAGATATGTGTTAACAACGTGTAAGTACCAAATAAATATATATACATAGATTTATAATGTAAATTACATTTTATTTATTATTACCATGAACTGAGAACTATTTCTTTCCTTCTAGATGTTTGGCTTCCTGAGAAATCTGAGCAAATAAGCAACTTTCTGAAGGAAAACAGGCAAAACTCAGGTAAAGGATCTTAAGTCGATGAGGCATATTAGACCCAAAAATTCCTCATCAGGAATGACAAAATGAGTAAACAGTAATAGCAAAAAATAATCAAGTTTCTCCATATAAAGTTATTCTGCAAATGTCTCTCAGGTTTGTCCAACTAATGATCAAGAGAAGAAAGAGCCACAGAAAAATTAACCTGAGGATACAAAAAGTTGCACTCAATACATTTTAAACATCTACTTTTTGTACAGAGGGATTTTTTTTTTATTCTGAAATTCCTTCAACTTTATTTTTATCAGCTTCTGCAATTGAAAATGTAGGTAAATGGATATAATCACCTCAGGAATGTTTCCATGGAATCACATGTAGTTTTCTGAAAATATTTTAAGTAAATAGAAAATATTTACTTACTCATTTATTTGACAGGAAGCTGATAAAGTGGCCATATGCAGAGTGGATTTTGAGCGTATTTACCAATGAAGTTTGAAAGTAACAGGAGGGGGAAAATCATTACTCCCCATTTTTATATTTCACAATTTCAGTAGGTTTAAAAAAAATTAAAAATGAAATCCACAACCTTTGCCACAGCTGAGAGGTGTGGTTGCTCTAGAGGGACATTGTCCCTGTGACTGTGAACATGTGCCAAACTTGAGTACTTATTCTCCCCGTTATCTCCACCCTCTCCAGGGATGAGAGGAGGGACAGCCAAAAGCAAAGCCTGCTCCATGTGAGGCCAGGGCAGGAGTCTGGCCTTTGACAGCTCTAAGTTGTCCCATTGCAGCAGAGCAAACTACATCTCCCTCAGCTTCTTCACTAGGGATAATTCCTACCTGTCCTAGGCACATGGGAGAGTACTTGGGATACTTGTGGTATCACATGAGTTTGCCCCATCACTTCTATCCTTACAACATCCACAGGTTGCAGTGCAAGATAAAAAAAATACAGTTTTCCCCTCTCTTCTGAAATTATCTCCCATCCTTTCTCCTTTTAATCTTTCCAGAAAGACCTCCCTGGTAAAACATCATTAAAAATGAACAGTGGTTTTTAGAGCTAAAGGGAAGGTTTTAAATGTAAATACCAGTGAGAGACTGTTTCAGTTTCTGCGGCTGCAGTTCAAGTCTATATACTCAGTAACATCTATTTCTTATCCTAGCACGGGCTAGCAAAATACCACAGCCTGAACTAAGCATAACTTGTCTTGCAACTTCTATAAGAGTGAAGATCAATTTTCTCCCTGAGCAACAGACTAATTCATCAGCAGAGACTAAGATGTGGCAAGAACAAATAGCAGAGAGCAGAGAAGAGAAACAGAGAGAAAGGAAGAGAAGAGACTGGAGGGAAAATGAAGACAAAGTAATTTGCTAACTAATGTGACTCGGTGGAGCCCCCAATTCTGAGTCCCCTGGAAGGGAAGAGGCTGTACCTGTGTGCAGCCCCACGTTACTATTTGCATAGCATAAGCCCCAGAGGCAGAGTAAGTGCCTACCAGAGACTGGCTGCAGTGCCAGGAGTTGGGATCTGTCATTCACTAAACCCTTGGCATTGCTTTGCCTTCCTCACATAAACACATTCTTCTCTCTCATCAGTGTATTTTGAGCCTTCTGAAATGAGGAGAGCCGGATATCTCCATCCACCATGCTGAACTGACTTTCCCCGTGGTGCTGCCAACACAATTTTAAAGCAGATAGTGTAGATGATTACTTAAGTGAATTTACACATGATGGCAAATAACTATGCTTAATAAAACTGAGAGAGCCTTAATGATTTCATTTTGGTGATTTAATTTATAAAAGAAAAGCTTAATCATTTAATAGCATCATTAAGAAAACACCACAGGAAGTTTAGAAATAAAGAATCATCCATATCTCCTGAGAAATGAGTTTTCTTCTAACATTCCGCTCATGACAAAATAAAAAGGAAAGCTTACAGCTTCCTAAATAATTGCACTTGAAATATAAGCAATCCCTAAAGAATCCGTTCAGCCTCATCTTCTGCAGCACAGAAGAATTGCATTTCTGTTCACCACAGTGTGAAAAAAGCTTCACAAGTAACAGGCACCATCAGTGACGGAATCGCTTGTATTTTTTTCGTTGTTAAAAACTGCCTTGTAAACAAAATGCGAATGTCAGAGCAATTAAAATTAAATGTTTCTTTCAAAAGCAGTAGTTTAAAATAAAATCATATTTTGGCACCCCTTTTGACAATGGAAGCATCCCTTACCAGCACGTGCACACTGTGTGTGTTTGTGCATACATGTGCACACACAAGTGTTCCCAAGTTCCACATGGAAATCTCCAAGGACTGGATTAACCAAGAGTTTGCATTGGGGTAATGGAAAATATGACCTCATTAGCACCAGGTTTGTCATTTGCTCCATAATACAAAAGTAAATTACAGTGTATTAATGCAGTTAGTGTTGTTTTTAATGTGCACTGGGATACAATAAAAGTTTTTATTGGGGAAGTGTGATGGCATGTTTTCACTATGGCATTAGCACTGGTGTTCTGATAGGGCGGCCAGTCATATTACCCAGTGGAACACTCCTATAATGATGTAGTAAAATTTGACTCTGATATAGTAAAATCTGTTTATGGTAAAGTTGCTTTTTCACACAATTGGGCTGGGGCAGGGAGCAGAGAGAACGGAGCTAAAAGAATTATTTTCTAACTATATTTTCATAGAAAATGCTCAAAACCAAGCAAATAGATATTCCTAGGCTTCGGGCCTGTCCAAAGGAATCACCATGCCATGCTCTCTGTTTTCCTTTGCCTAGCTCCTTCTCTTCCTCAGTTCATCCATAGGTTTGTGATCCAGCACCTGCCATAAATTAGTGCCCACATCTTGGTGAAGGAGCCTAAACAGGAGCATTGAAATTTAACACACTTTTAATAGGCTTGTGGTGGAGTTTTGCATGTACGACCGTGGCCATGTAAAACAACCTCAGGCACATTCGTGGGTTTGGAGCAGGAAGGTGATGGTGGAGAGCAGGGGTGGGGTGGGGTCCTGTCCCTGTTAAATACAGAGCTTGCCTGTGTGTGCAACCTGCACCCTCCTGCCCCTGCTCCTTTATTGTGTTACCAAAAACAGGTTTGTGTTAATAATGAAGGTTTGCAGGTGCTACATTTAAGCTGTGATTTTGTCTTTCATTCCGAGCTGGACAAAGAGAGTTTCATGCATTTAAACTCGTTATCGTTAGGTTTAGGCCCTGTCTAGCAATGGCCAGCTCATTGTCATGCCCCAACCAGACTGTAAATAACACCAGTCACCGTTGTCTATCCAGCTTCCCACCCCAACACACCAGGGTCCACAATTCCTTGATTTCCAGACTCTTGTTTCTCTGCTTGTTTCAAAACCAAGGCTGCATCTGGGTTTCTGTAGCAGTGGCTCAGTGCAGGCTGAGCCTGGGCTAAGGTGGCACCCTGCACCATGGCTGATGGGTGGTGTGCCCTCAGAGCCCTAGAAAGCCACGTTCACTGATGACATGACATGGGCAGCAGTTGCTGTCCAGAGTGGAAAATATCACGAGGGAAAAATAGGGGCTCATTGCAGCAGCAGTGGTCACTGTTCCCATCCCTCCCTGAAAAAACAGCAAGAGATTCAAGCCAGCACCTCAGTTCCCATTCATTTCCTCTCTGCTCCTTCTCCCTTCCTCTCCCCTCAACAAGACCCAACATTTCATTTGTGGGGAAGTTAATTTGGATATTGCTTTTACTTCTGAGGTGCCTTGAACCAGGTTGTATATCCGTTTGGAAGGATAGATGAAAATAAGAACTGGAAAGGAATATTTGCTAGGACAAAGCTGTGAGAGGCATTCATTAAAATAAAAAGAAAAAGATATCCATAAAGCCATGAATAAGGCTTTGTAATGAATGGACCCAACTAGCCTGTGCCTGTGGCTCTCTCCCTACACTAGTGACAGTAGTTGAAAGTTATTTATTTGTTAGTAATATACTTTTCCACCAAAACACTTTAGTAATAAAGAGACATGAGGGGAGACACATTAGAAAGTGTGCCATACATCAAAATGAAAAGTACCACATAAGCTACATGATAAACGCAGGATAAAATGTACTTTGTTTTCCACAAGACAAAGCAGTAAGGAAAATGCTGTGTCTGGAGTAATTCTGAGCTTGGAACTTCTGCTGGTTATTTATTTTTATTAAGCAAATATACAACCCTGTAAATGTACCTGGTGCTAACTAAACAAGAACAGCACACAGTCCCAGGTCTGAAAAGTTCACAGCCCATAATGGAGAAGACACAACAAAAGCCGACAATTCAGGGAAGCATTGAGATATTTTCCGTGAAAACAAGCAGAATTTATAAAAGAAGAAAATAATACAGCTCTTGAAACTCCACATAATCATTAACAGGTATAAACATATCTCCTCTCCTTTCCATTTATTGATTTATTCCCCGGTGGCATATTGTCTAAATCCTGCACGGCGAGTCCTGAGGCAAGGACAGCCTTTGTGTTATTTGTACAGTGCTTAGCACCGCTGGGCCCCGATCTTTCACGGGGTCCTTTCTATTTCTTTTTCCAGCATAGCTAATATAATGAGCAGATCTGAAGACAAGAGTGAGGGAAGAAAAGCATCTGCAAGACAAGAGTCAACAGAATCTGTGAGTGACACCAGGCGATTCTGATTGTGAACTAAGAGAGGAGGAACAGAGAGTTAAAGCTGGGGCAGAGACACTGGTTACCTGCCTTTCTTACTTATTTACTTAAGAGCTCTTGCAGTTTTACTTGAAAATGCACAAGGAGACAAGAAAAAAAAAAGTTATTTTGACTTACAAAAGCGTGGAAAGGTCATTAGGAAGACTTGAGAACCAATAAAGCTCTTTAAATCCTTCCTACTTGTAATGCATAGAGCAAAGCTTACAGGAAAGCTGCAGCTAAGAAAATTACAAATGGTAATGCTATTATTTGGCATATAGTTGCCAAAGGCATTCAATATAAAGATTTTACAGAGGTGTCAACTGATATATAGCAAACACACAAACAGTCTCCAGCTCTGTAACATATGCAAGGAGAGCTGAGACTAAATATTAAGCATATGAATTATATATTCTTGCAATGCAAGGCTGAGAAAATGCTTGCTGTGCACCATAGTTAAAATGAGCAATAAATACCAGGGTTAATGCTGGCAATGTCTTGTTGGGGAAGGTTTCTCTAAGCCCCCCTCTCCCAAGTTTGGGTTTGAAACCATTTTCTGCTATGTTGGATAATGAAGTGATTAGACTGCTCCTTTCCGAGACTGTTACATATTTAAAACAGGTTCCACCACTGCCTCATTTTAAACATCAGAACCTGTTTTGGGCGCCAGAAATGTGAAACATGAACATCAATAGCTTTCTCCTGCCAAGATAAGAGCTTGCTGCAGAGGCCAAACATATGTCTCTCCTTCTTTCCCTGAGGAGGTTTCTGGATAAGGAAGAGGTGTGTCGGTACCTGAGCTGCTTAAAATGACTCAGACACATATGGGCCTTTTGTAAACTTCCCTTTGCTCTTTCTCTGTGGGGCAGCAAGAGATTTCAGTCTCAAAGTTGTTGCCATCTGGGTTTGAAAGGCTGGGTCTGCTTGAGAGCAGCCTCCCCAGTAAAAGTGGCTTTAAATGCCAGGGTCTGATCCCCTTAGTAGGTGCAAGCCTTTATGGAGGCAGCAATTTGGGCTGCTTTGCTTCCTGGTGAGGGTCATCCCAAGGATTCCGTGTTGAAAGGAGCAGCAGGGCTATGGTGATAGAACACTCTGTGTGTCACTGGTACCTGCCTTGGCACCAGCAAAATTCAGGTGAGGGAGCAAATGTGAAGTGCTGCTGTGTTCCAAACAAAAGCTCTCTCAGCGGGCCAGGAATATCAGGCTCTTGCTTTGCACACCAGTCAAGGCAAGGCCTTTGCCCCCTGTGAGGTGCTGGAAGTGCTGCAGTGCCTGATGCGCTGGGCCAGTGCCCGCACAGACACGGCGCGTGAGCAGGACAAGGCACAGCTTTGTATTCAGCAGCCTTGCCCAAAAGGCAAATTAGTTCTTGCAGCTCAGGTTTAATGAACAAAAAGTGCTCGTAGTAACCAGACTCTTGCCTTCCTCAAACAAGGTGGGGTAGTGTCAGGGCAAACTCAGCAGGGGACCTGGAGAAAGATTTTCCTTGTGTTTTGCTCTGCTTGACCGACTCTGTGCAACCGAATGCAGATCTGAGCCACCCTGGCTGCCTTCCCTGCTGTCTCTGCAGAGAGGAGACACCTGAGACAGCCTCTCTGCCGGTGGACTGGGATGTGTGCCCTCCCACAGTGACTGCCACTGTGTTTTCCTCCTCTCGGGCGCAGAAAGCATCAATTTCATGTCCTGCCCTCACAAGACAAGAGTGACACAACTTAGCAGCTCCCCACCCCAAGCTGCTGGCTCCCAGCCCTGGGACACTATTTAGAGACAGAATTGCAACCCTCAGCTGGTGTTTCCCAGCCAAGTCAGCAGCTGAGATTTCTCCTGATCTGTTCCAGTGTACCACAGTGTGTGGGGAGCTCTGCCCTTTCCAGAGACATCTCTGCATTCTAGGCACTCGCTCGTGCCTTGAAAGCGCAGCCCAAAAAACCACAAGAAAATATGTCAGGCAAACCCAAGCACTCCGTCTGAGTGTAAAAAGTGTCAGTATTTAATTTTTACTTCTTCAAACATATGTCACCAAAATCAGCACTTCATCAGGCCACCCTTGCTGTGGGGACTCATGGGGACTCACACCTGGGCTAAGGGATGCTGGACATGAAGCCTCAGGGCAGCTTCAGCTTCTCCATTTCTTTAATATTTAAAAAGCCTTAAGCATGGTCTGGCCATGTGTGTACAGCAAATCCTTCCCCAGGCACTAAAATACAGCCACCTTTAAAGTGGAAACAGCAGTGAAAGACTGTAGACCTGGACAGACACAGCAAACGGCCCCCAGAATATAGGGAGTTTTGGACAGGGAAAATGATGGTTGCTTCATGGGATTTTGGCTCTGGTGAAGAGCCAGGGCTCCTAAATCTTCAGAGTCAGCACCATCCAATTTTTAAGCAGTTAGGCAGTGACAAATAAATGCACCATTTAACTGCCTCTTATTGAAATTAATAGAAATGAATCATCTTGGCATTTTTGAAAAATCTTTCTGAAGCAGCTTAAGGTGCCTAAATATCTTTAGCAGCATAGACCTAAGCAACTTTTCAAGTACTGGTTAGCTTCTGCTTCCTAATGTGTCTCATAGCACTAAATCACACAGAATAAATGGGGTTTTTAATGAATGTGAGAGGATGGGGCTTCAGCTGCCAAATTCCTCTTAGCCTTGAGCAAAGAGTGGCAGTAGCTGTGAAACTGGCCCTGCCTCAGCCAGCTGAAAGTCGGGCAAAAATGTTGCACCCTAATTCTCCCAGCCTGCTGGTAGCACATGCATCAGTTTTATTGCAGTGCTGTTCTTGCTGCTCTTAATTCATGAGGTTTCCTGATGCTTTTTTCATTTTTTTCCTGGGATCCTGAGCATGCAACAACCCCAGCTGCCTCTGAGGAAGGTCACACCGATGTCTGACATGCTCTCTCCCACAGCACAGCAGCACACAGCAAACCACAGTCCAGCCCCTAAAACCCTGCCAAACAAGGTCCTTCTTCACACAGGCCTCCTCACATTCATCCCTTAAGCTCCTGACGGACTTGAAATAGCCAAAAAATATCTGAGCTGCTGCAAACAGACATTGGAGAGAGATGGAGAAGGGTTGCTGGAGTGAGAAAGAGCAGCCAAATCGCTGCTGTGGTCATAAGTTTGTTCTCAGTCAAAGGCTTTAGTCCATTGGAGTTGCTGTGAGAAGTGAAGGGAAGGCATTTGGGAATGCTTTGCATCCTTTTGTGTTTGATTTTGGATGGTTTGGGAGACACAGCACATTCAGATCCCAATGTCATTGTTTAAGGGGTTGTTTGTTTTCATTCCTCTCCTCCCTACACTGAAAATTAAATTTGGCACACAGAGACCAGTCACTGATGACTCTTCAGGGATAGATTTTTATTACATTTAGGAGACATTCAAAATATTTTTTGACATTATTTTATTCTAGGAATTATAACTGAGACCCCAAGGGATGGAGACATGCAAAGCCCACAGTAAAGCAGTGGGAGATGCTGATTGCCCAAGGCTCCTTTGAAATCCCAGACTATGTTATGGATATAGTCACAGAATTGAAAGTGATCCCTTTGCCACAATTTAACCAGTTGCTGGCTGCCAGATGAGGCATGGGAACCACTGCCATGGTCTAAACACGTGTCAACTCCCAAGCAGTGGTGCTTCAAGAATATGCACGGGTTGCTGTGGCTCAGTCTGTGGGAGGTTTCTGGTGGAGCAGAGCCATTTTCAACCACCTCAGCCATATGCCTGTCTCATGGAAAGGACACATTTCTCCTATCAGACAGCACTGCTAAGCTTCAAGCCTGTGGTGGCCTCAGAATCTGCTGTGGCTCCTGCACGTACAGCTCATGATGCTGAGAGCAAGAGGTGCAGGGCAAATCAACAAACCAGTGGGTGAAGGGCAGAAGGCAGTAACAGTACTGGGTAAAAAGAATAATAGGTAAATAACCCATTTTCTACAACTGCTGGATACCCAGAATTGTGATTCTTTACTAAAATTGAGGGGGAGGAAGAACCACTCCACTATGGGCATACAAATGTATTACAGGATTGCTCCTTCAAACTCATTCCACTTTTGTTTTGGGGAGCAAAATCTTTGCCTCTATTTGCTCATCGTTGCAATTCTGCCCGTACAAAAAAAAAAAAAAAAAAAATTCCACATGTAAAACATTTAAAAAACTGAAAACATGAAGTTTTACTCTTTGAGAAACTTGCATTGTTTAACATTTGGAAAATCGAAACCAAACTCTCCATATTTTTGGACCAGTAACTTCAGCTGGCTACTTGAATTAAACTGGCCAGCTACATCTTTTCCACAGTTCTGTATTCAGTTAATAACAGTAGTACTTTGAAGTTAGCCAATTCCTTTCCTCTAACAGTCTCACAGTGCTTTTGAAATGGATCTAGATGTTATTATTCCCATGTATTGGCTCAGAATAAACCATGAAATAAATGATTTGCTGAAGGCTACAGAGTAAACTAGTGGCAGAGCCTTAGTTTTCCATGTCCTAGTCTATTCCTGTAGGCCAATGAGATCCAGTTTTAGGGTCCTAAAATGCTATATATTCCCTTAAGGTGGCATTTTAATGCTATTCACACTTCCTTTGTCACATGGATGCTATGGAATTGAACTGGAGGCATCCCCATCCGACAGGGCCATATAGCAGATGTGTGTCCCACATCACGTGAGGTAGTAACTGTTGTGGGGCTCAGGGAAAAAAAAAAGAAACAAATGCAGGAATTGACCTGATCACCACAAAACCTGGCCATCAACTCTCTCCCTGCCCAAATCAAAATATCAGGCAGAAAAGAGGGCTGCAGAAAGCAGGCTCTGAGCAGGATAAATTGTTGTGATGGACTGGAAGCAATAGATATGACACTTCTGTTTTTACTAATACACCTGCCATCATTCACTGTGTTCATTATCACAACGGTTCTTGTATTTTTATTCATCAGCGAGAGCAAAATGACTGAGCCTCTTGATGCCTTTGTCTGCGAAACACCTTTGTCTGCTGTTTTTGTATCACCTTTGCCATCGAAGCTGTAACAAATCACCTTGTTAATGTTACAGTGCTTGTTCTTGTGGCCCAGGGTGATCCCGTGTAGACTGGTGGGCAATGTGCACATAACCATAATCCGCCGCATTTTCATGCAATTAGTATGCGGCAGAATTGTTCTCGGATCCTCACAGACATACAAAAAGATTAAATAAAACCCATTTAATGTCATGAATTGTCCTGTTAGGAGTTAATGAGGTCTGGTCGGTTGCCAAAGTCCAGCACACAGAAAGCTCAGGCAGGCCAGGAGGGAGAAAGGGAGGAGTTGCTGGGTTCAGCCAGATAGACCTTGAAGTGCAACAGCTGTGCCTTGTCTTTGAGGAGAGGATCAAGTAGAGAATATGAGATAGGCAAACGTTGGCTTAAACTTTCTTCTCTCTTTGATTGTCCTTGGACATCTGCCTCATCTCCTGTCAAGAATGTTTGGCAGCTGTGAGCCCAGAATAACAGTGCCGCTCAGCCAGGGCGCTATCGCAGGCGTCTAATACTTTAAGCCAACTACTCTGTGCTGTGTGCCTCACCCGATCCTGAACTATGCTAATGCCTTGAGCTAACTGGGCTTTCTAACAGCCCAGGAAACACATAGAAGTGGGCTCTGCGGTTTATTTTCCTCACGTGCTAATTGGCTTTAATTGTTGGCCAATTGGATTTCAAGTTTAGAAAAGGGTGCCCCAGACAAAAGGAAAAGTGTTAACTTAAGACCGTGGGAGAGACGGGCCATTCTGTTCAGTTTCTAATGTAGCAGACTTTATGCAGATGCATAAGTCTCAGGGCAATGGCTGTCCTAGAAAGATTTCTCAAGCATAACCAATGTGGTTTCCTATAAAATATATGCTTCCATAGAGGTTGAATGTCATTAATGTTCAGCTATTTCCTGGAGTGCAAATTCCCACCTTTCACAATCAAGGTGTTTGTGCTCATTTTGCACAAGAGGAATGCCAGATTGATTTTGGTATTTAAACTGGTTTGCATACTGCCTTTAGAAGTGTTCTGCAAAATCCAGCCTTCATTTGTCTCCACAGTCATGGCAAAAGAGAAGGAAGAAGGGGTTCCATCCTCATGTGCCTCAACACTTGTCAAATGGAAAAAAGCTCTCTCTGAATAAGAGGTCCCTCAGGTTCTGCACCCATTTCTCCTCTGATCAGCATATCACATCATAAGATTCATTCTCCGGTGACACCAGTTTTATGACCACTGCATTTCCATTTATTTCAGACGAGTTCATGGGAAAAGAATTAGGCCATGTAAATACAGCTGTGAGATCAACCAGCCTAAATTATTTCTGTGTCATCTTTAATGTACACGTCCTCCAAACACCCCTGGTAGGTAGGAGTGTGCTATTATCCATCTTTTCCTGAAGGCACAGAGGGGCAAATCCTCAGAGGTAGTTGGGATCATAAATACCTATGAAAATATGTGCTAGAAAGACTAAAGGCCAGCTTTTCAAAACTAAATTAATAGGATTTGGGCACTTAACCTGCTTAAGCACTTATAAGAACTTGCTGAAGAACTACTGAAAACCTGATCAGAAGTGATTTGCCTAGGTCATATCAGCTGCTTTTTGCAAAGGAGGAATCCGTGTCCTAAAATCCTGATAGGAATTTAGTGCCATTAGGACCCGACTGAGCTCCCGAGCAAAACATCAAACAAATCCTCATCATTATCACTACATAAAACATCTCGAAACAGGAACAGATTATGGCATTGTGAATATCTGCTGATCAGCAATGAAGTTTTCTGCCACCCTTTATTCTTCTGGTTTTCTGAAGTGTATCCCTTACACAAAGCTCAGCTCAAACCATTTTCATTTGCCCATCCAGAAGAAGGCAGACTGATGCTGTTACGCAGAGGCAGCAACTGGTTTTTAAAGCTATGCAACATCCATTACAGGATGCTGACAAATCAGGCATCAAACCTTCTCTTTGACATGATTTTTCAAATTGTTAGAGATCATTGTATAGTAAAGGTCCAGATTTTTTCCATTACTTCTTGTTAATTAGTACTACCCAGGGAGTATAAAAAGATGGTGTTTGGCTCTCAGAAGATACTGGAGAATCCTTGCCAGGGAGGGATTTTAACAGAGGTTGGGATTATTGGAGATGGTCTTGGTAGAATAACATATGATATTCCAATTTACAAGTAGTCTTTGAAGGGCTGTAGCTAATGACACTGCATTTGTCAGACTGCCCAATTTAGATCTGTAAATTGAGGTTAATGCACATTTTTTAACAAGAATTAAGAAAAGCAACTTTTCTGTGGAAGATCCATGCATTTTTTGTGCAAGCTACACTTGCATAAGGATAGGCAATAAATGTATTCAGGCATGTGCTCATTCTCATGAAAAACTTAATGAAGTTTTCTCTGTCCTTTGAATTCTAGGGATGTCAATATGTCTCCTCTGTGCCTGTATCCTGGCAGTCCAGGACTGCCTATTTTGGAACAAATACAAGATTGTTCTTGAGAACCCTTAGGTCTCAGTCTCTGGTGTTGTGGTTCAATGTTCTGAAAAGTTCACTATAAGTGTTTCCCACTCAGGTGCATTTTACTCACTCACTCCAGATGGGATCAGAGCTGACTGTGCCAGACCCACACACAAAAATCTTCTGATGGTAGTTCCAGCTGGGATGAGAAATAGAAGTGTTATAAATCTCCTGACTCATTGTCCTAACAGAAGCAGAGGTAATTTGGATAACTTCAGACAATGGGCTGCTTTATCCAAATCAAGCTTGAGCTATGAACATCTTGAGCCCTTCCCTTGTAAAAAAGGTTTTCAACAACAAAAATAAAAAGGGGATTTCAGTTCCATCCTATCTCCTTACCCTATGTAAACTGCTATAACAAAAGCAAAAACAGAAGACCTATGCAGGGGAGTGACAAATTCACCAAATTCCTCTTCGTTAAAACTAATGCCTAGTGATAATATCATGCTCTTCTCCATGAAACACGATATTCTCTCCTGGTTTACAAAGCACCAGGGGGGGAACATCCTTGGAAAAACTTCCAGCCATGATGAATCTGACTTGAAGCATCTGTCTTTAGGGGCCAGACCTAAGATCAGTCTCCTTGGGAGTTCAGACACACCATGGGATTAGCACGAAGGGGCTCCACTGGCTTCTGCATAGCCCCATGCAATACACTGAGCCAATGCTCCTCCCTGCTGCCCACAGAGATGCTGCCCAAACTAAACTGTTTCCATCTCTTTCAATGCTCCAAGAGCATCTCGGCATCCACATCATGAGGAAAACGTGGTTGATAGCAGCCCTGGAGATGGGACTATCGCATCATGCTTCCCCTGCCTACTTATTTTTACTTGGGATTGTCCCAGTTTCGCTCCCTTTGTGTTCTACGCTGCAAGAGACCATCCAGCCATCCCTGAGGAAAGCTGGACACTAGACACCTTCTGCAGCTAGTCATCACATCCCTGGGGTTTGTCACAGGGGTTAGCTGCGGGCTGACGCCAGTCACCTGCTTTCGAGGCAGTGAAGTGTGCTGCTTGCCAGGGCTCAGCAGCTCCCGGGAAGCCGCAAGTGGATGCGAGTGGCAGATGCTAACAGACACCAGAGAGCCTGGATCGCCAGCCTCGCCTCTCCCTGACAAATTGCACCTTCCCCGCAAACATTTCAGCGTGTAACTTATCTCCCAATCACAGGGCTGGCCGCCCCTCCTCGCAAAGGCAGTGTCCTTCCAGGTGGATTATTTTCCACTCAGAGACTGATGCCTGCAACAGCAATCTTGAAAGTCTCCTGCTATCTGCTTCTCACTCTTCACAAGACAAGACAAGACCACCCAGAGATTCGCCTGGAGAAATATTACACCAGCCTGTGGGCCGGCGTGCCTGAAATTGGCCCGGGGAGCATATCGACACCAGTTACCCAGCTTAGGGAACACAAGGGGATTAATAACTTGGACAGTGTGCGGGATAAAACTAACCTCAGAAACAATTCCCCATCCAAACCCCATCAGAATTTTAATCTTTACAGACTTTTAGCTCCATAGCCCAATAAATCCTTTCCATAGTGACTCATTGTTACCCTGATCTTCCTTATAAAACACACGGTGCAAACAGTGTAACATTTTCCTTTCTTATTGCTCTCCTTTGTAAAACCATCTCTCCTTGTATCTCGCTGCCATTTGCCTGTTAGTCATGGGCTTCACTCCTGAATGAGCCACTTAAGAAATGTTACACTGATGTCAAATTGATACATGTCTTGTGAATACTTTATACTTTCTCTTTATTTAATGTGAAAGGACAGTGTTTGGTACTGATCAAAAACTGGGGCCGAAGTTTCAGCCAAAATTCGATTTTTCCATTAAAAAAAATAACCTTTAGCAGAAAACAGAAAATAAGAGCTCAACCAAGGCCATAAATATTTCACATTTCAGATTTTTCTTTCAACCCTCTTGAAAAAATTTAAAGTCCTCGTAGAGGACATTATTTACACTTCTTAAGGAGCCCTCAAAACACATTTTCAAAATAACTCTGTTGCCAGGTCTTGAAAGCAGCAACTGCAAATCATTGGGTTTTGCTTGTGAACTCCAGTCTGGTAAAGTGTTTTCCCAGATATTTCAAATTTGGGAGTCCAGAGTGACCAGATTTTACACAAGTTCTGAGCAGGCGGAGTGGCAACACCAGGGAGGAAGAACAAAAAGAATATTGTTCTGTGAACCAGTTATGTATCTCAGGCTGCTCCCTTCCCTTCCACGGGACAGCAACAGGAACAGCACACAGGACTTCATGAAGCCCCTTTCCCCAAGTACACAAGTTGCCTTTTCACAACCTCATTTATGGCGAGGTCACAGTAAGTGAATCTTAAATTCATTCAAGTTTCTAATATTTTAATTGAGTGAGAACGTGAGGACATCATTATAGATCCCCAGGAGCAATGCAGGAAGGACACTGAGGTCCTTGTTGAAGCAGTGCAGCAAGGTGTGCAGCCCTGAGCACATGGCCAGCCTTACGAACCACCGTGTCACTCCCCACAAGCGTAAAGCAGTCAGCTTACGTTTTGAAATTCAGCCTTCAACACATAACAGAGTCCTTGACCACCCTCCTATAGAAAACAAAATCCTGCTTATTTTGGCAGATGTTCATTTTTCCTTTCAAGCACGCCATTCTATCTTCTTTCTGGCTGTTTAGGGTCTTTTCCCTAAGTACAACGTTATTGTGGGTTTAGCCTGAGACGTGAGTCAATCCCTTCCTTTAAAGCAAACTGATTTCTTCACTTCTTTCCCTGTGATATCTATTTTGGAGGCTCTCAACTCCCCGGTGGGCCAGTGGGACATCCCGCAGCCTCTTTATGGCTGGTGGTCTGCGGGAGGGAATAGGATTACATCTCTCAGCAGCCAATGGTGCTGCCTGTAGGTTCAATAAACAGGCTTTAAAAAAAAAGACATACACACACAGCATGTCCTTCTTACTCTGCTTTGCGTGGTGTGACTGAGCCTGCAGAGCCAGTGGGAGCAAGTTCTATAGTGATAACGGTAACCATTGACTTTCCCTTTCCTGATTTCACCTCTTTCATTATGTTGGAGAGCTTTGTTCCAGACTAGGAGATTATGCAACGGGCTGAGGAGGAGATGTGACTTCAGTGAGATATAGCACACAAAAAAGTGTGACAAATTGCAATGACAGGGGCTCCGATGGTAGCTTGTGATGGAGTGAAATTAAATCCCTAACCCAACAATGCAGCATTATGCTATATTCTATAGGCACCCTTGTTGAGGGTAGATTGAGAGAAAAAGAGATGGGCAAAAAGAAAGATGCACGCATACTTTCCCCATCCATGTTCCCAGCTAGCCCTTTCCCCCAGTGTTAGCTTGGGGGTAAACAAAAAAAAAAGTCCTTAATGCTTGGGCCCAGATGTAAGAGATGTGTGACACAGGGAGAAGTGGAACGGATTGGAGGGATGCCCAGAGAACACCCTCAGCTTGCAGTGCCATCCCCTGCTCTGTCCCCGAGGGAGACAGGACTGGGACAGCCTGTCTCCATACCTCCACACACAGCATCCCAAGTAATTTGCCCTCCTTCCTAATTAAAGTGCTCCCTGAGGGGCGCTGGAGGAGGAGGATGTGTGTACACCTTTGTACTCAGCTGCTCCAAACTTCCTTGGGCAATACCGCGGGGTGATCCTGATGGCTTTTTTCATGCTAAATAACTGACCTAGACGCCCTTACTGCCCCATTCATCTCTCCTACATAAACAAACTATTCATTCCCTAAGGAATAGGTGCATCTGTTCGCTCAGGCCCAGCTCCTGAGGGAAGCCAACAAGAGACTTGAAACTATTTAAGGAAGAGAACACAACACACTGTTAGAGTATCTTTGCTGTCCCGGGGCCATCCAGGTGTTAAATCACTCAGTGGCCTCTGAAGGGTCCAGAGCCAAACACTGAAACAAAAGGCAAAGATGGGGAAGGAGAGTGCCAGATATCACAGCTCACACTCCTTGAGTTTCTCTTTTGCTTGCTGAGGTTTTCGGGAGCTGTGTATTGACGAGACAGAAAATGAAGTTGACTGTAGGAGGCTTGGAGCACTCAACACGGCTGCAAACTTTATGAGCTGGTCAACATTACTAATGTTCTCAGAGTAACACTCTTGTGGGACTCCTGAGCTTAGTTTTCACTGGAAAGAAACAATAGTTTTAGCTGTGAAATGTTTTACATTCAACTTCCACCTCTCCCCCCCTCTTCAGTGGAGTTGCCATGAGCCCAGACTTTAAAAACATTTCAGACTTAAAAGGTTAAGATTTAAGTGCTGCTGATTTTATCTGGGCTTTTAACTAACATAGGCAGGTGGATTAGAGATATGTGTACAATCTCCACTCTAGACACTTGGGTAAATATGCACAAGTGCTGAGTGAGCCAAGGAAGGAATCTGATGTTATTGTCTATTAATTTGAAAGCAGAGATTAAAGAAAGTGCAGAAATCAGTAGTGTAAATATCAAAAAGGATTTCCATTTATATGTAAGAACATTACTCTAGCAGTCTGGCTATTTCAAATAACATGAAAGCTTTTTTTCTGAGGAAAAAGAATTGTGAATTTGTTTAAATTTACATATTTTCCTCTCTCTTTGTTTGCAGGAATGGTCGCCATGCTTGCAGCTAGGAAGCAGTTTGCTCAACAGGGCTGGGTTTTGTTCAGGGCCTGCATTTGGCTGGAGGACATAAAACCAGAAAAAGTATTTCACAAAGTTATATGACAGGCAACCAGGCTGGGATTTCCTCCTCCTTGCCTTCCTTTTTCACAATAATATTTGTGACTTTTTTTTCTTTTTTTATTTTCACTGAAAATCAGCTTGAAAACAGCTTCTGATTTTCTACTAACATTTTTGTTGTTCAGAAATATTCATGGAAAATTGGCAGAAATAATATGCAGGTGATGGGGCATTCCAGACCATTTTGGCTGTGGCTATTGATTGAGTCAGTGATGTGACTGCTTTTCCAGTCCCTATGGATCACTTCTGCCTCCTCCTTAGATGCCTACAACCAATTTTTTAATTAATTATGGTAATAAACAGTGAACATCCTCAAAACAAATTAAGTGCTTATGCTTTCTCCTAGAAAAGAGAAAAAAAAAATTATATCTGCTCTGTTAATATAGCCTATGATTTTAATACTGGAAGCAACAATATTTTCTCTAGAATTGGAATTAAGTTGTGTCTGTATGAGATTGGTGCTCTTTAAAAGCATACTTGGGGCTAAAATATCAAGAAATTCTCTACTTTTATGAAAGCTTTACAAATTCCTGGAGGTCATCTGAATACTCAAAAATAATGCATAATGTGACCCCATGAATCAAATAGGCCAAGCTCAGCACTTTTTATTAGCAGAAATATTCATGAATCTTTTATCCTCCTCCTTAGTCCACCGGCTCTTATTTTCACCCTGTTCTCTCCTTAATGCAACATTTCATAGGAATGCCAAGAAAAAGGAACCCAGCTTCAGGTTTAATTGCTAATATTTCTAAATTTAGTCAGCATAAAATCCATCTGAGGCTCCAAAGATTTTCCCTGTAATCTGCAGAACCTGAGTTTGAATCTAGCCCAAGAGAGCACCACAGCAAATAAATACCATCTGATCTCTACAGAAATCTGACAAGAGTTCAACTGTTTTCCACCTTGCTACGAGTACATCAGAGCTGATTTCCCAATGCAATGCTGTAAGGGAAAAAGTCAATTAAAATGCAACTGTCCCAATTTCAGTGGAAGTTACTGATCAGCAGGAATCTCTATACATGTGGTTATTATTTTTTTTGTTCTTTTGAATTAAGCAGGCCAATATATTCTGTGATGTTATGCTGGCTTGCTTTCTGACTCATGTAACCCTGGACAAGCAGCAGTGACTGTGAGCCAAATGACCCCAGTTTTCCACACAAAAATATGGGAATTTCTGGACTCGGCTCATTCCTCCCATCTTTCTCACCTGCTTCTGTGACCATTAGAGATACCACAGTGAAACTCTGCAATGTTTGGCTGAAGGTACATGGATGGGACTGCCAGTTTTGTTATATACCAGCACTTTCCCTATCAGCGTAGCCTAAATAGGATTAAGTTAGACAGAAAGGGACCAATTCTGGATGCTGGAAGCCATCCAGATTTGGTTATCATTTCATTCTTTACTTTCGTCCATGTAAATGTCTCATGGAAGATTTCAAGTTTTAGCAGCCAAAGAAAAAGGGAAGCATTTCCAGCTCTCTTTCTCTAGAATCACAGGTCTGACTCTGTAGGCTATCAGCCTCAGCAACTTGTCCCAGCTCTGGCTAGCAACATGTAAACATAAGCATTATCTGATTGAAGACCGAATTTGCACACTTTTATGCTGCAGCTATTAGCTTTAAATAGAAAGTTTTCAATATTTCAGTGAGAAAGCCTCAGATCCAATGATGATTCCACTTTGAGTGGCTTTTGCTCAAGATTACAAATTTTTGTTTGTCAGATCATTTTGCAACTAACATTTGGAAGATTATAACATGGAAAAAACCTCCAGTTTCCACTCAGTTCTGACATTAAATGTCCATAAAACACAGAGGAATCTCCTCAGTGAAGCACTTAAAGTATCGGGTCTTCCTAATCCAGTAAGATTAATTATCATGTATAAGTAAATAGGAATTATTTTTAATTCATTTCCCATTTCCAGATGTAGGACGATTAGGCCTGCTAATTAGTTTGTTCCAATACCGAATATTGAGACTGCATCAATAATTACTGAATAAAAAGCTGAGCCCTGGGGTTTGGACTTCCCTGAACAGTTTGGATCAAGAGTTCCCTCACATTATGTTACAGATAACAGCTCTGCACAACATTTGGCTCAGGTTCAGTTGCGCTGAGTCTAAGGCCAGGATAGACCTTCAGTTCACCTCCTTCGACTCTCTTTCTAGCCCACACAATTATATTTCACTCACATATTTCTACGCTGAGCCTGGTGACATTAATTAAATGGGAACATTTCAGAAATCAAGAGACAGAACTGTTGCCTGCTCTAGGCAGAGAGCAGGAGGGAGAGGCGAACCCGGCCCTTGCCGTGGCAAAGAGCTGATAAAGGTGAGTGCGCCTGGGATTTGTCTCCTGGAGCTTTACATGTCTATAAGGTAGATGTCTACATCTGATCTCATCATGCTCACACCCCGCTGCAGTCAGAGAAAAGGGCATTTCTAGCACTCAATTCCTCTGCTCTGCCTACATCAGGATGAGACTCAGTGTCCCCTTTCCACTGAAGGGTGACCTCCTCAGGTGTGGACAGCTGTGGTCCAGGGATCTGAGAGCCACACAAGGACACCCTCACCTTTCATGGCCACACCACAAACCCCACAAAACAGAGCAGCTCTCAGGCCATTGACGGTCTGTGTTGGTTTAACCAAGCAAAGTTTCAGATTATCATTCCCTCCTGATGCAGGAGAGCAATAAAGGTGGGATTTCTAGTTTAGGTTTTGCATCTACTACAAAGGAGAGCCGTCTGTCATGCAACATTATCTTCAAGGTTAAGATGGGGCTGACTGCATTCTCTTGCTTTATGAAAGCGAGAATTGGTATTATTGTCCTTTCACTCTCATGAGAGACACTTAATTTGAAAAGAGGCCTTGAATTTTGTTAAACATTATCAGTTCCTATTTTATTCTAGATTGATATGTAGATTAGGCAATGCCTGACACTCAAAATTAAATATGAATAACACAAAATAAGAATAAATTAAAAGACTGCAAGATGTCCTGGCTACCGTAGCTTTTGTCATAATATTCCTAGTATTATATGGCTAGAGGTGTTGGTTAGGAGAATTCAGTTTGATCCCTATGGAAACGTGCTACAGAGGAAAATAAACTACAGAAAATGTGAATTTAGGAATTGAAAGTCCTACAAACCATTGTCTTATTCTTATCTAGCCAGGACTAGAAAACATCCACTAGTGCAGTGCAATCTTTTCCAACATTTCATCTCAGCCATCATGTGTTTCAACTCTCTCCTGAACGAATAGCCTCTAGGAAGAGGCTGAGTGCAAAATTCACAGCACATAAATTAGCCTCTTTCTCCAGCTAGTGGGTTATTGAGAGGAGATTGGAATTGCTTTGTTACTCAAATGTATTTGACATACTCCTTTGCCATTTTTTTAAACTCTCTTGGCTACTCAATGTTTTGCCCTGAGTAGTTGTGATCCCTATTTAAAGGTGAATTGCTTTCCTTAAATCTAATAAATGAGCAACTTGGCTTGTGTGAGCAAATGTTGCAGTTTTCAGAAGAACTTGCATCCACACTGGTGATATTGCCATTTGAGAGACAGAGCATGAGCAATCACACAAAATTAATGGAAAATTGGAACAAAAGAGGGGCAGGCAGGGTGAAAACGAATTCTTTAGAAAATCTGAATGTCTGTGGATTGCTGAAGCTTAACTCTACACCTTCACATAGGCACAAGACATCCTGTAGCCCACAGGAGAGTCTCAACACGTTACACATTCAGCATGCAAGACACATTAAGAAACTCGATATTAGGTTTCCCACTGATTTCTGAGTGACTGGATGTGCAGTGGACTGTCTGCCTTTTCCCTTTTCCCAGCATGCCTGGATACCTAGTTTTGCTGTCATCAGTTCAAACACATGCTCTATTTTCCCCTCTTTCTAAGCAAAATCCTCTTTCCCTCTCCCCCTCTCCATGCATTACTCTTTCCTGTCTCTTGTTTCTCCAAAGCGGTGATGCCTGCCAGGAATCAGAGAGATTCAGTGTGTGTATTGAGCAACCTGGGAAAGGGGCACTTAGAAAAGAATTGCCTGTTTTGGGCCCAAAACATGAGGTTTTCAAACTCTATGTTAGTCCCATGAAAAACCAGGAATTAGGAGGAGCAGCAGAAAGCATCTTGCATGTGTCAGTGTCTGCGTGTGTGTGCACGCTCTAACCTGGAGTAATACTGGTGATTAAATGGTCTTTAAATCAAAGCTGATAGATAAATAAGGGAACTATTCCAAAACCAAGGGGGTTAAAAAACACTCCACATGCACCTGCTGGAGACGCTGTGCTGCTGGCTCTACATTTCAACTCTAACCTGTATTTGATATGGTGTTGTTGCAGCTGTGGGTTGGGGTGGTTTATTTAAGTGGCTCCAAATGCTTGTCAGTGTGGCAACCAGCTGAATACATAAAACAGGCTCTCCAAACCCTTTATGGCCCAGGGTCAGAGTAAATGGAATAATAAAATCCAAATGCTTTTGTCTCATTTTCCATCACCCAAGCCTTCCGCATAAATCTACAGCTTTGCAATGACCTTCGCATTCAGTGTCGGGGATGAGGCCGCAGGTCTGAGATACATTTGGTCTTCATCTTAGGTCTTTAAAAGCTTTTTCCAATTAATTTTAACTGACTTCCATAAGGATCAAGTACAGTTTCCTCCTCCCAGCCCCCTCACTCCACATCCCACCCCCTTTTTCTCCTGTCTGGCATCTTCAACCAGTCAATTGGGGGAACACTAGAGAATAAGACTATTGATCATATTAAATGTGGTAGCACCAACAGCAAAGACATTTACAAAATGAGTGATTTAGCAAATAGGAAGTGAGAGATTTCTTTAAAGAGTTTTAATTTGATGTCTTCCTCACTGCAGGGTGTCTGGTTTTCTTTATTTCTCCAGTTGCCACATTATCCCTGTTCAGATGTCATCGTGGGGACCCACATGTTTACAAAGTGTAGGTCACTATGAAACTAAAATATGCATGTTTGGGTTTACTGAATCAAAAATCACCTTGTCTGGAACTGCTGAGGGCTAGTCCTTGCACCCTCCCCATCTGATCCACATTAGATGTAAAGTCACTTCTAGGTGTTTCAATTACAGTGAACAGCAATTCAAACCTCTGTCAAAATAAGTCCTCAGGACACCTCTGAACTTCCTCCCTCTACGAACCCACAGATTCCTCTCTCCAAATTCCCGACCAGGTTTTTAACAACCAGCTAATAAACTGGAGCCTAAAAAAGTGCTCATTCCTAGTTTTGCACTCAGTAAAGCTGGGCCAGACTTTGAAAGCTGTAGTGAGTGTTAGGGGACACATTCACAGCAGAGTTTCCACATTTATTGTGGCTCTGTTGACTTCTGTACAGCTGAACAGGTCTGCAGGATTGGAAGGCTCGGCCCATACTGTGCAGATGTGGTCCATAAAACCAACAGTCAGGTACCTCGCTACTGGGGACTTGGGCTCAATTAACTTTAGAAAAAACAAAGAAACAAAAACATCCATAAGACAAGTACTTTCCCATGGCCTCCCCAAAGGAAAACCATGACTAAATGGCATCTCCAAGGAAGTTCCATATTTCTTGAGTTTGCTGTCCAAAATTTTAAACATTTTAAAAATCAAGGAAATTCTGATTATATTGGTACAGCATTGGAAGTCCTGTCTCCTTAATCAAACCAAGCACCCCTATCTGATGCTTTATGAGATTTATCCATCTTGAATTCAAACTTCTCTTTCAGCTCTGACAGGAACATCAATGAAGTTTTAAAACACAAGGCTTAAAGTAGTAAAATCCTTCAACCTTCACTACATGATGATGTATCAGGGGAGACCTGATTGTGCTATTAATGACAATGTGAATCAGTAACCACGGAAGTTCATGGAGATTTTTCCCTGCGATCTGTTGACAAAATACAACTTTTTAGTTGGAATCAGCTTCCTCAGTTTTTTCTTCCTTGGTGAAAGTGTCCGTCCAAGCAACAAATAGGCCAGTAGCTCACAGAAGTGCAACCACTTGGTTTCCTGTGACATCAAAGGCTGTCCTTGGAGTCTCTGACATCCAAGAAGCTGGAAATATCAGCTGAAGCTTTGCCTGTGAGCAGAGCATTGGCAGTGGTTCTCTGATGTGAACTCTGGTAGATCAGTACTGACCACAGGCTGGGGTCTTTCCTTCAATGGGTACATTTTGAAAGCCTCACATCTCTGACTATCTGTTTTTATCAAACTTGAAGGATTTAAAAAGTTTTATCTTTTACATCTGTGTGAAATTTCCTGACAGATTCAGAATTGTCAAGAATGGACAGGGTGATGAGCAGAAATGCCCATCCAATGATGTAGGCAATGGGAAATCAGGCAAAAGCCACTCCTGGAGGAAATCAGGCTAAGAATAGAAGTTATACTGTCCCTTTCTTTCTCCTCCAAAAATGAGAAGAAATCATACTCCTGACCATGGAAGTTAGATAAGGAAGGGCAGAACCATTCCATCTTGGAGCCTATGGGATTAAATGCATACTACTAAAGGTTCACTTCTGTCTCCTGAAAACAGGATCTTTGTGTCAATTAATATGAATGTATGGATTTGAGACCCTAATTGTTCCATCCCAACTCGTGTTAAGTGAGCCCACAAATGTCCAGCTTCATACTTGTTATGCACAAAAACTATTTGTGGCCCTATCAAAAAGTCCTGAATATGTTTAAATTATTAAAAAAAAAACCAAACCACCAAACCATAACAGGAAAAAAACAAACACAGAGCAAGTGTTTAGCCACTTAATTAATTTAAATGTCTTCTAGCATGGCACAGGCCATTAGCACCCCCCAGCAGGGTGCCAGGGTGCGTGGCTGAGAGTTGGGCGGGCAGCAAGACATACTGTGAATTTTCTCCCTGAGCAACACGATTACAGAAACAACTGCAAATAACTTTGTGCTGATCCCCAGCGATGCATTCAGCAGCCCCTAATCTTCCAAATGTCTGCCTATGTGATGGTATGAAAAGCATGGTGTTCCTGCAGCCCTCACCTATGGAGACACATCTGGGCTTTTCTATTGATTCTTTATTTATGGGTTTCTGTTTGAAAAGTGAGTTAAATGAAGATCACTAATACAACCCTGAGAATTCAAGAAGATGTTGAAACACTGTCAGAATGTACAAACAAAAGACACACTACACATATTTCCACCCGGATTTTTTAAAAGCGCTTTTCGGGCATGCACATTTATAAGAAAAGGAAACTGAGGCATGAGGTGAAACAATATGACCATGCCTTGCAGCAGGGGCAGAAATTGAACTCAAACCTCTTGCCTCAGTCCTCCACATGAGCTCCAGGAGCCTCCATGCCTTGGTTTCACACGTGAAACTTTCAAAGCTTTAATTGAGAGGCTGCATTTCCCCTGGAGTGGAATCAAATGAAACAAGCTAGACACTCAAGTAGGCTTACTGGTTTAATTTAAAAGCGAGGGGGACTGGTAGCAGGGAGCTCCCGGTCAGGGGTCATTTGTTGTGGAATATACTTCTCACCTTTGTGTTCCTCAGCGCCGGGCTCTGGCAAACTTAATGACATTTGGCATCTCCACCTGCTCTATCAGTTTATCCTTGAATTAGACAGCTCGGCC
This sequence comes from Pachycephala philippinensis, assembly GCA_013397055.1. NCBI lineage: Eukaryota > Metazoa > Chordata > Aves > Passeriformes > Pachycephala > Pachycephala philippinensis. The sequence goes on along the minus strand of VWZT01008709.1, from coordinate 184,546 downwards.
TAGAGTGGCTTGAGAGCTTATTTGGGACTGCAGATTTATTATTTTTAGGGGATTTTTAAAAGAAATCTTTAGCTTTTAATGTCGGATTAGAAGTAATAGTAGTAGCAGTAGGAGGAAGAAGACCCCACAAAGTATAAAGAGGGAAAAACAAATGTAATGGATGATGTAGTTTGCCTGGAGGAATGACGTTAATTTGGACCACTCAGCTTTACCCTGGCATCTGCTTTGTGATTATACAAAAATAGGAATTTCACAGGATCTTGATCCAGGACATGAAGCTGACTTCATTCGTGTTTAAGTCTGAGGATTTCAGACCAAACATCTGTTTGAAACTTGAGATGAAATTCACATGATTTAGACACAAAGCCATGAGTCAATTAGATGTCCAGCATGCGTGGTCAATATCCTTGGCTCGGATCCTCTGAAAAATTAGCACGTAAGTAATTTTATACACAGAAGAAGGCACAGTACATTCAATGGGATTACTCTGGGTTATTCAGCTTTTTCCCAGGGCGGAGTTCTCAGTTGGAACCGAACCTCAAACCACATCAAGTTCATAGAGTTCTTGTACAGATATTTTGCACTTCTGAAACCAGAATAATTTTCTCTTCAAGGCTCTGACATCACCACTCAGCAGCAGGGATACTCCTGATGGACATTTTGGACTCCTTCAGAAGCAAAGATGGGCTGAGAGGTGCCAAATATCCCAACCAGCACTATTCTGTTTGCACGCCACGTAATCCCTTAATAAAATCCCCAACAAGGGACACTCAAAGCACGTTGCTATTGAAGCTGAATTTCTTCCAAAATTAATGTTGTTTTCCCCAAAAGCCTTTAAATATTGTCAATATATGTAATATATCACTTTTTCCATGGCATCAAAGGCTTTTCACAGAGCGATTTCTTCCCCTTTGCCCCTTCTGATATCAGGAAAAGCAGCCCCATTTGGTTTCCAGAGGGTGACCTGATCATCTCCATGAGCTATGGGGATGTTGGGAGAGGAGGACCGCCCTCTTAAATTACAAATTCTTGTCAGACTCAGTGGGTGAGAGACCCACGTGCCCTCATCTGGTCACAGAGCACAGCACACTGGCACATTAGCTTCTGAAGCTGCCTTTTCGGTGCTGACCTTTATATTAATGCTAATAGGGTTTGGAGAAATAAAATGTAAATTTGTCTCTAAATGGATTAGTCTAGGCTGGGGGTGGGAAAGAAGGGTGCAGGAGGGGGTATTGCTTGGAGCATTTGCACTAAAATTAAAACATTTATGTTCCAACACTTAATTTTATTAGTGGCACATTGAAGTTGCCTGAATGCGTAATACATCTCTCAAGTCCACCCTGCTCTCACTCAGGCTCTAAGTGTGTGTGCATGCACACAGTGCCTCCCCAGTTATACACTGTATTTACCTCATCCACAGCCTTTTCCTCTCACATTTTATCATCAGGGATGTTTGTTGGTTGTCGCATCCCAAATTCTCCAAGGGAGGAAATAAACAGTCTTCAGCTCTGCCCTGGAACCATAAAACTACAATCTGAGCCCAAAATAAATCCTGTTGTTTTATTTTTTGTGTGTCTGGACTACGGTGTGGGTGCCCACTTCACATCAGCGGTGTGTTTACACACAGGAACTGGGTAATAAGGTTAATTGGTGCTTACCAGTGCTTTATGTAAGAGGAGATTTTAAGAAAGGTGAGTAAGCAGCAGTATTTGCACCTTTTACATAGGGAAATTGGGCCATAATTGGCAAAGATTGGTTGCAGTGTCTGTGAAGGAAGAGTGAAGAGGGCAATATTAACCCAACAAAGCACAGTTTAGCATTTGTTAAACCATTAAAGCACCTTCTTGCTCTGTTTGAGCCCCAAGAGCTGACTCTCCACAAGCAAACTTGGGAGGGTTGGGAGTTTATTTAAATATTGGTGATAAATGCCTCTTCAGCAGGAAAAGTCTGGGGCTGTCTCACGTGGTGCAACTTGTTTTCTTTCTTTTTACAAAATAATTATCAGTGGGAACTATACAGTTTCGTCAAAATCAAAACATTTTCATAGGAATAGATCAGCTGTGGCAAAAAAAACTTGGTGAGAAGAAGTTATGATATCTCATTTCACCAACATCAAAACATTTCTGTTAATTTCACTTAAATGTCTATATTAAAATGTGAATTTTCATGTTCTGTGTTTATATATTTTCCTTAAATTGGCACCTAACTGGTTTTTAACGTTTCAATACCGTGCACATTTTTCAGAGCACCTTTTTTTTTTTGGCTTGGAGATGATAAAAATTTCAGCTATTCATTCTGACAGGGACCCAGGTTTTCCGAAATGTCAGCATTTCTTTGGAATAGAACCTCTGGGTCGGAGCCAGGTCTAAGTCCTTCTTATTGTAAATGAGGCCATATTCATTAGACACCCAGCCATGGCACACTTATCTTACACGAACATATATCTCCAGCATCATGGCTGGGCCAAGGCAAGGATCAGAATTGGCACATGGGCCCGACATAGATTCATTCCTAATGAAACACTTCTACGTAAAAGTGATTAAGCCAGCAGCGTGCCAGAAAAATGACTCTAAAATCTGTTGTTTTCAGGGAAAGTCTGATCTCTGGAGTGATATCTAAAGCCACTCGTAGGATTCTGTAAGCTGAGAGACTCCTATAGAATGACACGAAGCATTTGTCTCTATATAAAGTCCTGTAGGATTTTTCCATAACTAGGTAACCCCCAGGTTAAATTAATCAAGCGATTCAGCACAGAAACAGGCAAAAGTCAGGCTAGGGGAGCTGAAGGATGAAGGAGAGCAGCAGTATTTGGGCTCCTTGTGGCTGCCTGAGCTGAGGCTGGTAGCTGTGCATTAGATACGGCTCAAAACATGATGCAGATGTGGAGCGCTGAGGTACTGTATATACACACAGGGTCCTGTAAGGTGAAAAAAGAGGGGGAAAGAGCAGATCATTCAGTAGTTGAAAAGTATCTGATTGCCTAATGTAAACTGTGATTAGTGGCTCGGTGCCTGGACAGTGAGTACTTCGCGGGCCCCCAAATACAGTCCCCAAATCAGCGTGTGTGCTGCCAATCTGTCAGGCAGCCCAGCTGTAACACTTTCTGGCATTGCAATGTCTTCAGCTGGTTTGTGTCAGAGCCGGCCAGTGCGGGGGGAGGTTTTCCAGAAGTTGGCTATTGAGTGTCTGTCTGCCTGGATCAAGGGTGTTGCCAGTTTGACATCCCAGCAAGGGGCCACCACATCTGGCCGCAGAGCCTTTAGGAAAAGGGAAAAGTGGGGGGGTGCCTGGGAGGGAGCAGCCCTGCAGGATTCAGAGCTGGGAGATACCCCCAACAACAGTAAAAAAACACAGGACTTGTGGAGAAAGTTGAGACCGCTGCATGGAGAAAGGTTTTGAAGTGCTCAGAGCACAGCCTAAAATTCACAAGTGGCATTAAACTCCCGAATCAAATTGGGTCTCAAAGCCCTAAGCATGCAGACCTCTCGCTGAGCCTTTTCCTCCCTGTTACAAATTGATATTTTATTAGCTCAAAGCCAGATGCTTCCCCTTAAAACAGATCAATCTCCAGTTCATCATATCACCAGAGACTGAGCGAGGCGAGGAGTAGCAGCCATGCCAAACCTTGTGGAGTGAACAAGACCCCCAGGTACTGCGGGAGGAGAAGCGAAGAGAGGAAACAAATATTTTTCTTTTTTCTTTTTAATAAAGCACCAGTCTGTTTTATGTGATACCTTCAATTTTCTTCAGTGCAGAGGGGGTTTGCCCAAAGTCCATACAGCAACCCTGGCAGGTACTCAGAGGTGGCTACTGCTGCACAAACCACAGCAATCCCGAAGGATAAAGCTGTTCCCATGCAAGGGGCAAGGCAAGGATGCAATGGGCCACAGCAGAGAAGAAGAGAGCCTGGAAAAGGATTCTTTAAGAGGATCTTGAATCAAGGGTTAATTGTTTCCAAATGACCACTGTGTGGGAGACTATTATGGGATGGGACCCATTCAGGATTGGTTTAAAGCTGCTGGTTAGGTACCTTAAAAGAGGGCTAAGCAGCAGCAGCTGTTTTACATTTAAAGTGACTGAAGTGAGTAGTGAATTACTGTGGGAGACAAATGAGCCCATGACATGATTGGACCTGGGACGGCTCTCCCAAGTGGCCACTTGTTTCATGAGAACTCCCACCCCCAGGCTCTGCATTTGAGTATCAAAGGCACAAATAGCACCAATTAATTCAGATTAGTCCAAGAGAGAGCAAGCAGCCAGGTTAGCTGCCTCTTTATGGATGCAAGAATCCCTGTTGCTGTCATCTCTCCTGTCTTCGCGGTGCCTCTCTCCACTCTCAGGTTCTTGTCTTGTTATTCCAGATTGTTTCTTGAGGAACTCATGGACCATCGGCGTTAAGTCAGAAGTCAGCAAGGCAAGAGGAGTTGTCTTGGTGTAAGCTATTCCCTAGAAATACAAGTTACTAACAAGGCAGTGTGCTTTGGGCCTTGTGTTTTCTGTCCAGTTCAGGGCCCTGACACAGCTCACTTCAGTGTATCCTAATAAGTACATAGTCAGATTCAACATTTCTTGGGGATAAGCGTGAAGAAAACATAAGGTTTATCAGAATTAGGAGTCTACAGCTGGGATAAACTGTCTGGACTATGTTTTACCAGTCAGATTTCAAGCCAAATTCCAGTTTCTGACAGCTTTGCCGGACATGCAGGACTAACCACCTACCCTTTTCTCCTTTTGTTTTTTTTCTTTATTATTATTCTATATCATCCTCAATTTGTAATATAAAAATCTTTATTTTCACTGCTAACATGCAGCTGCAAAGTGCCCAGAGCCATCTGAGCACCCACTTTGGGATTCAATGTTCAGGTTGGTGACTTCCTGGCGATACCAAGGGCTTGCATCAGCCTTCCCAGAATTGAGAGGGAGAAGCAGTCCTGTGTGCTATTTACCAACCTACATTAGTCAAAATACTGCATTTTAAAGCCCCTTAAGTTGTTATACATCATCATATAAGTCATCACAAAATAGTGAGTATGAATTCCTAAGAATTATGTTGACATGGAAATTGTCAGCAGAAGTGCTGGAAATTTACATCTCCTCATATATCTGTGCTCCTATCCTCCATAGAAATTAACATATTATAACACTAATATTTCAAGGTAATGTTTTCTCATGAGGATGCCGTATTTTATCAGTTAATATCATCTGCGTAAAAACTATTCAATTACAGTATCAAGCAACGTGTGATTAATACTAATATCACTAATGTAATGGCAACTTTGTGAGGTGTCATCATAGCTGTTCAGGCAGCTGCAAATGGCAGGAGGAGGGAAAAAAATCATTCTTTTTAATTAAAAAAAGAAAAGTTCGATATTCATGAAAATGAATGGCCAGTGATATCTGGAATGTTGTCCTACGTTGCCTAGAGAGTGGAAGTTGGGCTACAGCTCTTAGTGGGAAGAGGATTACACTCCACAACCTTCATGCTGATGTGTTCAGCCTTGAGCTTCATCTGTTATATCCCTACATTATTAAATGTAAGCATGGGGGGAACTCAAGTCTTTTACCCAAGAAGCAAGAAAACCACTCCTGAAATTTATATTTTATTATTATTATTTCAGAGGTGCTGTTGAAAAGTCCTTGGATGCTCATTTCTCTCTGCTTTTACCTACACACAGGAGAGCACACTGCAGGAATGAGGGACCTGGGGCAGAAAACTGTATTACTACAAGGATTATCAAGGTGTGAGGAAACCTAAGATGGAACCTGTCTTACCTAGGAAACACAATATTTTTTTGAAAGAGCAATAATCCTGCTTTGTCCCTCTGGATCCTGAGTCCTGTGAAGGACAGTGTTCTCAAGAGGAAGAATCTTAGAGGAGCTCCCAAAAGGCACAGAAATGAAAAAAAAAAAAGACAGGATATTATCAACTGTTCACAAAGGTAAAGCTTCCAAAATTGAGAATGTCTGTAACACACCATTGCAGATAGAATAGCTCCCCTTCTCCCTTAACCTGCAGGTTTGTTGTCAAAGCTGAATAGTTCTGTAATGAATAATTTATTCCAAATCATTTCCCTCTTCAAGAATTGTCAGAAGGGGATCGTGAATTTTTTTACTTGTAAATGTTTTGCATACTACTGACACTGTCCAAGGGAGTCGTAGGAAAGCCATGGGACTTGTATCTCATGTGAGCCAAGTTTTCCAAGCTTTCTCCCAGCCTTTTGCCCAAGGGTGAATTCCAGTCTATTCACATAGATATGCCATATCATCGTGTGAATCCTTTTGGGTCTGTAGCTCATCCACATGCATATTCACAATTTCAAATTCAAGCTGTCTTGACAAGATGCTTAGGTCACATGGGCCATATCTGTTCCCAAATTGGAAATGGGTGATTTGGAATCAGCTTCCCAAGCCCGCCCCCACATCCAAAATCCTCTTCCCGCAGAAAAATATCTGTCATGCTCCTGAAGCTCACTCTTCCAGCCATGCTCCTGTTCATGTACATCTAGGAGAGGATTCATGGGAAGTGTTGAAAAACCTGGCCCAAGTGAATTGGTTTGAATGTTAGGATAGTACAAAACCCTCTTTTGGAAGCATTCCCCTAATTTATTTCACCAATTTAGGCAGATTTTACAAAGGCAGCTAAGCACAAAATGAAAAGGGGACTCTAACAATTCTGAATCGTAAACACATTTTGAGCAGATTGTGCAAAGCAATTCAACTAAAATTAGATTATGAAAAGTACACTAAGTAAAACTGTATTATGGAAATGTTATGAAATTAATTAATCTAAGAAGCAGCATTGCCACCAGCATGTGCTGGCCCTGTAAACTCCTGAGTGCATTTGTTCCACTCTGAGCCTTCGTTCCAGCTGAAGTTAACACGAGTCAGAGATGTGACATTTCTAGGTCTGTGACCCCAGTGAATATTGTGACTTATTACAGTTTTCCATTTGATCCTTAATTTGAGCCTGGTCAGTGACACTTGCATCCACTAAGAATTGCTCTGGTGACCACAGAGTGACAGCTAGTTACAGCCAGTACAGCATTTCTTTAATGGGTTTAGTTACCAGTGTGGGTTGTTGCTCAGCTAAACCAATAAATAATGTATTTTCAATTAATAGACAAATCTTAGAAGGATTTGTACAATATGTAGGACTAAATGGAGAAACACATTATAATTATATGGTAATTTGTTAAAATGATCATTAATACTTCTGATGTTAATTATCTAATGGCAGAAAATTACTGAGGGTAAAAGTAATTTGCCCTTTGTAATTGCTTATTAGGTTGTAGGATAATCATTTTGTTTTCTTTGCATAGCATTATTTATTGCCTTTTTCTTCTGGCAGTAGCTGAAGTGCATGTGAGGTCAGAAGTTATTGGATACTTTTCCAAAGAAACAAGACCACATTTTTGGTTGAAGATCAACAGAGGACATCAACCATGATTGCTACATAGAGTCCTCACTTTTTAAAAAATTTGGAAAGAAAACAATACAAAGTGGAAATTATACTTTTGGTCATAGACTATCTGCACATAATTATATAAAATAACCATTTACAAGGGGTTACTACAGATAGCAAGGAACCACACGTAGTGCACTTGTACTCCTGGGTCTGCCAGAGATTTGCTGTATGACTTTGGGTGCGATACATGACATTATCTGCAGTTCATCACAGCTGTGTACGTGACTTCCGAAAAAAGAGCTTCTGTGCCAAAAATTATTATGGGTTTCACCTCTGTTCATTTTTCCCACCTTAAGGGTGAGTAAATGATTCCTCAAATGCAGGGGCTCTGATTCACCTCTTCCCTCATGTTAATCAAGAGTAGATTTTAAAGGCATATTTTTTCTGAGAAACATATTCCCAGAATATGTATTAAACTCTGAATAACTTATTGGGAGCAAGGAAAGAAAAAGTTAGAATCTTTTGGTTTAATGTTCCTGAAACAAATAATTTCATTTTTTTGTTTCAGAAGGATATTTTTAGAATGAAGTCAAACTTACATTTTAAAAGTTTAAAATAATAATAACTTTCAAGTAAATGAAACATTTCATGTAATGCATGGGAGTTTTTCCAGATTCAATTTCAGTCAGAAAACTGAAGTTTCTCTTCAATTTCTTTTCCTTCTATTTTTCAAAAAGCAAACAGAAAAAGGAAAAAAAAATAGAAAAATAATAAGGGAAAAAATCAGTTAACTTGCTCTTTTGCATATATTGAGTATTCCCTAAAAAGCATTGACATTTGAAAATGCATCCCCAGATGGCTTCTCACAAACCACACAGAATCAGAGGTGAAGAGGGCAGGGCAGAACCGAAAGTAGGGAGGAATCTGAAGCAGTGGGACTTGGGGCTAAAGGAAGCAAATGGGGGAGGAATTAGAGGCAATGGGACTACTGGGAAAGAGGGGCCCCCAGAGTAAACTTCCCCTCACATAACTTGCATATGCCTGTAAACCACACTGCTGACGAATCACAGTTTTTATAGATAATCTGTGGGTGATACATAGGAAAATATGGTATTCATCAAATCCCGATCAGGAACAATCCCGCTGAAGTCCGTGGGATTGCACAGCCACGAGCCAGATGTGAGGGAAGGAAGAGTCAGAATCAGGCCCACTGCAGATGCACACAGGCTGCCAAGCATGCAGTGTTTTGATATCAGTTTGGGAAAGGATCCCCCATTTAAACCTGGAGCTCAAGCTGACTTAATAATGAGACCTGTAAATATGGAAGTTGTCATCAGTAAAGCTCAGTTAGCATGTTCCCAGGTGAAAACTGATGTCTTGTGAGGGTTAGGGATGAATCTCTATCCAGCAAAGCATCACACATTTGCCATCATGACAGCAGATTTTCTTGCGGAATGATGCCCAAATGCAAGTGATTACATGGGGTGTAGTGAGAAGCAATAGGGCCATTCACACATAATCACAGAGTAGATGTAGCAGAGATGGGTGTCAGCCAGCCTCCGGATCCAAGCACATTTGGATGGGAGAGAAGTTCAGATCTTGATCCAAACTTTGTTGTTCAGACCTGCCTCTCGCTGTCAGGAGGTGGCTTCTGGCCAACTCTGTCTTCCATGAGTGATCTCACTTCACCAAACAACAGGTGGGATGTCCATTTAACTTAACTGGCGGGAAAAAAAAATCCTCATCCTTAAGTGGATGCTATTTTTGGTGGTCTTTAATAGGCACGCGAGGGGAATAGGAAGATAATTAGCCTTTTTACGCCACTTCTCCCCATACACCTCAATTTTCAAGCTTGCTCCCTTTTTCTGTGGCGATTCCCCCACTCACTGTTCAGGGGGATGTTGACAGTCTCCTTTTTGGATGCTCAGCCTTCTGGAAGGCTTTGCTCTCTGCAGGCAGAGCTGTCTGGCACACAGCCATTGACAGTGAGCTGGAGTTTGCTCTGAAGTCCCAGTGCAATCATGCACTGTCTGCTGCCTGCTGCTCCACGGTGCTGCAGGAGCTTAAAAAAGACTCCTCCAGTCCTGTCAAAAAGACAACCGAATTATTAAAGCAGCAGCTCTTGAGGTGTTCAGAAGGGCTGTGGGAACCAGGGGCAGAAACTGATGGCAAAGAATGATTTGCCCCTTACACTAAAATGCAGTGGAGTAGGAGGGATGTGGATGTTGCAGGAGAAACAAGGCCAAATATCACTCTCTGAACGGTGTCATTAAAATATTTGAGTGGATTCAGGTCCCTTATATTCCTTGCTATGGTGGCTTTGGACTGTCCAAGTTTTAAAAATATCCACTCCTAGCCTCTGTTTAGCCTCTCTGTTTCCCACAGACCCAGGAAAATGTGGTAATCCTTAGAGAGAGCCACATTAAATTAAAACAGCATGCAAGAATCTGTTTTCCCAGTTCTACCCCACGAGATGGAAGCAATGGCAGCATCCATAAACAGCAACTTGGAAATCATCTGACACCTATGAATCCCCAAGGCTCTTTGGTGAGGTACGGAGCCTCATGTGAGAGCAAAGTTAATGTGTGACTTGTTAATGGCAGAGCGAGGAGAAGGACAAAGGTCTCTTGGCCATGTGCCTGTCCCACTATACCCCCCCACCCCGTTTCTCTATAACTCAAAACTTAATAATATTTGCTTGTTATTAAGCATTAACATCTTAACCTTAGCAGCCTCATTCCCTACTCACTTCTGAATGCTCTGTACTATATTATATTCCTATACTAATTCTGTATTTTTTGAAATATCATTATTTTCAAGTGATTGCCTTTTTAACTAACCAGTTTCTGAACTCTAAGACTTTTCATGTGGAAGACAGCCAACCTTCATCTTTCCAGAAGTCAGACCCTAAACTAAGAACCAAAACCACAAACCAGCCCTGAAATCTTTGGCTTACTCCATCCCTAGGCATGTCGTTGCCTAGAAAAGGCTTAGTCACAGCAATTTCTAGATTGCTAAACTTCCCACCGTCTACTTTCTTGGCTAAGGCACCAGAATTCTCGTGTTAACAACTTATGGAGCACTTCTCTGTCTATACAGGAGCATCCTCTTTAAGGTGGTGACATAACCATACACTCAGCTGCTTTTTTGGGGGGGAAGGTGGGGGGAGTGGAGAGGGCTCTTTTCATGTCTGCTCTTCACAAATGCTTTCTTTCAACCCTCGCAGCTTCCACAGCCCCCCTGCACTGCCCTGCCTGACTCTGAGCATCCTATTAACCCAGCAGCTTGGCTTAAAAAACAGCAAGTCAGCATTTTGCTGGCAAGATGTATTATTTTATTAATAAGAAATATAAACTCTTGCAACCCTGCAGTAGCAAAGAGGGTAGAAAAAGCCAACTAAGTCGACGAGGAGCACTTTTTCCCCATCTCCAGACAAGCCTGCTAGGACACAAGGCAACATATTCCACATTATCCGGCAGCTTTCTGAATGAATACTTTCCTCCCTGTGACAGAACGTAAACTGCTTTAGCCTCACTCTCCTCCTGACAGACCTTCTAATTATCTCAGCTGTTTACAGCGCTCAGGCCCTCTGCTACCAATTTCTCCATTATTCTGACAGTCAACAAACTAGACCTATTAGAGCACAGCACAGTTCTTGCCCAAGGCAGGAACTTTGTGAGACCACAAATCGTCTTGGTATTAAAAGTCGGTGCATAAGAACTGCCCTCAGCTTTAGCGCTAAATTGCTGGTTTGGAGACATTCATTGCTGTATATTGTATTTCCACTATATTCTGCTTTAATAGACTTCGTGCTGAAGTGTGTAAGAAGAGTTTTAAAGCCTGAGGTGGCAAGTAGACTGGGGTTTTTTTTGGTTTTTTTTACCATTTTATGTATTTTTCCATCTTTTTTGTTTGTCACCTTATATTGAGAGGTTGGCTCACACACATAAAACAACACTGCAGTCATGCAAGAATATCTAACAGTTGGTGGAAGGCACAGATTTTACCATTAGAAGTTCAACAACAAGGTTTGGGCAATGCAAGATTTGTTATTCTTTGATTTTTACAGGGTCTCAGATTTAAGATTATTTCTTTCATGCTTTGGAATATTTTATTTTCCTATTTGGCAAAGCTAACTTGGTTTTGTTCATCTAATCTTCTGGTATCAAAGTAGTTAGGGCCCAGTAAGAATAATAGTTAGAGAGGGAGATTACAGTTTCTATTAATAATTTGCGTGCATTTGTTTTAGCACTGTTTATTCAAGGTTCAGAAAGCTCTTAGAAAATTGTGTTTATTAATTAGTGTACACAACACTCTATAAAGTATTTATGTATGGCCTATCTCCAGATTTCTCTTAGTCCGAGTTAGTACAGAACCAGGATTTCTTTTGACTAAACGCATAGGAACCATCTGATTCAGGTATCCTTGTATCTGAAACCTGGACTAATTTTCAATATTATCTTAAATTTCAAGGTGTCTTCAGGTTCATACAAGGTTCCAATCTCCCAGGTTACCTACCAAGGTGTAGAAATAATTCCAGATGTCTAAGATACACGTTATTATCAAGCTGATATTAATGACTGATGCCACCAATTAGCCCAAACCACAAAAACTCCAACTATATTTTCCTGAGCCATTCAATTGATCCTAACACAGCTAGGAATACTCTCACAGTAAATTTCATCCAGCCTTCTATTTGCCAAGCAAAAGTGGTTACATTTTTAAAAATTAAAGCTTGTAAATTGAAAAAAAATCTTTTAAAGACCAAGACAGAGAGAAAATATGTAAAATGTACATACACACCATTTCATCTAAACAGCGTGTTGGAAGGAACCTGTGTGCTTTCACTGAACTATGTTACCTCTACCTGCTGGAATGCTGGAATATAAAATGACATGTTATATTAGATTCTACTGAATTTGAATTCTTCCTTCGAGGCATTTATAGCGAAATAAAATATTTTCCAATGAAGAGTCTTTGAAAAGTGACATTTCTTTCAGCAAAAACTTCCTGAAGACAACTTCCAGTTTAGTGACACAGGGCTGGATGAATTGTCACCCAGTCAATCACATGAAGTCGTGTACTGGACATGGACATCATGGAACCACGGAGGAAAAGCCTTAGCACAGGATTTGTGGTAAAGACTGTTGCATTCCTGTGAGATCAGTGTCAGTACTAAGGCAAATCTAACTCAAAAGCTCACCACTTAATAGCTTTAAAGTGTTCAAAGTTCTTAAGTTCTTCCAAACACGGCTTTGAAAGAGAAATGTGTCTGTGCTGCGCCGTGGTTTCACATTTCATCTTGCAGGATGTACTAATTTGGGCTAAATACTTCTGTGACTTATTCAAACAAAACTTAAACCAAATTGTCAGGCCACATTGCTCTAAACACAGATAACTTCAGGAGAACTGTATGAGATTTGAAGTTTTGCTACCGAGATTAGGAGCAGCTATAATAATTTCCACAGAATTTGTGTGAAATATAAATTAGCAGAGTCTAGAGTCGTTTGTCATCCTTTTAAATCTGTTTCCAAAACTTGATTTCCTGCTCAGAAGAAGGGCACGTTCCTGGGTCAAAGCCACGCTGAAAGCAATTGGGCCCTAGATGGCACTTCTAATTGGCTTTGGATCAGATTCTCCAATGGGACACCCTGGATTTCTGCCTGCCAGAGGACTTCTTCTCTGCACAGGAGACTCATGTCCACAGTCTTAAACATGTCTGGAGTAACTCTAAGGTAACAATGGTACTTTTCTTTATCCTGACAGAAAATACAGGTTTCTGCTCTCAGAACCAAGCGGGAATCAGAATGCAAAATGAAGAGGTCAGAACTCCTTGGACCATGATGGATGGAACTGGTGTCATACAATAGGAAATAGAATCATTGAACTTTAGCATGAAAGCAAGAAAGATTGGTTAATATTAGTTTTAGGGGGCCTGTATGTAAATAAATATGTTAAACTATATCTAAAATAGTCTATCAGATGTTGTACTTTCATGTTTGCTTATTTTTTAGTCTGAAAGAAACCCATGTTGACGGGGCATACAAGCCATAACTTAAGTTGACCTTGGTGAATTAATTTACTGGTAACTATTTTCAAAGTATGTCTTAAGTAAATAACACATGAAGTAATTGAAAGAGAATTTCAGGCTTGCAACCACAACTATTTGTAGTGTAGACCTAAGTCTAAGCTTTGGGTTCAGCCAATTATGGTATCAAATCGTTGCCATGTATACGATCTGCCCCAAGCGTGTGGGATGACAGTCAACACATCAGCCAGAATATTTGTAGGCAAGTCATTATGCACTGCAATCTTTTCAGCTCTCAAAAACTAAGCAAGAATTGTTTGCAAATCTTGGCAAAACAGGCAAGCTGCTTAGTAACATGGTTTGGATATCGAGGATATAATGAACCTTCCTCTGAGACCTTGCAGAGCACCAGGGAAGTGTTGGCGTTGGAGGCTGCTTCAGAAACAGCCTGTCTTAACTGTTGGTCAAGCCTCTGTGGCACTTTTCACGTCTAAAATATTAATTTTATTCACCTAGCCAGTACAGTATTCAGGAAATTGTAGTTTTTCTATCTAAAATTGCTGCTCAAAAATATAACTGGAAAATATATTAATTCTTCCCTATTTCATGCCATAGACTACTGAGAGACAGTTTCGGCTTTATGATTTCTGGTCTGGACCCCTCTCTAGCTCCAAAATTAATTAAACCAAACCAGTGGGATAGTCTTAAATTCATATTGGCTTCTGGAAAGAAAAAAAAGTAACCCTTGTCTATTATGGGAGACTGGCAGCAACAGATTACATATTTAGGGAGCCGTGTTCCTGGTCGTTTCTGCAGCTTTCATTAAAAAGATATGCATGCTAATCGTGGAAATGGGAGGCAACCTAGAAAAAAGATGTATTATTATGAGAGGCTGGGACATTGTACTTGTGCATACAGCAGGGAAAACTATATTGAAATGAGAGCTAAAAACAGCCCAAGAGCGATGTGGGGAACGACGAGGAGGAAAATCCAGAGCCGGAGCATCGTAAGGGGAGCAGCGGAGTTGGAGTCAGAGATGCAGAAAGGAGAACAGGTGAGGGTCAGAAAGATAGAAAGGAGAGAGAGCAGCACTGGGAGAAGACATGAGAAATTAGATCAGAATCTAAAAGCACTCAGGAGAGCAGGGAAAAAGGCAGAAATTAGAACAGGAGCTAAGAGGAGAGCCGAAGAGGCAATAAAAACTCAAGGAGGAGAAAGAAAAACTGCAAGATGAAGAGAGGAGGACAGGAAAAAAAGGGCAGGAGATAAATATGAGGCAACACAAAAGGGCCTTGATCTCCAGTTTGTAAAGATGACGTGATCTGTGGTGTGAAAGAAAAGAAATACTTTGCATTTTTTTAAATGGCCACGAAGAGAGGACCAGGCTACATCTCAGAAATCAATATCACATTTTATGCCTGCTGCACCCTTCACGAAGAATCAAGACAACATTGATTCAAGTAAGTAATATTTCATTGAAAACTGATCTTTGATTGCATAGCTGCGAGGTACTGGCTCCGAAAATCCCTCGGTGGTGTCTGTGCTGAACAGGTGTCATTTTCAGGATTGTGTTAGAAGTGATGTGGCTTCATTCCCGGTCCGCGGAACACGTGGAGAGCAGAGGACGCGTCACTTTAGTCTTTGAGAGCAGATGATGCTGCATCAGAAGGGCTGGCCTGCTCTCTAGGGTC
Organism: Pachycephala philippinensis; assembly: GCA_013397055.1. Taxonomy (NCBI): domain Eukaryota; kingdom Metazoa; phylum Chordata; class Aves; order Passeriformes; genus Pachycephala; species Pachycephala philippinensis. Next base: position 169,422 of record VWZT01008709.1, on the reverse strand, counting down.
ATCAGTCTGTGGCTGTTAGTTTGTGGTGAGCAGCCTGGAAGCTTTGCTTTGTGCCTGTATTCATTTCAAGCGGTGAAACGATTATTTTAAGATAATTAGAAAAGCCTTAGACCGGTATTTTAAATCTGCTTTCCTGATCAATTGTAGCAGTGTTAGAGCTGGTGTGCAGTCATGAGGCACAGGACCATCTCCCCAGACTGCAAGGCCAGGCTCTTTTAATGGAATTAACTGTTTCCGTGACATTTTTTCCCAGTATTTGAGAATGTAAAATCTCCCCTTGATTTTATTTCCCTGGCCACTAATTCCCTTGGGAAAACAGATTTGCTGTTTGCTAGCAGAACTTGATGTGTTTCAGCTTCTTTGTACCATGAAGGGTGACAGTGAAGCAATTTATAGGAAAACCTGTGTTGGAATTCCCCTTTGGAAAATCACTTTCTTATCTTGATAAAATCAAAACATGTGGGTGAAAGGCTATGCTGATGGGGAGGGGGGGCACAGAAGATTTTTAGACATAAACCTCAATGTATTTAATTGAAAACTGGCTTGTCCCAGTCAGGATATTTAGCCATTAGAATTAAGCTGGAGCAATAACACTGCATAAACTTCCCACCAAGGCATGTCACACAACTCAGGGACTCTGCAGGAGATTTGTTTCTGCTTTTTTTTTTTGGTCCTTTTGGAGAAATGTAGCCTCAAACTTCTCACTTACAAATCCTGGTAGTAATTTACCACAAGGAAAACTGAATTGCAGGGTTTTATTGTCACAAAGTGAAATTATTTGGGCCATCTCAGAAAAGCCAAACTAGGAAATTCTGTTTCAACAAAGTCAAAATATTTTGTTTCAATTGAAAATGCATAAACAAAATATTTCCACAACTTTTCAAACTGCCTTTGAGGAAACAAGGACTCCACATCCCACCCAGGGATGAGGGCAAATGTTGAGATGCTGACTGTTGTTCCATAAAGCAGTTCCTGTGTTAACTCAGTTTTCCATTGGTGCAGTACCTCAGAATTGTAACTGAAAATTTATTTTGAGAATCAAGGAAACAAAAACACAACTGAGAGGCTGATAGATGAGGTCTGTGAACCTGCTTTTGAGGATAAGCCTTTCTTCAGGGGTGTATAATGGTCCTACCTCTAAAAAAGCTGGTCTAATGGAAGACAAATAGAGTCTTGGCCTTTGCAGGAAAATTTGACACTTATTTTGGGAAGCTCTTTGGAATGCAACCCTCAAGCAAAGCTGAGGCGGTGTGTTACAGTATGGCCACAGGAATTACTAATAATTAATCTAGACTCTGAACATTTATCACCATGGTCAAGAGAGAAATGTGATATTGGAGAACATATGATTTTGACTAACACCAGTTTGGCTCTGGTGGTGTGAGTGAGGATAATGGGGAAGGTTCGCTGTAGTTAGGTGGTGATCCCCAGCCAGGGGCTTAGGAAAGGAAAGCTCCAAGTGTTTGTGCAATTCCAGTCAGCAAAGGCTGCAAAGAGCTTCCAGTGGAGCAGTCCTGGAGTTCCCTTTTCTCAGTAGACAATGGTGATCACTCTGGGGAAACCTGGCTTCTCAGCAGCAGGGAATCCTGAACCACCACCTCCTTGTGATAAACTTTTCCTCCCCAGCCTGGAATATCCAAGGACTTTTCAAGTTTGTATATCAGAAGCTAGTCTATCAGAGAGCAGGGTGTCTTTAAATACATCACCCCACAGGACAGGTAATTTCCTTTTCAGGCAAAATCTTGAGCTTCACACCATTTCTCTCAAGCTATAGAGTGATAGTAATATACACACATATTTACAAATAGTTCATTTTTTTTCTCATATATGCATGCCCCCTGCACCCTTCCACTCTTCCCACACAAAGGTAAAAAAAGAAACATTTTGGGTGTTTTCCTGGTATTCACTGACAGTGCAACTACTCAGATGCAGATACAATGAATGAGTTCAAATTTCACAGCAGCACTGTAATAGACACAGAACAAAATATAGTAATATCCAGGTTATTATGGTTTTTGGACACATTTAACTCTAAGCCATCTAACTTGCTCCAGAACTTGCAAATTGTTCAGCAAACAGAATTGATAACTCTTAAAAAATGAGTGATAATGCCAAGTCAGATCCTTTGAGCATAGTTACAAGAAAATGTCAAAAACTAATGTACAGTTACTGTTCAATAATCGTTCAAAAAAGAGTTGCAGAACGATTTTGAAAACAAGTGAATTAGGAAGACACTTTGCAGTGTTGAAAACAATGAAAAGGACTTGTGGCCTAAGAAAAGACCAGGTAAAATGATACTGCATGTGTGCACATGCACGTGTGTTGTATATACATTAAAGAGGCAAATACAAAAAAACAACTGCAAAATATATTCAACAAATAATGGGGGAAAATGCAATGGCTATTTGTCATGAGTATAGGGTACTGATGAAAAGTGTTTGTCGTATTTCTGACTTCCCTAAGCCTAATACAAATGTGGAGAAAGTGGCATGACCCACTGAGCTGACATTAAAAGCTTTAAATTGAATTAAATTGGCAGAAACCTTCAAAAATTGTCTTGGGAGGGGAAAAAAATTTCATGACAGAGCATAACAGATGTATGAAATTAAGAGCATTTAGGATACATTATCTTTGCTGAATGATGGGAAATGTTTCTAATTGCACTCACAGGGTGCCTTTAAGATGTGTTTTTATTCAAGAAGTGTTCTTTATGATCTGTTATGGATTTTCAGCAGAAATATATAGGCAAAAGAATAAAATGCATATTAAGATCTATATTTTTGCAACAATCAACACATTTGTTGTAGTTGTTCAGTGAAGCAAACTGTAAAGGCAAAGTTACTGAATCTATAGGAGTGGAATGAAAAGAAAAAATCTCATTGGGTAAGGAGGAACCTGTACTATACTGATGGACATATACTCAAGTGCTCATGGGTGCTCTTGTAACTCATATCAGCATTGGACTGTATGGATTTTCAGGTACATCTGCACCTCACTTCCTGTAAAGTTATTGCTCTTCTTTTACTGGATGCTGGATGCTCATTAAATCCAGTAATTGAGATGCAATAGGAAATACCGTACGTGGATTTCAGCATTATTAATAATGTCTGTGCTGCAAGGCATCCCCAACCAGCACTCAGTGTTCAAAGTCCTGCTCAGTATATAGTGAAAACTGGATAAAAATGCAATGGAATTTCTCTTCTTGTATATTGCAGAATCTCAATTAGTTCTTGCTGTGTCATTGACTCCCACAGATTTAATATGTATTGAATCAAATTTCAATGAGAGGTATCTTCTAAAATTACAGCGCTTCCTTTTGTGTTCACCAAGAGGTTCACAAACAGAGTTGTTCTAACTAATGAATATGGCGTTCCAGGGGGTTTTTACTGCTTTTGATGCTTCCAGTGAGAGTCATTATTTTAAGGCCAAATGTGACTGTCCAGTCAATGCTGCTGACTTGCAGCATTGAGTCTAGAATGTTCCAGCTGCTTTTCTCCACATACCCTGATTTCCATTATGACGGGACTTCCCTGATTCCTTTTTTTTCCTAGATGGATGGAATATTTCATACTTGCACAAAAGAGGTAGAGGTGTTTCTGGTCTGAGATGGTACATTTGGGTCTAAGCTCCTGTGCATCACATCCAACCAGAGCTTTTTGTCTCATTTAGTAAGGTCTTGTCATGCACAGCTTTTCTATGTTATGTCAAATTTCTTTTCTCTGTCCCAAAATACAGAGGTTCCTAGAATCATTTAGGTTGGACCAGACCTTTAAGATCATTGAGTTACACCCTTATTCTGACACTGCCAAGCCCACCACTAAACCACATCCCCTGTGAACACATCTCCATTGTCTTTTCTTGGTATGTAACATCCTCACCTTAGATGTGGAAAAAATCTAGACTGTGGTGATTTTCTGGTGACCTCGTAGATTTACTCCTTATCACAGATCATGAGTTGGGAGTTACAGCTGTAAAAGCCATGTCAATCCATTTAAAGTAAATATTCAAAATCACATGGCATCTGCTAGTCTTAGATGGAAATAGAATAAACTCTTTCTTTGTTATAACCACAAGAAAATCAAATGTTTACTAATATCAGAACTGGTTCAGCCCCTTAATAGTGAAAAGTGACAAGACATAGATTATTATCTCTGACATAAATTTGAGCAGGAAAAGGATTCTTTGCAATGGAAACAAACGCTAATGGAATAAAAATGACCCTCGTTGTCCAATGGATGTCAAACCTAGTGGAGTCCAGGCTGACTTAGAACCATTCAGTTTCCACCAGAGAAAACAAATTGGCTGAATGAAATAACCTCTCATTCAGTTCTCTATTTTTGTCACCAGCAGTAAAAATAAATAAATAAAACAGTACAAAACCACTTTCCTAACTTTCTCCAAATGAAACCATCCAACTGTGTGATCATGTTTCAGGTCCATTGCTCAAACTCAGAAAGGGGAAAATAAATCAATTTAAAAAAAAAAAAAAGAAATTACATGAACTAACTCCAAATTAGGATTATTCTGTTGCAGCCACATAACTTACATTGTAAAGTCTGTGTTTTAGCTTTTCTCCTGGAGGATGTCCACGAGTAAAAGGAATATGCAATGAGTAAATAACCCACACTTTACATTTTGTACATGTAAAAGATGAGGAAGACAAATACTTTTTAGAGTGAAAAATTGGTTTCAAAAGCAATACTAGAAAGAAACTGCTAAAAATATAATCAGAAAATGGAACAGTTAAACACAGAAAAGGCTGCTATCTGGGAACAGAGATCTGGTTGCTAATTCTATCAAACAATGCACATAGCTCTGAGCTGATCTGTGAGGAGCCATCAGGAAAAACAGAGGAAGAGGAAAGTCATGGGCCAGAAAAATCGTCCCAGATTGCAAATGGCACAGAGGCTGTAGGTTGTGGAATGTAGTATTAGTTTAAAACTTAATGGCTTCATGAAGGCTACACGTGCAGGTAATGCATTAGACCCAGGAGATCTAGGCCCAAACTTCCCTTTTATTAAGACTTACCCAGAATTGCTTTGCATTTAAAATGATTTAAGAGTACAGTTTTTCAAACTGGATATTCATTTAAAAAAAAAAAAGAAAAAAAGAAAGAAAGAAAGAAAGAAAGAAAGAAAGAAAGAAAGAAAGAAAGAAAGAAAGAAAGAAAGAAAGAAAGAAAGAAAGAAAGAAAGAAAGAAAGAAAGAAAGAAAGAAAGAAAGAAAGAAAGAAAGAAAGAAAAAGACAGGACTGATTATTTTCAATTAAATAGTTTTATATTTGAATCAGGGAAATTATGTGATCTGTTGAGGGAAAAAATACTATGTAGTATAATTATATATAATATATACATTAGTACAAATAGTTGTTTTACTCTGATAAAACATGAATGAATCAGTGTTAACATGTAGCAAATTAAATCCTTCTCATTCCTTGAAAAAATCCCTTTCAAAGCTGTTATTTCTATAAGCCATTAACTTCTGGGTTAGGCTATGTGTTAAAGTGCCAAAAAAACTCGTTGGAAAGGATCTATTTCATCCAAAGAAGTAAACTTAGAAGAAAAAAAAAAAAAAGAGAGAAAAATAAAGCAAGCACAGAACCCTACCTTTAGCCTGAAGAAATCTTTGGATTTGGAAATCCCTTTAGATTGGAATCCCTTTAGTTAAAAATCATACATTAATGGTTTTTACCCAACATGTTGCTTTTTAGTAGAAAGCAGACAAACCCACCGAGAATATTTCCATCATCTACTTCAGTGGGTTCAGAAAACTCTCTAAATACATGAAGAATTATAAAATCATGGAATCACAGAATGGTTTGGTTTGGAAGAGACCTTAAAGATCATATCATTCCATCTCCCACCATGGGCAGGGACTCCTTCCACTATCCCAGGCTGCTCCAAGCTCTGTCCAACCTGGCCTTGAACACTTCCAGGACTGGGGCAGCCACAGCTTCTCTGGGCAACACTTCCAAACCTTTATTTGCACCAAATTTTTTGGTGAGCACTCAGTCCTGGCAACGAGCCCAGTGATTGCAGGGGTCCCAGGTCCCCTGCGAGTGTCATTGGCCCTGTTGTGTTGCTGGAAACTGAGGCACAAAGGCTGTGGGGTGTGTGGGGGCAGGCAGTACGAGAGCCAGAGTTTCAAGAGCAATGATGTCTCACAGAGACCACTTCCAGCACAAATAATTGAATCCTGGTTATCCATCAAGTTCAGAGGGATTCTCCCTTGCCATGCCATCCTGCTGCCTCTGGAGCAAATAGAAAAAGGCCCAGATTTTTGGAGAAGAATCTCAGACCACGAGTCAAGGGATAATGTGTTCTTCCTAAGCATATAAAGAGGCACCAACCACCAAAATGGATGGTTTAGAGTATTAAAAGTTATTTCTTTTTATCAGTCTTTTTTGTGTTACTGAAATGTAGAGAGAACTCTTTCATTAACCATTTCCCCAGATTACACACACATACATTTGACACTAATGGAAAGTGCTGTGTGTGACTTTGTATATCTCCCTTTAAAACACAAAGTACTCACCTCCTGTAGAGAAGCCTCCTGGCGAGCTGGCAGCTAATGAAGCCAAAAAATATCGGGGTTCATTAGGCATGCAAGCATTCTGGTAAAATCAAAGATCACTCTGGAACCCCCTTGAACATATTATAGTTACCATTAAAATCATCATCATAGGATTTGATGTTAGTAAAACATATTGCTTAGGCTATAAAACATTCTAAACTAGTATCCCAAATGTCTTGCCTCAAGCAAGCACTTAAATTAAAGTTTCAGACAGCTGGCACTAGAATCAAAATAACAGTTTTGCACAAGGAGATTGGATAAACATGATTATTGTTTTCATAATTTATTTTGTCAACGTGCAGTATTGTGCCTTGATCCCTCCATTGTGCTTGGGCACAATTTCTTTCACTTTTCAACAGGTAACTATATTT
>VWZT01008709.1:27021-162473 GCA_013397055.1 Pachycephala philippinensis | reverse complement strand
AAGCAATCCTAATTGATCTGCTGCTCTTGAATAATCTAATCCCTAATTAGTTGAGCTTGAACGTTGAGAAAGGCAGCATTGTGTGCTTTAATTAATTTCCATAATCTGGAATTTCTGTTTGCTTGCCTCATAAGATCTTTTGGTTTTCAAGGAGAGGGTAGCAGAACAATATCACTGCTTAGCGTATGAAAAAGGGGGCAGTGTTCTGGATATTTGATACAGTGCAATTGCAACAGCTACAAACACATAGTTCTTAATTAAGACTGAACCCAATTCCTGTTTACCTTGAGTAACAATTTTAAGAAGATGTTCTTCCTGCATTTATTCCAGTTCAGCTGCTCCCTGCCTCTTAGGTGCAGTGAGGACGATATTCTTTCCTTTCATTTCAGTTTAGTCCAGACATCCCAAACCAAGTAGCTGTTGAAATGTGGAGAAATAAAGTGCCAGAAATGTGCTGCAGCAATCTCTTAAGCAAATACACATTTTCATAGACATATACCAAAACATTTTACATTTCCAACCCTCTTTCAAAGACAAAATGTGGCTTCTTGAACAAATCTCAGCGATTTCTGCATTCTTTTACCCAGGTGGTGAGCCAAGAAAAGATCTTCCTCCAAAATGCAAACCCCCATCCAACAGTGACAATTAGAAAAGAAGAACCAGGGTTAAGAGAAGCTCCTGCTTTGCAGACACGGGGAAGTGTCTGGAAATTGCTGGAGAGTGCAAACCACTTTTGTGATTCACAGTGCTCTTTTGTACTCTTTTATATCCAGTTCTTAAACATTTCTCAACATTAAAAAAATACCCTCATTTTGGTAAACAGTTTTCTTGCAGGCTCCTTTGAATATTATCACTACAGATTTCTCACTCGAATGGGAAATTAAACAATGGCATTGTCAGGAGCTGAGATCTCCTGCCTCAGTTTACACACTGCATATTGGAAATATAAAAATAATTTTGGATATGCAACATTCTACATATATGCTATACATATCTGCCTCATAGGGATGTTACAGAGTTTACAAAGAGCTGCAAATGACATCGAGTCATTCTGTTGAAAGTATTTCATGGACAAAATGCAGCCCTCTCACAAATATAAATTAGGAATTACCCCCATTGAATTTACTAGGATCAGTGTAAATTTATTGCACATGTGGGACTGAGAGCAAAACTCGTCTCTGTTTATGCAAACTAATTGTGTAGTGTTTGCTAGCGTGAAAAATGGTCAGTCATTCTCACATTTGTGAAAAAGATTTATCAAGCCAACACAGACCAAACAGGTGCTGTTCAAGGCTGCCCTTTGCTTTCCACACCTGCAGTAAAATAAACTTTGCTTCTCTGATGGGAAGTCCACATGGAAGTTTGACCACCAGGGCACCAAAAGATATACCCAACCTTTCAGCTCCGGAAGGCCACCCATTTACCATCACCTGGGGCCTTGAGAAGGGGCCTTGGCTGGACTCAGGTCTCCAGAGGTCAGTGTGTTAAGACACTGCATCAATGCATGCAAAATTTTGGACACTGATCAAGGAAAGTCTGAGATGTTGAAAATCTAAGAGAATTGCCTGTACTGCTGTTCAGCCCTTTTCTTTCCTTCCTTGGACATGTCTCTGTTGCTTTTAATTAAGCTCTCAGATTCATAGCTTGGAGATCTTTAATAACTACAGAAAGTGCTTGCAAGGCAAATTTTTCACTTCTAAGAAGGATCCTTAGAATAAATGTTACCTTCTAATTTATAGGTAAACTTAACCCAGTTTTACCTTTACAGTAATATATTGCATGGCCATTTGTGCCCAACAGCCTGGTGACATGAAAGATTTTAACTTTTACTAAATGGTGAAAATGTTGGATCACACACCTCCAAGACACTGTAAGCATAGTGCCTGCTGATGAATTAATCTAATTAACAAAGGTGAAGGTTTATAATTGGGGTTAACTAGAATTTAACTGGTCATTGTTCATACCCCCCACTGCATTGTCCCCTAAGTAACTCACTTTGGTAGCCCTCCATGGTCCCTCGACCCCAACATCAAGCTCAGGGATCAAGCAGCTTCAAGCAAAAGTAGATACAATCATATTTCCAAGACTGTAATAACAGCAGAATTTAATGGTGTGATATTTTTATACTGTTTAGGAAAGAGACCCTATTTTTTCTTACTCATAAGCCCAGAGTATTTTTAAATAGTTCAAGTCCCTGTAGTACTTCACAGTTTGCAGTGCAGTTTAAAAAGTAATACATCTTTTCTTAGATGTACCCCAGATTCTGCCTTTTAATAGACATGATAATGAGATTCTGTGTCTTCATTTCCCAGTGTGCAGAAAGCTCAAATAAATCTTTGATTGTTCACAACCCTGGAGAAGGCTCCCAAGCCCAGGAATGTAATGATGTTTCTCTAAACAATCATTGCTAATGAAATTTAAGTGTATTTAAAATATATAGATGCGTGTGTGTTTATATATTAGTAGTATCAAAATTGGGCTTTATTCATTTTGCTTTGTAAATCTGAATCTGATTGCAGTAAACTGAGCTCTCAAGAGATTCATTTCTAGGAGAAGGACTGTCCTGAGTTATTTCTATGACCTGCAAGACACACATTGAGCTTCTGCCTTTGAGTGAACTCCCTCTAATAAGGAAATCAAGGGATGTTTGAAAGACCCATTCGGTGACTTCTTCATGAGATTAGGGACCATGTCCCCAGACCACTGCTGAAGGCATCACGCAGCTGACTGCAATCAAATTGCGGTAATAACTTTGAAAGAACAGGGTGTCCAAGTAACTTGAAGGAACAGTAAAGGGCAAAACAGGCAGAGGGGATACAGGGATCCATCTCAAAGGGTTAAAAGGGGGATGCTTCAGAATGGAAACAGTGATTTTTTTAACAATTAAACCTCTTTCACATCCAAAGACATGAAACAATGTGGTTTCCTTTGGGTGCTGTCAGACTTGTGGATAACTGAGTTCCAAGATAAAACCCAAGGGGAACCAGTTTATAGGAAGTTGAAGAGCCATCAGCTTTCATCTGTTGTGTCATTTCTCTGCACAGTTTGATGCAGATTGTTGAATACCATTATCCATGTTCAAGACATGCATATCATACTTTTCCTCAGGAAAAATGCCAGTGACTTATACCCTCTGTAGTTGTTAATTTTTTTTGATGGGAATTCAGTCCAAATGCATCCCTCCTTTTATTTCAGGTCTCAAATTTGTCAACACAGCTTCCAGTTAATTTCTGTTCCCTTTATATCCTGACGTATCCCAGCCATTTTAGTGATACAAATGAACATTGACATTCCTAATTCTTACCTAATCCTGATGGTCTTGAGAAACACTGCAGGAAAAGCATTTTGGTTGCAATTCTCTCCATTTCCTAAAACCTGTTAGGGCTTTGGATATCACTGACTTCTAAAGGTTATAGCATAGAGAGGCTTACTGAAGAGAGCACCTCACAAATCCATAGATAGGATAGAAATCTCACTCCTAAGTAGAAGAGCCACTTGAGTGTGAAGAGTAGGAGAAAAAAGTGATAAGAGAGCTGCCTTCCCTTCCCCTGAGATTTATGCAAATCCCACGAAGTACCCACCTGCGACACTCTACCTGTTCTTGGATGCTCAGAGGATTTCTTGTGGAGATTAGTAGCCTAAAATAATTAATTAGCCTCATTGCCATTCAGATTTTACCTTTTTCCCCCCTCCCCTTTACACTTTGACCATAATATTTAGAAATTTTACCAAAAAACATCTCCCTGATTGAGAAATCATTTCCTCTGCCCTGGAGATTTAAGCACATGTTCTATGGTAACATCAGTATTCTTTCATAAGTGTTTTTTCTTTCTAAAAAAAGCAACTTTTTTTTTTTCTCCTGACTACAGTATGGAGTGCTGAGGTGTTAGTGCTTGATTCTGATATGAAATAAAGAGAACTAGACCCACAGAGGGGGTAGGCAAGCATTAGCCTGCCAAATAGGTACACATTACCTATGATGAAGTTGGGTTTGGCCCAGCATGCAATCTTTTGGATAATTTTGGCATAAATTTGTGTCTCCTACCTGAAAATGGCAGATACCACCAGAGAAGCTGATATCTTTCAGAGTCAAGATTCAATAGGACCAAATCAAGGTCAATTTTATTGCAAAATTGATAAGGAATAGTGGGGCTACCTATATAAGCAGAAAACTGAATAGTGACATGATGCATTCCTCCATCTTAGAGAAGATTTCTCTCAGTTCTCAATTTCTTCTGCATATGGCCTGAAAGCACATTGGAGAAAGGCAAGCAGAAATGAGAAAGGGAAGGGAAAAAAAACACCAAAAAAACCACCAAAAATCAGAGAAATAATAAACACCCTGAAATGAATTATTGGAATGGTTCTGGATAATCAGGAGAGCTGTGGCTGACTGTTGTTTACAAAGCCAAGATGGCCTGAGAGTCTCAAACTCAGACTCACCAAGACAGCAAAGTTAAGACCTGGCTCTATCTGGCAAACAGCTGCAGCCCCTTTTTAATTAACAGCATATTCCTGCCTCGGTGCAGCCTGTATGGATGGAAAGGTGTTTCCCAAGGAAATCAGAGTAAGGACAGCACAGGGAAAACGGGGTGGGAAATAAAGAGAGGGGGAGGGAAAAGGTGAGTTCAGGAGGGCAATGAGGTGGGGGTTAACAGTGCTGCTGAAGATCAAGGGCTGAAGTGCTGAGATGCTGCCAGACTTGAAAACTTTAATTTACTGTCACTGTTAGCCCCCTTTGAGGTTTATGGTGGTATTTATACACACAGCATCAATCACATGAAACAAGGAGGGGATTTATAGTTTGTTTTAAAGACTGTAAATGCAATGTAATGCAAATAGCATGCCTCATGGGCATTTACATTTAATGGGAAAATTACAGATGCAAAAGATTGGTAGAACAAATTTTAAATTGGCTTTATTACATCTAGTGCTTTTCAGAGAATACTATTAAAAAAAAGCGAGGAGATATGGTAATGGAGTTCTACAGTGTAGCTTGACAGCTTAAATTCCACTTAACTGACTTTGCTTGCATCTTTCTATTTACATTACTTCTTCCAATAAGTTTGGTTGGCAAAATCTCTGGATCATAAACTGATTAGAAGCTTTGATTCTGTTTTGTTTCCTTTTTGGGGTTGGAATATTTAATGTGTAAAGCTGATTGTATCTCGATAACTGTTTTTAACTAAGGTTCATCATCAGAATTGCTTCATCTAGACACAGTCAGGAACAGCTCTTTGAATCTATTATCGCCTTAATATGTGACCATACATTCATTCTCCTTAATTTGTATAATCTTCTGATATCTCCCCCATATCTCTACAGATACAATAGAAAAATATGGCTGCATTACTGTGCTCACTGACAGAGTGAACATTCAGAACTAATCACAGCTACTTGTGGAAAGCCCATTCTTTCTCAAAACAGGTTTATTTCCCAGTATTCCCACGTGGCTCTCTGAACACTTCTGGAATGAGGCTTGTTTGCTGCTGGGGTTGAAGGTTGTTGTCATCTGTTGTTGACTTGTGGTAGATCCATCTGAAAGGTGTTGGTGAGCCTCAAACTCACCTTCAACAGACCAGATGAAGCCCTGGTTGAAACAGGTGCAGCTCTACTTGCTTCAGGCGAGCTGTGCACTATTACATGAGGGCTGATTTGTTTTTAACACCCCATAATAATTGCTGGATTTCTCTCCCGTACAAGCCTCAAACAGGCAAAATAATTTGAGGGGGTTTTTTTAAGCCCATTCCTATTCAGCAAGATTGAAGTACACATGTCAGGTTTCAGCCTGCTTTAAAGCCACCAGCGCAGCAGCCTCTCTATGTGTTGAAATCTGCATCTATCTGGCAGGAGCCTTCCACCCTTTGTTTCTTCAGATTTCCAAATCTTTGCTATCAACATAACACCCTTGAAACATCTTTCCAGTCCTGGTCATTGCGTTGTATTTTAGTCATAGTATAAGTAAATGACTTCCTGACCTTTGTAGGACATAAAGCACCAGGGTGGTCAAAGATTACTAGATCTTAGCATATTAGGATTGTGTCTTTCCAAGATTTCAACCCTCCCTGAAATGCCATCCTCCTTTTTTGTCTCCATTCATCATGACACATACACCCTTTAAACTTGTTATTACCAAAAAGCCATGAAGGAGATGGTTTGCTATTCATTAGTGATTCAACAAAGTCTACTCAACGCTGCAGAACAGGTGAACAATTATCCCTCCAGAACTTTCTGCTGTGTCCCTATTTGCAGACTCTTTAGGTCTCCCTTTCATCTATCAGGATCTGCCTTGCGAGTAGACTAATTACAAACTCTGTGGCATCTCAGTGTATTTATTAGTGTGGAACTGAGTCAGACCCGTGTTTATTCTTCACCCAGTCCTGAAAGATACATTCTCCAGGTGTTGTCACCCATAACAAACACATAATGGCAGAGAGCAGCCTATATTAACATCTGAGCTAATACAAACACACGCTGTTTAAGCAATTCACCTGAGATTGAGTGCCTTGCTGCTGTGACTTTTGTTTAAGGTTGTAATCCCATGTGATGACATTCTCTTGTGCAGAAGAAGCACGTTAGCACCATGCTTGGCAATGTCACAATGATGAGGAAACCATAGACTCAGGAAGCAAGAGCAGAAGGGAAACAAACTTTCACACTGAGGAATCGTTAATGAAGTAAACACACTTCAACTCTGACAGGTAACTCACAAAGCCTCCTACCAGTCCTGTTCCAAACACAGAGAGCAAAAATGCAAACCTATGTGTAAGCAAAACTTAGAACAATTTTAAAGTTAGACTGTGCTGTGATAGCCAAGTAAATAATGCCCAAGCAGACACAACAGCTTCTAAATAGAGCAGGAAAAGGCCTCTTTTCCTCCTGTGCAGAAGGCTGTGCTTCTGTTGTATATCTGTTTCTGATGATCCATAAAGAAACTAAATTTACTGCAAGGGTGAACACCGTAATGCAGAATCCTAATCCTACAACACTCCTGAATTTTGTTACCTTACCTTTAGGCACTGTAAGTATCACTGTTTCCAATAAGCTACTAACCAATTTTAACTGCATTTGGAAGAATTTGGGGTGCTGAAACATATTGTGGTTCTTGGGAGCACAGACACGTGTCCGTGTAACGATGGGTAAATCCATGTGTTCATGTGTGATTAGTTATCAGAGTTGCACAAAACAAATGCATTGTTTCTTGTTGGCAAAGGCTATCTAGATCATGCACAATTCACAATATTTGGATCAGTTTCACAACCCACAAATGACACATTTCTACCAAATTTATGGAAGTGGTAAATTAAACCCCCCTGCCCCAAACCATGTTTCAATGAGAATTAACATTTCTTCTGAAGCTAAAAAATTACACTGACAAAATTTGTAGCAGGATGGAACAAAATAATGAAATATAAAAACGCCTTAAATTTCAAGTACTTTTATCTTTCTTGGTAAACATTTTCCACATCTCCAGAGACAAACACTATTCAGAGTTTAGCCCAAGCTTCTGAAAGACACCGATTACACTGCAGAATTTTAGGACTGTCATGTGAATTTAAAGACAAATACTGTCCAGGCAGCACATACCAGCTGCCAGTTTACCGCGTAGTAGGATGTTCCCTCACCTTCTGTTTTAGTTTTATGAAAGATTGTTTTCTTTTAAAATGGCAGGTCCCCTCCATTCCTTCTCCTCTGCTCACAGTGAGACATGTCATCTGATACTAATTTGTACTTGCTTTGTGTTTTGACTTAATTTGATTAATAACTATATCCTTTAATGGCAGTGTGACTTAACAATATGCTATTATGTTGATGCACTGCACTCTGGCATCGAGGAGCAATTCGTCTGCATCACAGCAACGTTTTGAAACTAATTCAAAGAGGCATTATTCTGTACCTCTTTACCACAGGGTAGAGGTCTGCTCTTCTACTGGAATTGCCAGCTCAGAGCTGGAGGCCAAATCTGTGTTGAATTTGTCCAAAGACTTTCCTTAGCACTCACATTCCAGCCTGAATATCTACGGAATTGTTTTACCCCTTTTTTCACCCTCATATTATTGATTGTGCTTTGTGTCTTTTTTTTTTTCTTTGTGTCTTTTTTTTTTTTAAAGTTCCCTTATGAATTCATATTTTAGATATTTTAAAGAGCTTAAATAGTACCATACTTCAGGCAATGACAAAAATGTATGAATTGTAAAAATTTTTTAAGAACTTTATCAAAGAGTTTACAAACAAACACCCCCAAAAAAATACTATGAAAGAGACAGAGAAAGGAAAGAAAAAGAGAAACAAGCAAGCAAGAAAGAATTTAACGCACCCAAAATTAAAAGTATAACTGAACTTTATGGTGTCTTGAGAGATAACACATGTTTTCTGTTGTACAGGATGAAACTAGTAAATAAGGTTTAGCTTGCCTGCAGGCACACAGGAAAATACAGTGAATTCCCTGCAGCTCCAGATAAATTCAGGAGAAGGAGTAATTGCACATGACCAGATGTATTTTATCATCACCAATAGCAAGCAAGAATCTCACAGAAAAAAAAAGAGAGAGCCAAAGCTTAATCTATGGCAGTGGTAGGTTGTTCTTGTTTGTGTTGTAAAGACTCCATTCCCTAATGAGAATAGCTGGGAGGAAGAAAGAAAAAGGGAGAGGTTTCTTAAAAGATTTCAGGTCTAAGGGAATGGGACAACTCAAAGCATGCCAGAGAAGCCAGCGTTTGGGAGAAAGAGGAGCACAGTCAGGACACAAAGAGGATGTATCAGAGCTGAATTTCCCTGTTGCTGACCTAGTCAGTAAATGCTGTTCAGGATCCTTGCTTCTGTAAAAGAAAGATTTAAACTAATACCCGTGGTACCACAAAGCAAACCAGTCTGAGTATTGGACAGTTAAACACTTTAAAAAAAATAATTTTAAAAAAGGATTTAAAAGGCAATTGCCCTTAGAATGGAAACAATGGCACTAAAGTTTGTACACGATGCTTTCCTTTGTATCAGACCAAAGCTTGCCACATGCCAAAACATAAACCAGATTGCATAATATGTAGGTTTTTCATAATTTCCTCAGATTAGGTTTTTATTAATGCCTGTCAACAGCAAATGACAGGCATGTGTTGCATTAACAGCTGCTCTAAGCCATGCCAGCGTTGACTTCTCTGCAAATCTCAAGCCTGGAGGAAGCTTAAAAGCCCATTGATTGAAGAGGAATCAACCCCATTTGCATTAAATATCTGAGGTTTATACCTTCTCTTTTTTTAACCAACTATTAGTTTCCTTTACATTTTCACTAATAATAGTCCAAAATTACAGGGTTATTAACAATCACCTGGAATGAACAGATCTGATTATCTTCTCCAATGTGTTTCAGCCACTTCTGGTTATTTTTAAACTTCCTGACTTAAATCACCCTGAGAATTTTTTTTTTTATTATTTCTCTCTGTGACTAGTAGAAAATAACTCGCTATCTCCAAACCTCCAGTGTCTACCCATCTTTTTCATGAAAATCTGTAAAATACAATCATAATAAAGCAAAAAGGCAGAAAGAAAATAGATTCCATATCAGTAGCTGGTATGAGCTAGACCTGAGATATGTGTGTTGTCCAGTTCTAAAGTCTACACAAGCACATATTTTATAGATTGGAAAAAGACACAAAGCTTTTAATGTTTCAATTTCTGGAACAACAGGAAAAAACATGATTTAGAGACCCTTAAAAGGAAATAATGACTAAAATTTTTAAATAGGAAGTGACTGGTAAAACAGTAGGGTCTATTTGGTGAAATAAGAGTTCCTTTTTTTTTTTTTCCTATTAGGTAACGCTCCCACTACATAATAAAAATTACATAAAAATTTGCAAAATTCTTAAATTATAAATGAACACAATGTGTTCTCCCGTGTTTTTTCACGTCACCACATAACCACTCAAGTCTCTAAAATTTAAGCATTTATCACACCAAAATGAATTAATCAAAAAAAAAAAACAAACAAACAAAAAAAAAAAACAGTAGGAGGACTATCCGGGGTTAGAAGAACATCGTGAACATTGATAACATGGTATTCAGGGAATTTATTAGCAAGGTCTACAGCTGTTGGCCTGCTATTCAGCTGAGCTGTGTATCACTCATATACATTTCATGGCAGGAGCATTTCATTTTGACGAGTGGAAAGTCCATGAGAGTTTGGCCTAGACTGCACAAATGTAAAACAGAACTCCTCTGTGTTGGGCTGCATATTTCTGGGTTCAGATTAATTAATGTTGCTGACACAAGTCCAAGTTTTCTGTGAATGTCCATCAACCTCAGATGAATTCCATCCAAGGGCAAGAAAAGAATTAAGGCAAAAATATATGGCTCAGCTTTAGGAAAGATCCATTATTTGCACCACTCTTTATCTGATAGAATATACTTAACAACAGAAAGATTTTTTTTTTCCCCTCTGTCCAAACTGAAATCAAAGTCTGATTGGCTTCAGTATGGGTAGTAGCTGTGTTTCTGTGATTTTAAGTTTTTAAGGTTATTTTATTTTAATGGTTTCTCTCTGACTGTGGAGCCAGCCAGGCATTTCTCCCCAGCTCTGCCCATCACAGATGCTTGGTACTCACTCCAGCACAGCTCCTGTGGGCAAAGGAGCAGACCTGGGACATGCACACTTAAAACAGGTTAAGATGCAAAAAAAAATTGATCTCTCTGTATCAGAGCACTCCAATACAGGACAACAGTCCATACATATATTTATACTCATATAATCAGAGAGGTGGTACAACTACCATCAACAAAAAACAAAACTCAGTGTGCAGAAAAGCCATCTCCATTGTTTGTTCAAGGCAAAATTCTTGAACTTACAACAGGCAATAATTGATGGGATGGGGAAATTCCTAAAAGGCCACTTTTGCCTGTTTTGCCTTGTGTACCATGTCAGATATTTTATTGTCATTGAAAAATTAATCTGGCTGCCTAAGTGAGTTGCCACTTTGCCTCGTGTGCAATCAGGGCCTACACATTTTTTATTGTACTCCACGACCCACGCAGGGGGGAGAGAACTTTCCAAAAGAAAAGCTGACAGCTCACTTGGGAAAAGACTGAGTAAATAGATACGATGTGAACGGTGCCTGAAGGTCAGCAAACAGGCTCCTGAATTAACGGCAGATGCAAATTCCATCCTCAAAGTCCCACTCTGACAGCTCCCCTCTAACTCCCATCCCAATTAAAATGGCCAAGCAGATTCACCACCCAATACCCACCCCTGAACTTCTCCTGAAGGAAAGAGAACACCTCTTAATCCAGACCCACCAACTTAGAGATGTGCCCAGGTGATGAGCTCGGCATTATTTTACCCCAAAACGGGAGCCATCCACTGGACTGGCACTGTGGGAATCCAATTCTGGGATATTAGAATTCCAATATAAGATATTAAGACCTTTGTGTTGGCAGGTGGTGTGCCAGTGGTTGTTACTGCAATTGGAAGACTGTTGGGCCATTATTAAGAAATAGTGACCTGCATTTCAAACAAACCCAACTAATCAGTGGCTAAGATTTTGCACCAGCTGTTTAATAATAGTTTGTCTAATAAAATATTCATATTATCATATATTTTCCATCTTAGAGGATGATCAGAATGTCATTTTAATATTTTCCCCCTACTAAAATAAAATTTTAATTAAGGCTAAAGATATATTGCCTACGGAAAGCTAAACTGTTTAAAATTATTAACTGCTTGAATACTTGTTGCTATACTACAAGCTGCCATAAAAGAAAAGAAATAAAGTACATGGGGGATTAACACAATTTTGAAAGCTGCGTTCCCCTCCCTCCTCCTTTTAGATACGCCTAACTGAGCCATAACTATTTTTCTCCACTCAGCCAGACTCCAGCTTTGTGGCTTTTTTAATAACCTGGCTTTTCAAGCTTGTGCCCCCGAGAGCCTTTTCATTTCTGCCGCACTACCTACAAGCAAATTTCTTCCAGTTGCTCAACAGCCTAATGCCTCCCTTTCTTCGTTGTTGAAGCATTTCATTGCAGTTTCATTGACGGGGAGGTGTTCTGTTACAGTGGAATCAATAGCTCAGGGCTTCCCAGCACACCGATTAGCTTGTCAGTCAGAGCCTGGGGGAGGTAGTGTAAATCCCAGAATACCAGGGGCCACCAGTTTGAAAAGTAAGGAATGCAAGGAGCCCGCATGGGTTTTTCTACCACCTGTTGCTCTGCAACATGTGCAAAGTGTATTAACTTCTTTGCTGCTACATGCCTTAAAGGTCAACTGTGATAGAAGCTTTAAGCTTTTGGAATATTTTAATTCATTACAGGAATCAACTTTTACTGATTTGCAACAAAGAGTGCCTTACAAAAGGCGTGTTTTTTCGGTGGTTGGGCTTTTTGTTGGGGTTTTTCGGTAGGTTTGCGTTTGGCAACATGTTGGTTCCTCTTTCAGCTTTTTTTTTTTTTTAAATGAGTACTTCATCTGCTTCTTAATTGTGTACGAATAGAAAGCAGATTCTATAGCAAATGTGGTTCCTTCCTGTGCCCTCCCTTCCACCACAACCATAGTATCAGTTTAGATGATCCAGGCTGTCACAGGGGGGATATTTCTTCTTTCACCACTTTAGGTTTGAGGAGGAGGGAATTATGAAATATGAAGTTGGAAAAATTCTGCTGTACATATGTTCCCAGTGGGGGAGAGGTCCCCCATGTCCTGGGGGACAGCAGAGAGGGGCCAGCTCCTTCCAGCCCTTTTAGGACTTCTGGAATTGACCAGGAAAAACTAGAGAAGCTCAAAATTGCTTTTAACTGCACATTCAAAGGGCCATCAAGTCACCTGAAGCTTGCTCCCCTTCACCTACCTCTCTTGGATGTTGCTGCTGGATATAATCATGTCCTAATGACTGGCCAAGGTAATACAGAGGAATATTGTCAGCATCCGTGGTCTGGAGTGGTGAGTGAGCCATGTGTCCCTGGATCAGCCTCGGGGTTATTAAATGCTGTCTCTAAGAAGTGCTCAAATTCTAAGAAAATATATGTAACCAAAACTCCTCCAAAGACAGCCATTAAAAACAGAGGCTCAGGCCCTGTAAGCCAACCTAAGGAAACCTTATTACAGACATTTATTATCCAAAAACCACGTCACACATGACCACAAAAGGAAATTCTGTGCTTAGATCATAGGAGTCTGCGCTTTGGAAAGGTTTTGCTGTCACCACATTTGGGTTTGCTCACAAAACCTCTACAAACTCACCACAAACCACAAAGTAAACCTGCACAGTGCAAACTGTGCTTATTAACATAATTCTACAAAATTAACTCAATAGAGCTTTTTTTATTAATTTTCTTTTTAAAGCATGGCACTTGGATTTTCTAACTAATAGCATAAACAACAGCTGGAAGCTCTGGGCTGTCCAAGTGGATTTCAAAGTTTGGATTGAAAATATTAATCTTTTCAATAGAGATTAATCTTAGATTCATGCCTTTCCAAATGTGAGGAATAAAAAAAAGTTTACGTTAATTTAAGGACTCTTAGTGAAATGCCCTCTGCTTTAGAGGGAAGAAGGAATCCAAGCTGTTCTTCTAACTTTTCCCCTTTCACCACTAAGTGTAAACCTATTTTATTTTTAAAATACAAATATGCACCTTGATCTTTTCATTGTGTTATTCCAGATATTTAGTTGCTTAAACAACACACCAAACTTTTTGTGACACTGTAGACCACATATCTTTCCTATCACCTGGCAATTAATAAGGCTGGGAATGTCCATAAGAGATCTCTCTTCTTTATTTTTTTTCCCTCTTCCCCTCCACCCACTACTAGTCGTGCTGTTAATTCAGCAAAATTAGTAGTCTTGTGTTGTCAGAACAAATCACTCCCACTCCGTTATGAATGTGGTTACTCAGCAAGACTGCACGTTGAGAATTTAGGGGATGTTTTTTCTCTCTGTTTCCATCTTTCATTTCTTTTCCTCCCCCTGCATGCATTGTAGTTGTGAACATCTGATATGGGTAAAATTGCACTGGGTGATTACTTAAATTCAACCTTTGACTGCAGAAAAACACTCTGTGTCTTGACACTTCACCAAAAACCCTCCCCATGCCGAATCAAAGCACTTGCAATAAAAGCTTGCGATCGTATATCATTTCCCCCATTTTAACCACGGATTGTAATTAATTATTTCTTTACCTTGCACCTTATAGACAGTTACCTCAGGCATCTGAAAAACAGGTCTGCTACTTGTAACCACTTGAAGCTTCTGTCATCGGAAGGGGATTACCCTTATTACTTATTGCACACACGCGCGCGCGGGGACACACAGACATTATATTCCAAAAAGGAATGCCAGACCGCCCAGCCACGAGCTATCAACGCCAGGCTGGGCCTGGGGAGCAGCAAACCCGCAGGCAAGGCAGGACCCATCCAGTGAGGTTTACACTGACCAGCAGATTTGCCAGGCAGAAATCAGGTTTCGGTGCAATTAAAGGGCTCTTGTTAGCTGTAGGCTGGAAAAGATGGAACTATGCGCAGTGAGTAGGTGTATGTGTATGTTCACTCTCGTGCTGTTAATGCCCCAGGTTTAAAAAGAGTGAATAGACCAGTAAACACTTTCACAGACTGCTTGGGAAAACATATCAAAACTAGGGAAAATAAAAAGAGAAAGAAAAAGAGGTCATTCATAGGTAAAGTGGTATTGCCTTTCAGACATATTATTTTTGCAAATTATCACTATTTATAAAACTCATTAATGGATTCATGAACAAAGCTATAAAATATTCATGAGCTTTCTCTAGGCGTGGAAGTTTTGTCTGAACATGAAAATACACGTGCAGAATATACACACACAAACAAAAACATGTCTACAAAGAGGTATAAATGTCACTCACATCCAGCTGAGAAACCTGCTAAACAAACCCACAAGCATGGTAAATTGGAATAGACTCTAAGGGCATGGTGTCCAAATTATTATGTATGTGGGTGTCCAAACACATTTTTATATAAAATACTTCTGTACATCAAATTGTTTGTTAACAGGGTAATATCCTGTCTTGGGCTCATTCTCTCTGTCCCTACACCTAGAGTTTTCTCTGCACTGTGCACTGAAAACTTGTCTCTGTTAATTGGTGCTGCATAAGCTAGGTTATACATTTAATATCCAAATCAACACCTACAGCCATCATGACTTCATGTGTTTGGATTCTGTCCTAACTGGCAGTAAAAGCTGTCATTAGGAGCAGGAAACAGTATGAAAGACCTTTCACGGCCTCTTTCAGCATGCAATGTCATCTGTTACCATGGGTTGTATAGTACTGATGGCTATAAATGCCACTATGAATGATGCAATCTCCTGTGTGATGATGAACTTGAAAAAACCTTTGTTGAATTTGTGCTTAAGGTGCTCATATTCCAGTTATTCATGAGCATCCAAAATGTTGATCACCAGCCGGGTGTTTCAGCAACCCCAGCGGCAACGCTACAAAACTCACGCACAGCCCTTCCTGTAAAAGATGGCACAAATAAACTCACTTTATAGATTCCGTGAGAGTTATTTGTCGGGCATGTCAGCTGTGGCTCATTTCCCTAAATTTCACAACCTTTCCTAGTGGAAAGGTTTAGAAATAAAATTTGCATGTGGGTGTCCTATTTTTTTTTTCTTTAATGATAGCACTTCTCTGTCCAGCCTTCCTGCAATCATTTAGTTGAGATCTTTCTACAAATCCATTTTGGATACCCAATTGTGCCTGTATGTAAACTACCTTGTCTACCAGGGGTAAAGCAATTAATTTCCCAAATTTTAGGTGTGATGCAAAAAACTGGGTGAACCCCAAAGTGAGGGATGTGGAAGGCTCCCAGTGCTCTGCGTGGTTCAAAGGGATGTTGTGGGCAAGTCCCCGTCACCGACTGCCAGTGGCTCTCCATCCCAGCAGCTGCAACCTTTCCTGCACAGCCATGGGCTCCTCTCAGGAAGCAGCTGCCAATTACTCTGCATTGTGTGGAGATTTTGTGCTGCCACAAAATATCCCCACCGTGGGCTGTGGCGAGTTCATCACACGTGTTCTTCCCGTAAATCAATGGAGCCTGAACCTCAGCCTCCAAGGGCAATGATGTCAAGCTTTAACCAACAAGGAACTAAACTTCAGGTGTTGAATTTGCTTTGTTGAGAGTCAGATTTTGCGACTCCAGAGTGGTTACTTGTTCTTGTTGGTTCTCCATCCTGGATGAGCACTGTGGGAGCTTTCCATGATGGAGAAAAGTCATCTGGTGGTTGCAATCTTCTTTGTATCTCCAGGCCTTCCTTCTGAAAGAGAAGGTTGTGAATTTGGCTGCTATCCCTGAAAGATTTTGACGTAAAAGGTGCAAAAGTGTAATTAAGAAGACTGGAAATTAGCCAGAAATGTAGGCACAGCTAACGAAGCCTAACTGCTGCAGAGAACAGGAGAAAAAGATCATTTAGCTAACAGAAACACTGAAGAAAATAAAATTCAGACACTTTGCACTAGCTGATATGCAACATTGTGAAGTTAAGGATCATGGCCATAGTCTGTAAGGTCCAGAGTCAAATCAGACTTTCAGCATTGACTTTGGAACTCCAGAGTCCTATTATCTGTTAGTTGGAAAAAATTTTTGTGGAAGAGTCTAAAATTTTGATAAATACAGAATTTTATAATCTAATTTTATTTTGTGCATACCATGGGATGTAATATTTAGGAATCTCCACTAATGCATTTTCTAAATATCCTTTATTTTTTTTCTAAGAATGACTGACAGTGCATAACAATTTATTAACATTAATGATATGTAAGAGAGTAATAACTTCGAGTAGCAGAGAATCTTGAATAGGTGGGAATTTGTAAGAAAGAAAACCCACGGAAAAGAAAACCTAGAATAAAAGTAACATGGAAAAAAAAGAAATGTGAAGTGAGAAGCTGCATGAGACAGATGTACTCTATTAATCAATGTTGAAGTAAGCATTAAAAAAATGGGAGAGGTGAGTGGGCTACTGAGATGCAAGTAGCCTTTTCTATGACCCAACAGCACACAGCTAAACCTGGGGAGGCCTTGAAAGCTAAGGGATCATATCACACCCACGGCCTCCTGGACCTTCCATGCTGGTGCTTTGGAACAGTGGCTGTGATTTCAATCCCGCTGAAGTCAAATGTGAAAGTCTCAAGACTGCACACAGACTGGGCAGGCACATCTTCACCTGTCCTGATGTGATAAATATGACAGCACAGTGTTCTTTATGCTGTTTAAGATATACTTGCCTCTAATCGCCTAACCTTAGAAAAATTCCATTCTCTTCATTCTTAGCCAAATCAGCAGAGATGCTCACCATCTTTCTTCCTCTTACGAGGAGATCACGAAAAAGACAGGTCCACGGAATTTCTTAGATGGACTGAAAATTCTTGGCCAGAAAGACAAGAGATTTCCCTGTCAAAACCCAGGGCTATACAGAGAAAAATAATAAAAAAAAGATTAGGGGAAAGGGGGTTTTCAGGTCTAGAACCAGAGCCTTGTAACAAGGATAGCCCCTTTTGTTCCCATCTCTTTTAACTTTCTTTTTCCCTCGTAACAGTTGCCCGGTGGTTATGAAGAGCTTCAGTCCTGCATTTCAACTAAGGGGCCCTTCTTTATTCTCTCAGAAGAGGGCTGTCTCAAGAGCACCATGCTAAAGTGCTAAGTTATCATCAGGCTGGGGCTTTCGTGCAACTGTTTGTGTGTGTGTGAAACAAGCTCTCAACATGTTAGTAAGAAGCCTTTAACCCAGATTACGCCACCTCTCTTTCTATAGTGTTCTTTTAGGGCAGAGTGTGAAAGGTCACCCTCTCAGGCTGGATAGCAGCACTCAACCAATTACAGTGCACCAGTGTTTCCACAAAAGAGAGTTTCGAGCCCACAGCTACAAAAGATTTTACGTGTCTGATTTTCAAAAACACAATTACAAAAGGAGGAGGCTCACTTATGTCTATTTTTGGGCCCTGAATGATTTTTTTGTTTCAAAAAAAGAAAAAAAAATCAATTCTGCTTCTCCCAAGAGGTCTGAAAAATTGCGGCCAGCCCAGCACCTATGCTATTTAAAAAGCAAAACCTCTAATCCCTCAGGTTCAAGTAGGTGTGATTCAGGAGTCCTGGAGCTGTGAAAATAATAGGATGGGTTATCTGAGTGTATGATTAGTCTGGCTTTATGAAAACAATATTTACAGCAAGTGATATGTAATGACTTTGAATTACACTTCTCGTTCCTGACACTTTGAAAATTGTGTATTTCGTTTGCACAGATACATTTTCAGGCCTATTACACCGACTAAAGTTTTGCCATTATCCTAAATGTAAGTTCTTCAGAAGTCTGCATGAGAATGAGCCAGCAACCAATGTCCTTCCACAGTGATGCTGAAGCCAATGCAATGACATCCATGTTGTGCATTGTGTGTATCTACAGGGAGCTCCCAGTAAATGTGGTTAGACAAAAATCTTTCCCTGAACGTTAACCATCTTAAAAGTCCTAAGGCAGATAGTCCTCCATTTAATGTGGAGACTCAGTGTCTTCCTTTACCCTGTGTAGCTAAAGGTCTCTCATTACTTAGGGGGGGAAAAATAGTAAATGCTCTGAAATTATATGGTTGAGTATCCAAAAGACAGAGGATTTACCCATCAGCTCTTCCTAGTTAGTTCTCAGGGAACACTCCATGCTTTCAGCTTAATTGTTAAAAACATTACAATGAATATTTCAAAGCTGTCTTGGAGTGTTGAGTACCTGCTGCAATCAAATCAAACAGACAACCTTGAAAATAGCAATCTAGGAATCTTATTTCTAGTAAGTCCATCACAATGGCACCTCAGTACCTGTGTTTGGAAATTTTTGTATTTCTCACTAAGAAACAAGTATGTTCCCCAGTCTCTTTCTTCTGGACCCCTGAAAACCCATTAAAAGCTCAGAAATTAAGTGTCTTTTGGAGACAAAGGTGACAATTAGAGGAATTGAAAAAAACATGATATTAGAATTGGCAGTAAAATATTCCTGGGACCACAAACTGTAGATGAATTGTTACAACAGCATTTATTTGAAAAATTAGGACAGGAAGGCAAAGTTTTATTGTATGTCATGTAGAAGACTTACAAAGTTTGAGGAAAAAAACCTAAAGACTGGTGCTATTTACGTCAGGGCAGAAAACAAAATCTATGGGGTTCCTGTGAAGCACCGTGGAGATAAGAGCCACCCATGCTACAAACTCCTTTGGTGGTTCTGGGAAAACTGGTTAAAATTCCTGTACCTCGTTGTATGTATCTGCAAAATGATTACTGATGTAATTCTAAAATGTGTTGTGAGGTTTACTTGCCAAGTTTTGGGGATTCTTGAAAGAGAAGAGCCAAGTGAAGTTTCACACCATCTCACAGAAGATATATGCAAGATTTTATATGAGCTTATCTACATGCTCCTGTATGGATTCCCCACAGATAAAATATAACAGTGCTTGCTGCACATTTCCAGCAATGGTCCCATGTCTTTTTCTCCTCTTCCTCCATTCAACGAACTGTTAAAAGGCCAAGAAGAACTGTTGTGCAGATGATACTAAACTAAAGAACTTGTGGTAGGTGTTACACATTTTGGTACCATCTGTGCTATCTAATCCCAGCCAAAACAGTCTCCTGTTCCTATGTAACTCTGAATCTCACTGGGAAAGGGGGGGAGTAGTGTGACTGGCTCAAACCTTCGTGTGTAGGAGTATTATTATCAGTGTTTGCAAATTTTTTCCCTCTTTATAACTACCATAACTCTTCTTTAAAACCCCTCATCTGGCTGCTGGCCTACTACAGAAACTGAGCTCTCTACAGAAAAAATGGCTCATGTTGGTTGGTTCACTTCTGGTGTGTTGGAGGGAATCCTCACCCAAGAGAAATTCACCAATTTGCACCAAAAAAATTCTTGGTTCATGTCCTCACTTTCTCAAATTTTGCCCTCCTTTGGGTCAGGAACACAGACAACATCCTGATGACACATTTTCTAGCACAACGCAAGACAAGTATTTCCTGGAAATTGTTCAGTATTGAAACCACTTGTGGTAGATATTTCCAGACACTGATGCCATTACAGCTTCTCCTTAGACCCGAAATTAGTTTGGGGTTTGTTTCATTCTTCATTTTGTTTTCAGATTCAATCCGTGCTCTGATCTGCTCACAGGGAGCTTGCTCTTCCCTAACAGTTTGTGGGAAAACCTGTTGGTGCAAGGGCTTCACACATGTACACACATTAGTCATCCTGTGTGTGACACACACACCATGTTGTCATCGCTGTCAAACATAATAAAAGTAAGGCTAAAACACTTACACACATATTGATCTGCTTCTGTACCTCCTGTAGTATCCTTAGTGGAATAGGGTCTTTCCACAGAGCTCTAATGTGGGCAGCAGCCTGTTTCCTGGAAATGTTTCCTTTGGAAACAGTAGAGGAAGCATCTGATCTCAAACTTGTCCATTGTTCAGCTCTTCTGCTGTTGCCAAATAACCTTTGGGAACCTGTGGCCTTCACCAGAAACCCAAAGGAGAATGATTGGGCTCCCATGACTCTTCACAAGGCCATTTTGTCTTGGAGATATTTTTCTATGAGAGAAATATTTGAAAGGATCAGGCTAATAGGGAAAAGAGAGTGTGATAAAATTAAAAAATTATAAATCCACTCAGTCACAAAGTCCATGTCCTGCCCAGTGTGGAATGATGCTATATTCCTCATTTTGTAGTGCTATGGCATCTCCTAGCAATGGAGCATTCCTTCATGGATAGACAGGGAATAATCCTCTTCCCCAGAACTCTACTTTTTTGTGTTGTCATTATATATTTCCATTTTAGTCCAACACACTTGTTTATACTGAAAGCCCATGCAAAATATTCTGTGCAATTTCATTCATCTGCTGATTTTTTTAAAAAAAATTACTACTGAAAGACGGGAACTCTTGCAAATTACACAAACTTGATTACTGTAATTGCTGTCAAGACAAACAAAGTTTGCCTTGTAATGAAGCAATAGATGTAGCACTGGAGCCTTTCATTGTGCTTCCGAGCAACACTTTTTTGTATTTTATTGCCCTTGGAAGGCATCTGCAGACTGAACTTTTTCACAAACAATCAACATGTTTGAAACAGACGAATATACAACAACATCACTAAAAGAATAACTTCCAGCATCTGCTTGCTGATTCCTTACCTTCAACCTACCCTCTTCCCTTTAGTGGTTTTTTTTTTCATCTCTGCACTTACCACATCACCTGGAGCAGATAAATGCGTACTCTGTTTAATCTTATTAAAGCGAAATCCACTCAACTATCTTATAGTTAAGTACAAAATCTTAGCTCCAGAACATTGGTTTTGCCCAGGGATATGGAAGAGATAGAAGTGCTTTATTCAAGGATAGATTGGTCTCATTGAGACATATGGTCAACCTGCTAATAAGTTTGTAGCAATGTGAGACTGTGCAGTCCAACTTCAGGGGAAAAGTTGAAGCCTTTTATTCTTTTTTCTTTTTTTTCAAATGTAATCACCCACTTTTCAAGAAGAGAGATATTTACTGCTCTACCTTTGACTTTTTTTCTCTCTTTGGTGAGTCACGGGAAATATCTTGTTTTTCATCACAGCCATCTTCTCAAAAAAGAGGTGAAAAAGACTCTTAATCAAGGATTTTAAAAAATTATCTCTCCTTTGGTTCAATCATCAGTAATCCTTTGTATAATAAAAACAGATCAGGTACCTTTAACAAAATGGTATTTCTAAATTACCCCCGGGTAATTCAGAATGGTAGGTATTTTAATCTCTACAATCCCTAGTATGTATCTATTTATTTTCACTGGCTTTTGGCACCCACCTGGCAAGAATCCAGTCCCCACGGCAAGAGAACTATCAGAAACAATGGGAACTTCAGAGAGGAACACAGACAGTGAAAGAATGATCAAATTAACTTTTTTTTTTTTTTAATTTGGTTTCTGCTGGCATCTAGCTGGCATGGACACACATGCATAGATACACACACACAACAAGTAATACAAGGCAAGAAAAAGCAAGGGAAGAGGAAGAGGGAGTGAAACTGGAACACAATACATGTGGAGAAATCCCAACAGACCCACTACATTTTATTCAAGTTTTCTTGTTTTCCCAAGCCTCTCTAACTGGCATTACTCCACTGCAGAGAAGCACAGAAGATAAGAAAATCTGAATGAGAACAGCAGTGCAGTGGTTCCAACATGCACTCTGTCTGTTTAGAAGTCACTCTGCCACCCTTTTGCCAAGTACTCTGTGTGCATGTCTGCATGAGTGAGAGAGTTCATAAGTATCCAGCATGAGACATCAGTGACGGTATTTATTGTATTGTTTACAAATCTCAACAAATCATTCCGTTTTTTGTATTATGGTCATGAAGTTGGCCAAATCCCCAAAACTTAAGAGGTAATGTTTTTAATGGTATAGTTAATGCAGTTGTTCAACTAGTGCAGAATTCCAAACCAGAAGGATTTGCAGACAGATTGGGAAGTAACATTAAATACAAAATGATCTTGGTTAGTTGCAGGAATGGTCTTAAATAAATCAAGTGGTTCAAGAGGGGCTGACTTAAACTGCTGCATCCTGAAGGAAAGCCAGGGAGCATTTCTGTGGAAGATGATCGGGGAGATACCCTTAGTGACAGATAAAACTTGAGTGAACAATGTTAGGATATTGGAGGCATAAAAAAGGAAAATGTCCCACTGGAGTGATGTGCAATCTGTAGAGTATCTGACGCTTCCCAGCATCAGATACCAGCTGAAGGACTGGGATCTACCTTTGGTACTGCAGTGCAAGAAATGTTTGCACCAAGTAGAAAGGGTCCCCTTTCCACCAGCATGGAAATACTGAGGACTTAGATTTGCTCAAATCTCAATATGAGAAGGAAAGGAATGGCAGCAAAAATACAAAACTAGAAGTAAAGGTGAATGGAATAAACTATTTCACATGTCCATTCAAATTACTAAGATTTGGGGTAGATATCAAGAAGGATTTAAGGAAATTAAATACGACTGAGTGCTAGCATAGAACACTGAGGCACTATAGCACTAGGGGCTGTCAAGAAAAAGAAAGACAGGTAAACTTTGTCCAGATTATTTCTTATTCCCATCCTAGCCCAGAAAAGGATGAGATAATCTCCTGAGGTCCTTTCCCGGCTCACTCCTGATGGTTCCATGGCAAAACCTAGGAAATGTCAAAATTACACATATCCATTCCTCTGTGTCCTCCACACAGCACGAGCTCCAGCTGGTAAGAGTTAAGCAGCAAGAAAATTATCTCTGCTCTCAGTCCTGGCACCACAGCAGCTCTCAGAAAAGAGGAGGGCTCAATTCCAGCAGAAGTGAGGCTCAGTCCCTCCTATCCCAGACACGAAAAGGCTCCTGCTCTTCTTGGTCACGGTACAATCTGGTTATACACACAAAAACTGGCACATATTCAGTGCATGCACTACCTGGAAACTTGGTTACCAACCTCCAGCAAGTTTCTGCTGACCGTGAGTCAAATGGCTTTTTTTTTTTTTTCCTCAGAATCTTAGATTCTGGATGAAAAGTGGGGCAAATTTTCCATAGGGCAGCAAATTGCACAGAAAGCCACCCTGCCAAGTTTCATTCCCACCCTCCAGAGATGGAAACACTAAAGCTTTTCCATGAATCTGGCCCGCAATGCATGAGCAAAACAACAAGATTTTCTGTAACATGCGCAGTTGATTTCACTAAAAATATTTTAGGAGGAAAAAATGTGCTAAGCTCCATGCTAGAAATGCAAAATTTCAACAAAAATATTTGAAGTTTGGGTAAGTTAGAAGAGAAAACTGAAAAAAAGGTCATGCTGAAGGTTAGTTCTAAGCAATAATTAGAAGGAATAATGTAATGTAAGACTGGAGAGAACTTCCAAGGTCACTTAACCCAGCTCTCTGCTATGCATCTACATTGTGTAATCCCATTTATAAATTCATTGAACTCCAAGTTAAAACTAGTTTCATTATTTGACTTAACTGAACCTATTAGAAGGCTTTTCAAGAATGTCAGTCTCTGACTAGAAATCTTCTTCTAATTTCCAATTTAGATTTATTCACCATTGGTTTATCCCATTTGTTTGTGTGCCAGCACTGTTTACTAATTTAAATATCTCTTTTTTCTCACTTCTTTACTTCTCTGATGTATTTCTAAGGAGAATCATACCCCGTATTCAGCAGTACTTGTCCTGCTAATGATATTTAACTCATATGGTGTTTGATGTCTGCTTTGTATCTCAAGAAACAAAAAATGCCTAAATTTATGTGTGTATCCGTTCAGGTGCACCTACTGCAGACTGAATGCAAAGGGACAAACCTACAGAAAGCAACTTTTATATTGGCAAGTTATTTCAGAACTGACCCCTGCAGACTGTTTTTCTGAAGGTTTAAGTATTGGTCATTGCACCTGGCTGAGTCTCCTATGATCTTCCCATTTTTCTGTTCCTACAACAGTGCTGACACTTTGTGATGGCAGAACTGCTTTTAGTTAAAGGAACCAAAGGTGAGCCCTTTAGCAAACAGCTTCTGGGAGCAGGAAAAGGACATCAGGAGCTTATCATAAACCTCATTAAAAGCAATTCTGCTCTGCAAGGCTATGGAGAGGGAATTCTGTATGAAAGAAAACAGACAAGAGGGAGTAAATGGGTATGAGCTCAGTGCTCCCAGCTCTATCACTGTGTGGTCCAGTCAGGATAGATGCTCCTGCACTCCGTTACAGATAACAGAGGCTCTTTATAGCACAGATGAGAACAATCCTTGAAACACAAAGAGGAAAGAGTTCAAAGAGACTGAATTTCTTGGAGTACCGAATCCAAACTCCAGCTAAGAGCAAAAGAAGGGCCTGGGGAATCTGGGGACTTTGCAATGATAGTTTAATTAGACGAGCCTTATCTGTACAACAAATGTGGCAGCTCTCTGAAAAACTCAGCTTTTTGTTCCTCACTTAAAACTCTATCACTTTCCCCAGCACTGGAATAGCCTTTTGCCTAGTAACAGGCACACTGCCTATGATCCAGACAACATCCATGCACTGAAACTTGAAGCATTGACCCCTAAATGTGCAGCATTTTTCATGTAAAACTAGAAAATGTTCTAGCATTTAGCCACTAGATAAAGGGATCCTTTCCAAAAACGCTTAGGAAAAGCTGTATTTAGCACATGTATTTATAGCTTATTATTTTACATATTTGGTACCTATCTGTCTGGACTTTCTTTTAAAAAATGTCTTATCACTATTAGTCTAAATAAAGTCTCTCAGATTATTTCCCATCATCTCTATTTTGTTATCCAACTGAGTGCTCTTATCTGTGTATTTTCAATGTTTGTTTAAAATTATTAAGATTTCTTTGTAAAGTTTCCAGGGAAAAAGGAGAAAAGCCTTAACTCCACTTTCTCATAGCAAAAGAACAAGGGCAGAACCAGTAATACTAACAATAAAAAGAAATACTTTTTATTCAAATAATTTAGTAATTTTACCATCAAAAGATATCACTGAGGTCCATCTTAAAAAAAAATATCATGTAGGAATGGGCATCCTCCAGGGATTCATGGGAAGAATAAAGTACTACTAGGTTTTATATAGTCATATATTGAGGTCTTCAAGAGGTTTTCAGTCATAGAATCACAGAATCATGGAATGGTTTGGGTTGGAAGGGACTTTAAAAATCATCCAGTCCCACCCCCTGCCATGGGCAGGGACACCTTGCACTATCCCAGGTTACTCCAAGCCCTGTCCAACCTGGCCTTGGACACTTCCAGGGATGGGGCAGCCACAGCTTCTCTGGGCAACCTGTGTCAGGGCCTCACCACCCTCACAGGGAAGGATTTCTTCCTACTCTCTAATCTAACCCTGTCCTCTGACAGTTTGAAGCCATTCCTCCTTGTTCTATCACTACATGACCTTGTAAAAATTCCCTCTCCAGCTTTCTTGTAGCTCCTTTGGGTACTGGAAGGCCTCAACAAGGTCACCCCAGAGCCTTCCCTTATCCAGACTGAACAATCCTAATTCTTGAGAGAATTAGGGCTTTCAATCAGTCAATTAGTTACTATTTAGCTGTAGACACTTAATTCCAATGCATAGAATTCAGATTTCTTTACCTGGTATAGGATTGTCTTCATTTTTAACACATCATGATCAGTGACATCAGCTTTAACCTCCAGAGTTATCAATAGTGTCAGAATCAGCTACCCGGGAAACATCCTAGATGAACCTGTGTGACAGATAATGCTTTAGAAGTGAAGTTTAGATACTTTAGGCAAAAGTAAGAATGCTTTATTTTCCAGAGTATCATTCAGAAGTGGAAGAAGGAGATAGCTCGTAAATTGGAGAGGGAGATCATTCTCAGATTGGAGAGGGAGATTACTCCCAAGTTTTCCCATCTTTTCTTGAAGCAGAAGAGGGGAGCAGGGTCAGAAACTTTCCTCCTGTCCACAAACAAACCAGAA
Source organism: Pachycephala philippinensis (assembly GCA_013397055.1). Classification (NCBI taxonomy): domain Eukaryota; kingdom Metazoa; phylum Chordata; class Aves; order Passeriformes; genus Pachycephala; species Pachycephala philippinensis. The sequence goes on along the minus strand of VWZT01008709.1, from coordinate 136,017 downwards.
GATCCAGGAAGATTCATTTTGACTAAGAAAGTGAAGTATTTTGGGGAAAGCAGAGGGAAGTGGCAGGTCCAGAGTAGACAAGAATAATATGCCACGCATAAGATTAAGAGAGAAAAACCCTCTTGCTCATAAGTAATAGCTTCCTATTCCTGGCTGTCCTGTGCATCTGGAGGTGGGAGCAGCCCCAGCACCGCTCCGCACTGCAAAGACCGACACACTTTTTACAGGACGAGGCATTAAAGGCCGCCAGCGGGGTGCGAAAGGCGGGCAGCACAGCCGGGGCTACCCACCCCTTTTTTTTTTTGGAGCCCAGGTGAAAGCCGCCTGCCAAGGTCAGGCATTCAGTCACCAGGTGGTGTATTTAATTTAAAAGGAGTGTTAACCTTGTTTACACAAAATAGCAGCAATATGCAGAGAAGCAGTAAATCCATTGTCGTTAAACAGCGGGGAGGCCGGGCTGTGCTGGCAGCCTGCCCGCCCGAGCTCGGCTGGCACCCGCCGCACGCCGCCACCGCCGGCCACCGCGGCCCCGCGCTCCGCCGTGCGTGCCCTTTCCTACCCCTCCGCTTGACTCTTTACATTCTTGTCAAATATATTTAGAACGAGAGGTGTCCTCTTGAAGGGAAACATTTGTTAATCACTTAAATGCAGGGGTCTGGCAGCGCTCCAAGTTTACATTTATAAATATGTAGTATCTGTTTCCAGCTAAACAAGGAACTCCTGACCCCCCTCGCCCGCAATCCCGCAAATATATATACATATACAGGAGGGGAGCTTGCAAGGGGCTGGGGGGGGGACTGGGAATGATGAACAGAACCAGCCTGGCTGAGGCAGGAGCGGTCCAACCTCCCTCCCCGCTGTCAATTTGTTCTCCGCCTTTGTCTGAGAGTGATGTAGATAACAGCGCAGAAAGAGGATGATGTATCTTTAAGTAATGAACAGATTAAAGTTAAATTCCTGTTGACCGAGACAGTTGTGTTGACATTCCTGTTGTTTACAGGCAGCTGTCTCTACTAATGACACTTTGATAACTGGAGTGAGGCTGCTGTTGGGCAGGGGGATGGGGGCAGGCAGAGTCAGCCGGGTTAAAGAATGCTCTGTTTAAAACCCGGTCATCCAATTAAACATTAAAGCTGGATCAGAGATCGTCGGCAGCGGTACTATTCGGGAAAGGGAAAATTCTGGGCTTCTTTTTTAACTTATGCTCAGATTATGTGGCTTAGAGGTCAGCCTGCCCCAGTTTGCTAGAGGATGCGGAAGATTCCAAGAGTACTTAAAATAAGCCAGAAAGCAGTGAGCTCTGTCAAGCCATCCGTGCACTGCCATGACATGGGCAAGCACACACAGAGTTGCCGGCGGCTGGTTGGGACTGGGGTCACGCAGAGGTCCTGTGGGGCAGCCTCCCTCTCCCATAGCTTTTCAAACAGGCAGAGAGAAAGGATCTGTGAGCATCCCACCGCGGCAGCACCATTCCTGTGATCCTCTGCCATCTCCTTCTCTGAAATAAGTTGCTTTTCAGGGCACTGGCTGCTGCTGGAGCTTTGCTTACTGCTTCCTCTTGAGTTAATATGTTTACCATTAACAGCTCCCCTGTTTGGCTGCGGGCTTCTCACCAGCAAGGGCTACACTGAAATCCTGGAGCCTTCTCCTGAAGTCCTTGCTCGGGTCAAATTCCCAAAGGGAACCTGTAAAGCCCAAGATCTGCCAGGTGATAAACTTTAGACGTGTAAATAGTCTACCAGATATCTTCCTCTGGTGAAAATTAAACAGATGCTAAGGCACTTTCCCAAATCAATGCCCAGCAAAGATAGCACAGCCCATCAATCTGGGTCAGTTCAGCCCCACAGCCTTTGTATCAGCAAAGTTTGGTCCTACTCAGACCTAGAATGCAGCTTTTCAGCTGCTGAATGCACCTGACATTATGTTACTGCCTCAAAGTTTCCACCACTCCAGAGATCCGCTTAAAATGCAGATGCTTCTTCCCCATCTTTTTGTTAATGAAGCCTAAATTTAAGGCCTTTAAAACAATGTGATAATGCCTCTTTAATTCTAAATCAAATGCCACATGCTCATTAACTATAAGCATTCATAGAAATAAATGGATTTATTTTTGAATTTATGAAGTCACTTTAATGGACTTCAAACTCCAAATAAAAGTACGGAAGAGGCAGCATTTCCTGCCATCACTAAAAACATCACTGCTGCTGTAGTGGAAGCACATTTCATGCAGCAAGAACACTTACAGTAAACACAAGTTAATTTAAATGAGTATCAATTAGAAGGAATGTACCCTGCTAAGAAATATTAGCTACAGATTGATTGATCCAGATGAGTAGAAATCCAGACAATTGATCTTTTATTGATCCAGACAATTAGAAATTGACTCTTTCTAAAGGTAAAAGCATCAGTTGGTTTGACATTTTTTCTTCAAACCTGTCATTTGGAGTGGGAGGAGTGTAGCTGTGTTCCACTTAGTTTGAAATATTTTGTAGATGGAAAGGCACAGATATTTCAGCTAAATTCCCAACATGCGTGAGAAATAGAATCCCAAATTTTTAACAGCACAGAAAATCACCACTGATCTGCAAAAACAAAAGTCTGACTTTAAGAAGTGTCATTTGCACACATGCCTGACTTAACCTTAATCCTCTGCAAACAGCAGCCTGGGGGCCATCCCCAAGCCGGGTCGCAGCCAATTTCACCTTTACCAGGCGAGCAGGGTCACATCAGCCCCTTCCCAGTGGGAGAGCCTCCCAGTAAAACCTGGAGCTGCCGCAGGGATCCGCGCTGGGGGCGAGGCAGCAGCTCCCGGAGACTCCGAGCTGTACCAGTGCCTCCTGCTTCTGATAAGGCGCCAGAGCCAGCTCTGAGCTGTGGTCACTCAGAGATGCTCCGGCACTTTCCTGTGCGGGAGCAGGGGTGTCAGGAGCGGGGTGTTGGCTGCAGGCCAGCCCGGTAATTACCCCGGGCATCTCGGAGGTTATTCCCCACTCCTGAGCAGCGCCCGGCCACAAAGAGCGGCCAGAAGAGCCTCGCTGCGAGTGGGAGAGATCTCTGAAGTGTTTTGGGATCCTTCAGGATGAAAGGTTCATTAACAATTGGAAGTTAATATTAGCATAATAATCGGTCGTAGCTCCTCTGGTAAAACCTGCCCGGGAGATCCCACGCTGCACGTTCCCACTCCTCAGGACACATTTATACATCGCTCCCAACCTGCAACGAGCAGAGTCCAGCCAGAGTTTTCCATTTGAGTGATTTTCCAATAGGAAATGCAGGGTTTTTAAGAAACAGGATGCTTGGGGGGAGGGGAAAGTTCACTGAGCCTCAAATTGCTGTTTTTCCACTTGGTTGTTGGAAGACCAGGATGAATTTTTTTTATTTCTTTAGTCTGAAAAAGCACGTATCAATTTGCTGAAATTATTGCAAGGTAAATCCTGTGGCGTCAAAAACCTTTTAGGAAGAAAACTCAAGAAATATCATTTTATTATAAGAAGGGAGATTTAATAGGAATACATACATTCTTGGAAATAATCAATCTAATTAACATGGAAAAAATGCAAAAATAAAAAATCATGCTTTCTAGATTAAATGTTTCAGTATTTCTTTTCCAAATGGCATTTTTCTTTTGGAATTCAATTCTACTCAGAAAATACTAAATAATGCAAATGCTCAGAGAGCTACATAGTTTCAGGTCAAGGTAAATTTTTTGCATTGATTCAAAACAAAAATTTCCCTTGTCAAGGTCTAAACAAATCCATCCTTCAGTGATTCTAACGTATAAAGGTGAAGATAGTTACATTATTTACTACTATTTGCATCCTATGCTCTTGTCAGGACCAAACATACACTTTCCATGGCAATCTATGTGATTTTTACTTTTTTCTAGCATGAAGTGAATTAATACTCACTGCATTGAAATGAACTGGTCTTTGATCAAGTGTTTTTACCTCTTGAAATCTGTTCAGCAAGAACAGCTGGGGGGAGTTTGAGAGTCAGATGCAAGTTTGAATAAGAAAATGAGTTATTTTACTTTGCAAGAAGCTCCAGTGGAAGAAACTCATTTACCTACACTCTTCCACTGCTGGGCTTGTCACGCTGCCCAGAGAGGTACTGTCAGTACCATCATCAGTCTCCTTAATGAGCACTTTTTTTCCAGCAAGAGAAAAATAAAGCTGAGCCTTTTAGGGGGGAAAAAAATCCTGCAGATAATCCACAGGGTGGATTTTTAATCCTGTGTTCTTGTTTTCATTTGCTGGGGTTGTTGGGGTTTTTATGTCTTGGAAACTTAGACATCAAAGGCAAGTCAGAATAGTTGGACGCTTAACTAATTAATTAGCTTTGGTCTAAACTGCAAAAATATAGACAACCAATTTCTTTCACTCCGAAACCAAAGGCAACATTGAAAAAAATGAGTGGCCAATTGAAATAAAGCAGACAGGATATTAGCACTTAAATAAAAATTCAAGTTCTGGAGGTAAAAGCAATTTTCAAATTTATTAGCAGGGTGAGATTCTATAGCAGTGGAGGCAGAACCTTAATTCCAAAATACACCTGGAATGGGAAGACCAGCAAATTTTGTAAATATTGTGCGAGTATGTTCTTAGTTTCCATAGTGCACCGGCAGACATTGCTAAAAAAAGTCATTTTCTGAGCAATATTTGTTGGAATTATTTCAATCATTCAAGAATTAGTCACAAGTTTGATGTTCACTTTTGCTGATCAGTTAGATTTCAAAGGCTGAGGAGGAACCAGACGACAGCAATTTCATCTTAATTCAACTGTCAACCTTCTTACTGAACCTTGTACATTAGTTGGGGTGTTAGCTAGATTTATTGTGCTCCAAGACAGACTTTTCACACGAGAAAATGGTGTCTTGATTAGTACTGAATGTGCATCATGAGAGATTCCTTGGATTACAAAATAATGACCAGTTACTAACCAGCACTCCTGTGTCTTTTACCTTTATAACACTATCAACCAACTCAGTTGACACAAATTACCTCATTTTGCCTCTGACGCATCATTTTATTTCCATTTACCACTGACTTAAGCACACATAATTACTAACTTAGGTCACAAACAAATGTGATGGACAAGTTTCACACTGAGCAAAATGTTTTATTACACGGCATTACTATCCACCTAAGTTAATTAATTAAAATTAACATAAGCTGTTGGCTAATTGCAGCCCAGGAGAAATTCTACTGCACCCGATGGTATAACATTGGAAAATTATCACAATATTTTAGAGCTTGACAAGTTCCAGTGAAAAGCTGAACATTATTGGAAGCAGGTTATCATGGTAAATAGACCAGTGCTGACTTTCAGCATGGAAAATAGACGCCTCCAGCTTTGCAGTTGGTGCAGAAGCAGCAGCAGCAGCAATGCTGTTCTGAACATCTCTGTGTTTACATTGCAATACAAATATCCTCTAAATAAAAGAAATCCTTTTTCAGCAGCCTTCTGACTACAGCTGCATGCAATAAAACCTTCCTGATGGCAAAGGCCAAAGAAATTATATTAATGCCAAAGAAAAAAATTTTATAAAACTTTTCTGTGAGGAAGTGAAGGGGAAATCCAATCAGTGTATTTTGTGCGTGTGGCTATAAGGTCCAGGGGAGATTGGTTTAGTCACATTACCTAAACAGAAAGTGGCAGCTCCATAAAGGTATTTAGGAACCTGATTCTTACCTAGGTGCCTACCTGCTCTTTAAGTTGATGGAAATTTAAATCCTCCTGTGACCTGCTTTCCTGTGCCTCCTTTCGTGATGGTGGCATTTGCGAAAAATAAGGTTTTTCCCATTTACTAGATGTTTTTAAAGAAATAATTAAACAAGAGATAGATCCACTTACGTTATTTTGAACACCCAAAATTAAAGAGACCAGTGAGAATCCCATGTTCACCAAAACCACCCAGGAGGTGCAATGGAAGTGGAAGATCCTGAAATAGCAGCGCCTTTGTTGGTCATGAGACACCACAGCAAGTGGATAGAGAAAAAAAGCTGTATTTTGAGTTTCCCATCCCAAGCAGTCTGAACATGCTCCAGACAGGAATAATGGGCATGTAAAGATAGTTTGGGGGCTGTAATGAAAGACAGCAAGTACCAGCAGATGAATTATGTCTTTACCTCCTGAGCAGGTGTCTGTGGCATTTCTCCCTCCTGCAATCACAGTGAGCTGCCAGAAGTTTGGCCAGCCCCAAACTCTCAACTGCAAAAGGACTATTTTGTTTCATTACCAACAGAAAAACTCAGAGTAACTTCATTTAGAAAGGGTGTCCGGAGTCATAAGGCTCCAATCCTCTCACTCCAGACTGGTCCTGCTTATAAGTGAGATTCAAAGCACCAAGCTGCAGCAGCTGCCTGGGTGTGTGCAATACGAGGCCACAGGGTTTGTTAAAGCTTCCAAGGCCATTCTGTTGGAAGCAGCTTCTGTTTGAGAAAGGCACTACATTTTTGTTCTGCTAATGCAATCTTTCGGTTATCTGCTGTCAAACGTGTAATAATTCTGGCTGTTTATATAGCTGCTTAAAACTTGCACATAAATTTCAATTAAACCGAAAAATGCAGAGGAGGGGGAGGCTGTGAGGTTACCAAGTTTATGGGAATATATTAATCATTGACCTGGGCAGTATTTGATGCAGTTCTTTCTCATGTTCAATCCACACTCACTGACCAGTGCACTCCTACCTAAATGTCTATTCCTACTTACCCCAAAGTCACAGAGCAAACAGAGCAAACTACTGTCCCTTTGGCTTTTTTTGTAGGCAAAAATACCCAGTATTGATATGCCTTTCTGTATTTTTATTTGCTGTTTTACAACCTTATAAAAGTCTCTTTTTCTACCTAATACTGCTTTTTAAATGAGTTAATGCTAGAAGAAATCAGAATGCATTACCTATATCATCTTTATTGCCTCCTGGTGTTTTGGTATTCCTGGGGTGATTTCACTTCCTAATGAACCTCCAAGCCTGAGACAGTTGAGCCATCTCAGAAATATATCTTGGGTTGGTCTCCTACCTCCTTGGCAGGCTGTAACTTGTGGCAGCACTGAAGCACAGCAACAATTTGGGAGGTTAACATCAACTGATTCTGCTCACAGTTTTGTTCCCTTATTTGTGTCCCTTCCCTCTTTCTCCTTGTCCTCAGCAAACACCGAATTTTATATGCATTTTGTCAAGTCGTTTTTTCAGGGTAATTCTAAAGCACAGGGGAAAGGTTTGGCTTCCAGGGACCCCACAGCTGTAGGGCTGACTGACAGCTCCCAAGATTTCCCCCAACCAGGCTGACACCAGAGCTCTCACACCAGATCTCCACATTACCCATGGAAACAGGGGCAATGCCAGCTGCTTCCTAGAACAGGTGAAATAATCTGTCCTTTTGACAGCAGAAAATTCAGGAGCAATTCATTAGCATGGTGAACAACAGAGATTTTGTATTCATCAGGGTCACTGGCATCCTTATTGCCTTTTTTTCACTATACCTTGGCAGAAATTCCAGGCTCAGCCCAGATATTTTCCTTCTCTTTTGTTGCGCGGCAGAAAATTACATTTATGTTGGTCCTGTTTCATCCAGAAGTGAAAAATGTCATGAGAGTCATACAACAGCTCCTTAAATTAACTATTACCCCTCCAAATATCCTGTGCAATGAAGGTTCCTGGGCCAGTTGAGCTGGGTGAGTGTGTGAGACCATGCTGTCTCCAATGTTTGAGCTGGTAGATGCAGAGGTCTGGTGCTGAAATTTATTATTGAATTTTCCACTTAACACTGAAGATTTACACCAAGCTTATTTGCTCTCCCAAAACCCCCTAGATCAGCCTGCTGCCATGAGCTCAGATGCAATATGAGGATGTAAAGGTGAGGAAGAAATGCGCAGAAACGAGAAGCAGGTTGTCTTGTCTCACGTATTTCTGATTCTATTTTTTGTTTCTACTTGATTTGGTAAATCCCATGGAAAGCTAATCATGAAAATAGATAGATAGATAGATAGATAGATAGATAGATAGATAGATAGATAGATAGATAGATAGAATAAGCAAGTAAATAAACAAACCCCACCCTGTTTGGTTATTTTCCTCACAACAAAAAATTCTGAAATATTTTATTCTAAGGGTTGGTGTATCATGATATTTTTGTTCTGCTCTTTCTGACTATTGACAAAAGTAATCCTGCGTGTTGTTGGTTGAGAAAGTAATATTCTTTGTCTTTCTAACAAAGGTGTTAGTCCTACAATGTTGAGTCAAAGGGTTACATACTGACCTGTGAAGGCAAAAAAAACTCCCATAAAATTAATGTCTTTCAGAGTTACAATTATTTGCAATTATCTAATTCAGCATAAAAGGCAAACCTGATGTCACAGGGCCTTTGATACTATAAAAGGTTCTTTTTTTGAAAGGCCTTTGATCCCTTCTAATCCACACTCCAGGTTATGCTGATTTAATTGCCTGAAATGTAAATATAAATTGCTGAAGATGTCTTTGTGCTAATTTTATTTATTGCAATTGTATTTTTAATACATGTTTTTGCACTCTGAAGTGTTCTTGTAGCATTTCTGTATTATTTTAATGAGCTCTGCATAGATACTTGTAGCTATATAGAAAAAGTAATAACTATTGTGAATTTGATAACATTTGCTCAGAAACACACGTGATGGAGGAAACAGCACTGACTTCATCACGTGTTCTGTATGTATATATGCATGTGTGTTCTGCAGGAAAATGAATTATATCTTCCTGAATATGTCTCAGGAGTAAAATTTTTCACATTTAAAACATACGCAGCTTCAAACTTTTAATCCCTGTTGAAAAAATGAGGTAGTTTTTGCTATTGGTACAACTCTTTTTCTTAGACCTTCTGTCCTTTCAGTCCTTTTAATTCTTTGTCATCTTATTTAGTTTGGAGCCAATAGCATCCCTGTATTTCCATGCAAGTGTAGCTAAAAGGGAAATAGAAGTTGATTTCCTATGACAAAAATTTAATATAAAATTGACGTGGTGAAATAGCTAATTTAGGGCTACACGTGTAAAAGAGCAAAAAGAGAAAGAGAATCATGAAAAATAGTGAACTGAAGTTTCTCAAATTTGTTTTCTCCAAGCAGTCCTGTGCAATCTCCCCTGCGGCCTGTGCATGTCTCTGCCCTCTGCTATGAAATGTGAGCTTTGCTGCTGTGAATATTTCCTCACCCACATCAGGATTTCTTGGTAACCCTGGTGAAATAAAACAAAGGGATACTTGCTGCAGAAAGCTTTGATGCCTTTTAATTTTACATGGTATTTTAGTGTTGCCAATTAATATGCATTCTTCTCACAGGAGTCTAAAAAAATGTGCAGGAAGCAATAAGAATGATTTTGCCACCCTAAAAAAACTGCGCACAGATTCACACTAAAATGACAATCTCAGTCAAAACAATGACAGGCATTGTCTTGCAATAACATCTGAAAATGGAGAAGTTGCTGGCCTGAGGTGAATCTCAGGGCAGCGAAGACAAGGAACTTTCAAAACATTATTAGCTAACATCAATAACTCTATCTTATTAAAATCTCTAATGATAGCACACATGAAATCACCTTTGTTAATGGAATACAAATACAATTGCTGAAATCAGGCTGGCTCTTGCTTCAGAAAACATCAAGCAGGGGGTTTGGAAGAGGGGGCACTCAAATATTAACACTGGTCAATGACACAAGTGTTAGAAAAGAAAGGAACAGAAAGAAGGAAAAAGAAAGGGCGGGGGGAAGAAAGGAGAAAGAAAACTCCAATTAGAAGTATCCTGGGGTTATTAGAGATAACACTGCTCATATCCAATTAAGATGAAAACCATTTTACCAGTTTAATGTGCCACCTCTGGCAGTTTTGGTTTATTAGTTTTATCAGACTTCAGAACTGAAACTCACAGTGATATGTATGCTGTGTACTGGAGAGATAAATGTTAAGGCTTAGAGATTAATTAGTATAGAATAAGACGCTTGAAATGTTGTACCTTGACCATGGGCAAACTACTCTTTCTTGGGGAAAAATATTCATTTTTGAGGCATTTGCTTCAAAGGGTTACTTCGGATATTGCAGCAGGAAATTGCCTACCTGGAACAAGATGTGTTAACTTGCTTTGCTGCCCTTACCTGCAGGTGTGTCAGGGACACGGCCAGCCCAGGACCAAACCTTTCCATGCTGGGGACAAGATGCTGATCTCAGGCCGAAAGCTGAGAGCTGGGTGCCTTGGAGAGTAGACACTCAGGCCTCTGATTCACCTGTTGAACTCAAGATCTTTTCAGCTTTACCAGTTCTGTCTCATTTGGGTACTCTAGGGTATCAAGAAGGCAAATCATTAATTTTTTAAAAAACCAAACGCACGGTTTCTTTAATATCTGGTGTTTCATCAGCCGAAATTATGAGAGAATACTCAGGTAAAATCTAGGAAGCAAAAGGAAACTGTCTTACACAATATGAACCTGGACCTAAGAATAGAGAGTAGATGGATGAAAAAAAGCTGGAATTTAGTTATTGTGGAGGTGAAAACTCATGATTGCTTTCATAGTGAATAATCACCAGAATAACTGTGAAATCACCAGAGTAACATCTGTGCTGTACAGGCCTCTAAAGACTAAGAAGTTGGGGCAGCATATTTATACAGAGAACATTCTTCCTCTAAGAATACAAAACTCTCCTACAGTACTTCCACAACTTCCTCCTATGGGTGGATCAAAAGTAGCTTTTATTAATCCCACTTCCCAACCCAGATAAAATTAGCAAGTTTGAATGAAATATGAAAAGTTAGAACAGAAGTCTTTCCTTTTTTTTTTTTTTTTTTGACTGAATTTTAAGCCAGAGAAAGCACTGAAGATTGTTTGAGCTCCCATTAACTTAAAATGTGAAACACAGCTCAGTTCTTAATTCTATTCAAAACAAATTTCCAAAAATGTAATTATGTGAAAAGCAACTGAAGAAGCTGAGAAGCAAGTGGTCTTTTTCAGTGTCTGTTTGCAGTCACTACATCATGCCCTTGATTCATTTAGTTTGCAAATCTCAGTTTAACAACAAATGAGTTGAGAGGAATTTGTTACAGTTCTCAGGAAATAACTGAGAAATGGATTTTGGCTTCTTGGTCAGGTGACAACTTTGAAAATTTTAATTGGCTTCATTGAGGTGAGCTACAACAATGGAANAAATAAATAAATAAATAAATAAGCAGCCTAAATCAAGGCTGCTAATATTAAGGAAAAACCTGCTCCTAAATATCAAGGAAGTCACATCATGGAGTTCACACAAGCAGTGTTTATGCACAAGCTGAACTATAAGAAACTTTACTGGGTTTCCAGCAGTGAAACCTTAAATTTGATTACAAGAAATCACAAGCAATGAGGTTTCTTTTAGACCACAGCAGCTTCAGAAGTAAACACCTTTACACATATATATATATGTGTATCTATATATGCAAACATAGAGATATGTATTGTTATTACATTTCTTTATCAAAACCTCTATTTCATGTATTTATTTGCACTCTCCTTCCAACCTTTCAGAAGAATTTAAAAATCTACCACAGGATTAGAGACTAGGTACAGAGCAGGTCTAATCCCACCAGTGCCACCAATTTTCTCTATGAGCTGAAAAAATGGAATCCAGAACAATAAAACTCAGGTAACGCACAGTCATACAGTCTAATGGCAACTATTATACAGTACTTTAAAAACATTTCCATTATGAGCATTGACACTATATATTTTATGAATCACTTACTATGTTCTGATGCTCTTATGTTTTCCACTTTTAGGTTACTACAGGTCCAAAGTTTAAGAAACATTTCCATGAGTGCATTTTCTGTCCATGTTAGGAAAAAACATACCAAAAGCTTATAATTTCATTGCATTGTTAATCAATGCATTTAATAACTTAACTGTAGCCTCTGATATCAAATTAACAAATAAAACTTCCATTTTAGGATCACATTTATGTATTCTTAAAACATCTAATGAATTAATTGTGAGATTGAACCCATCACACTTATTTTCACCATCTCCAGCATTTATTGCACTGTAGAATAGGCTGCCCCTACTTCAGAGCCACACCAAAAAAAAAAAAAGGCCCTGAAAAATATCTCTGCTTGTTTAGTCACTGTGATTAATGTAGCTGAAGGTACATGAACAAAAAGAGAAGGGTCTTGAAGTCAAAAGGCCCACAGAGTAGCTGAATCTCTGATTGACTTCAAGCAATGTATCCAATTAATGTCCCCCTTCTGCTAAAATCCCTACAATAGTTTCCCTATTTCTCAATCTATTTCTCTCTGAAAGAGTTTCATGTCCACCCACATATAAGGCCCATAATTTGTGGCTAAATGGCAGCTGCAGCTCAGTGCTGGAGGCCTTTCCTCAAATTGGTCTTTAATTGGTATAATCAGGAGCTTGAATTATTGGTTCAACCAAAGGAAAAGTATTCATTCGAACCAACAGGATCGCTCTCTCTTTTTCTTTTAAATTAGCAATAAATTAATGACTTTTCAAGATGTTAAAGAGAAACTAAAACCTATGCACAAAAGATGGGATTCATTAATAAAAGCCAGTCGGTTTCATTCTCATTAAGGAGAAGAGCATTTAGGCAGCGACTTAAAGTCTTAAAAAAAATAGCTAGGGAGAAGGAGTACAGACTTGGGTGGGTACAATTGAAAATCAAGATAACTTGAACCGTGACCTGAAGAGATCATCAACCTAAGAGGACTTTGGGCTGGTTTCCTTTATCCCATACAGCCTCTTTTCTTTTGCAAATTCTGCTGAATTGTGACAGGTTTTTTTGTTTGGGTTTTTGGGGTTTTCTGGTTTGTTCTAAAATGTCAGGCGCCATCTTTTAATCCTTAAACGTAGCTTGATAAATTAATTCCAGACACTGAAAGCAGTTGACGGGTAGGAATTGGATCAGCCATTCCTATTATCCTGAAATGGACTCTGCCTCAAAAGCGAGCTCCTGTAAGGGCTCAGGTTGTGTCCTTCCCTCTGTTTATTTAGTGCCTGGTTTTAACCAAAGAACTCATCTCGGTCGAAGCCTTTGGGCTTTAAAAATTTTTATAAATGTTCAGTGTGTCAAAATCATCTGCTTTGGTCAGAAAGCCAAAGTATAGAAGCTATAATCCCGGGACTTCTGAGAGCTGTAAGTTTTCCAATAACCATGACTTATTTGGGAAAGTTAAAATTTTAAAAAGATGCTTATAAAAGGCAAGGCCCATCCCCTCTTCTAAGGATTTGTAAGCAAGGCCACTCCTGGCCATTGATTTGGTAAGGGTACTTCAAGTGATGGTTCCTTACATTCCCTAATAAATGCAAAGATATGGCTGTGGACAGCAGCACCATGGCCTTGATCTCCTGTGTCAACACCTACCTATGCAGAGAGCTCAAAATTGAGAAAGTAGGGCAATAGCAGCATTTCCTTTCTTCCTGTGATGATCCGCAGGGAGGGAGTAGGGCAGCTGTGAGTCCCCTCTCTGGAGGGCTTGCAAGTACGGATGAAACCCTTTCCAGACTCATTGTCCAAGCAAAATCATGAGTCTAGAAACACAAGAACTTTGTTTGACTGCACTGTAAATAGGCAGGACTTCACTATTCTGTATCCAGAAGGCTTTGCAACATCTAAAGAGTAAACAGACATCTGCAGCATCAATATTTTCTTCTTCTTCACACAGTACAGCTTCCCACACTTCCAGGTAGGTCTGGATCAAGGACACAAATCCAAGAGGAAATCAGCATAAAGGGTCCCATGGACTCAAATATGCTTCTCCTTAAGCCTCATCTCCTCCAAATTAGCTAAGCATAGGGCCAACTCAATTTCTTTCATGTAGCTGATGAAAAGAAGAGAGCTGGCCTGTGCTCCAGTTTTGTGGAGTGGTGTAAATCCTATACTCCTGGAATGGAAGTGACCTTCAAATGTCATCCAGTCCAACCCCTCTGGAATGAGGACAGACGTCAACCTAGAGGCAGGGTCTGCTCTTCTCCTATCCAGATGTGATCTTCCTCCTGCAAAGAGCTCTGTTACACTAAGGAGAAGCTGAGGCCCTGTGTCTGGAAGTCTTCAGCTGATGTTGCTGCAGACTTCAGCAGTAAATTGGAGCTACCATCCGTTCGCTGATTATATTGGACAAAAGAAGCAAAATTGCTATCTACAGCTGAGTCATGTGCTCTTTTAGCTTCCCCCTTTGGAAGAGCAATTTTTCAACCACTTCTTGCCAGGTCTCAATCAGAGCCCTTCTTAGCTGGAATTGCAACAAATAGGAAAATAACGGTGCTTACAGCGTTTAATTACCATGGCTGAAATATTATTGTTGTCTCTCTTGGCCCTGACGTGGGGCTAGAATTCCTTAAGGTGACATTTTCAAGGCACAATGAAACATGTTTTACATGAGATTCCTTAAAACCCATCAATTATGCATGCTACAAAAACTTGTTATTGTACTCCAAGGACATGATCCAAACACCAATTGTGGTTATTGGAGATCCACAGGACTTGGATCACATCCTAAATCAACTCTATGGCCAGCTATCAAAGTAATAGCTTTTTTCTTTTCATTTCTGACTAGGTTCTTTAAAGGTTGAATCTTTTTCCTTTACTGTCTTAAAAATACAGATGAAGTCTCTCACTTTATGAATGTTTTTACACTTTTTTTTTCCACTTGGGTAAATTAGCAAAATTTAATAATTTCTATAGTATAGAGTGATTGAGTACATGTGTATGCACATGTGTAAGTCATCCCCAAATATGTTTGTAAGGTCTCAAAAAACTCCTGTATTTTTACATTCCTCTTATCCTTTCATTAATTAAAAACAGATACTCCATATTAAAAAAAAAAATAAAAACCAGGTTTTAAGACTATTAGCCACATAAGTAGCATGAAACACCTTGGTATATGTCCTTTTCCCCCGGTGTTTTATTAGAAGTCTGAATCCTGTCCAGAGTAAAGGGATGTTGTAGTGTCCTTTCCTTCAGCAAATTTGACCAACTTACTTCAGGTTTTCGCCACTCATATGTTACCACCAGGAAATTATTTACAAGCCTCTTATCAAAAGTTCTTTTGACACCTAAGTGAGTTATGTTGACACAGCCCTTCCACATTTCCCACCTTGTCATAAAAGTTAGAAAGATTGGCAGAAAACACCCAATAAGGGAGAAGTTTAGTTAATGCAGTGGATTAGCCGTTGCTTTTTGTTTTTTTTTTTCTTTTCCTTCCCCTCCGTTTTTAAATTTGAATATTTAACACCAGGAGAGAAACCCGTCCTGTTTTTCGGCTGGAATAACAGCAGTTTCTGTTTCTAACCTGGGAAGAATGTGATGGGGATTGAAAAGCACCCCTGTCCTATTGTTAGACTCCCCCAGCACTGATCCTTGCTTTTAACATCATAATGAAGGATGCTCTTTAGTGGATTATCTTGAGAAGGGATTAACTCCTTCAAGACTTCTTAGGAGGCAAGGTGTTTTGAGCCCTAAATACACACCAATTGCCTGCTTAACTTTTCATCTTATTTTGAAAACTGCCCAGCTGGAATTCAAATTCTTTTCCATAGAGCTGGGTTTTCTTAGTAGCAAAGTTTGAGTCAGGGGCAGCAGATGCTAAAAATAAATACTGTTCATTTAATCGCGTGCAGCCGAATGTTTCAGATGCTTTGCCGAGACAGGCATGGCAGGGTAAGACTCAATCAAAACTTTTGCTGCAAATTCAGCATAGCTTTAAATTCTGCCTCTGTCCCTCAGGCACATGAAATAAGCCTCTGTGGCCTAACCTCTGTTACAAGGCTTTCTTTTTAACACGACAGAGAGACATAATGTAGTCAGATAGATAGATAGAGTACGGTCCATGACACTCATATAGATTTCATTTTTAATATGTATTAATATATTGCTTCAATAAGGAATTAATAGGACTGCACACGGATGTGCCTTGTGATATTTATGCTGTAGTCAGACATCCGTGAACACCCACAAGAATGTGCACACATAGAGATACATACATGTGTATGGGTACACACCCTGTATGTCACTCACAACCCTATTAATAAGCACATATATATATACATATATATATATATCAGATTTGGCCACTGTGCCTTGGCTTTCAATATCATTATCAGCATTGTTTTATGACACATTTGCTGTAGAATGCAAAATGCCTAGTCAAAGAAAATAAAAAGCTGGGAAAGAGGACTAATTGCTCTATAATTTATAATCAAGTGACTTCTTCAACCTATGCTTTTCTATCTTAATAACCATTCATTTGTGTCTGCCTAATTTATTGGAAGTGAAATCTTGTATTTGTTCCCGCAGCCAACCTTGTCTCCATTATTAACCTGCTCCTTTGTTTCATATTCCGCTTGGCAAAGAAGAAGGAAGAGTAGCCCCAAGTTTTTTTTTCTTGTTATTTTTTACTTTACTGAAAACTTGTGTTCTGCTGGGTTTGTAGAATTAAAAATCTTCTTTTTATTGACAGGGGTTTTTTCCATTTCTGTGGGATCGGCTGAAGGGGTGGGGATTTGAAGAGTATTTTTCACCAAAAAGCAGAAGAAACTTTTACTTTGGGGTAGTTTTTCCTCTTTTAAAGGAGGGAAGTTCTCAACTTGCCTGTTTTTCTCTCCCTGTTTTTTGTCCTTTCCTTCTGCACCTTCTGTAGCTACAACATAGATAATTTGCAACTTCATAAACAAGGTTTTTCAACTGGATTACCCAGACTGGGACTTGAGAAAGAGTTTGCTAAAAGCGACTAAATAGATGATTCTGAGGGCAAGTGAGTTTTCTCCAGTTTTAACAAATGGGGAAGACCCAGGTGCACTCTTATTGTGAGCTAAATGAAATACCCTCTTATTCATTTTTGTAATAATAACTGTATTCCACAGACTATGCTTTAATTGTAAATAATCCCCCACATTCTTTCAGTGTAAACTCTTTAAGGAGTCATGAATTTTATTTATACTCTCTCACTCTTTGAGAGTCTTTTGTTTATTTGCTGTTTAGTTCTTTGTGAAATAACACTCCCAGAAGAAAATCCCCCTCTCTGCTTAAGGAATTAGCCCAGAGACAAAAGCAGGGAATTCTTTAAGCCTTGTTTTGTGCTAAGAGAAATGTTTGACATTTCTGTGGAGAGGTGTTTAGTTTGGATTCATTAGGTCTTAGGGACTCTTTTCTCTTTTTTGGCCTTTCAGTTTCTGTCACTGTTTTTTTTCTGTGTTTGGTAGACTGAAGAGAATTTACCAATGTGTAATTAGGTTTCCTACATTTGAATAGCAAAATCCAGTTGTGTTTTAAATAGGCAAGCTAAGCATTCCCCTCAACCAGCAGGCCCAAACCTGAAACCTGCTTTGTGAGCGGACGAAAGGACGGCAGAAGGAAGAAAAAGGCTTCCCCAAGGTTACTTAATGCTTGAAACAAACACCAATAAGGCTCCACTGGTGCAATGCCGTCGGTTGTAGCAAAGGGGGAAGCTGTGGTCTTGGAAAACACAGTTTCCCTTAAAACTGGGCCTTACAATGGCAAAAACATATGTGTCCTGTGTAACATGCTACTGCTTCTTCCTCGGGTTTGTACAGCTGGGAATTTATCAGCATCAATTGGTATCGTGGAATACTACTTTTAATGGAATGTAACAGCTTTATTAATAAGCTACATCAAATTAGAATCATTAGCTCAGCCCAGTGTATTTAAACATTTTGTCAAAAGCAACAAAATAGTTGCTCCAAGGGCAAAGCTATGAGGCAACTTAGCCTAAAGTTGCATAACACAAGGCTTTATTTTTGGTTATGAGACACGGGTAAGGCTGTTAGGAGGGAAATGGGACTGCAAATCTAAAACACAAAAGTAAAGCATGGGTTTGTAATAAGAGATTAAGAGGAAGCCAGCCACTGAAGCAGCTGTTTTGACCATTTTGCACTGTTTGTGTAGGTACTAGTGCTGGGCTGCTTTTCTTTTGAAAATGGCAGAAAGGAATGTGCTGGCAATTTCAAATTTTTTTCTTCCCAGATTCTTATCAAAGTGGGAAAATCATCCAAACTGATCGTTCCTTAAACAGTTTCCATTTTCAAGCAGTCAGCAAGTTTCTAGTGAATAAGGAATTTTCTTTAAAAATAAAATCCCAGCAGACTACAATTTGAAACCTTGTTCTTAGCCAAAGCTGTGCTTGTAGGTAAAAACTGCCTGAAGTTTTCCATTGGGACTGTGCAACATAGTGGAAAATCAAAAGGTTAAAGACCAAGTAGAGTACAAAAAAAATCAGCCCTAGAGTACACACACACCATCCCTGGACATTAACATGGCAGTTTTACCAGATTTATCTTTGTACAGAAGCTTTACCTCATTTCTCAGTCTTCTCCTTTAAATATAAAGGGCCTGTTAAAGGACATTTTTAATAATGAGCCCTCTACTTATTTAACCATTTCATTCAACATTGCCCAGATTTATTGACTGTCAGAGCTTTCTTCCTTTTCTGTTTTCTCTGGGACTTCCATTCTGGGTGAGGAGTGTCACTGCTGAAAAACAATGTTATTTAGCTGGCTTTTTTAAGCTACAATAGTTATGAACTCCAGATCATTCTTTATTTACTAACTGACTGCTGCCAAATACACCCAATTCATCTGGTGGAAAGACTTTGTGCAATAGCTGACAAATCTGGAATATTCTTCATTGGTAGATCTGGCAGCAACCACCTGTTGTGATGCCAAACATACAGTGTGAAACATATCTGGATGTTGACAGACTTCAGCTTCATTGCAGAGCATCACTGCTAGAACATAAAAGTTTGCTTTTCTGCCTTTCAAATGTGCTGAACACCTGCTCCTCTCATTGTTTCTCTACTTATTATTGCTTTTTTATCTTTAATTCAAGTCATAGTTGTGCTTTCTGGTGGATGGAAGAGCTCTCTGGAGTGTTTCCACTGACTTTGGTGATTTTGATGCTGGTCCCAGAGGTATAGGTGCATAGGCTTTTTTAAAGAGCTGGGTATTCTTTGCACAGCCCTCTGCCTGTATGCTCCAAAATGCCATTTCAGACAGTACAGTTTCTCCTGTAACACAAGCAGGGGTGACCTAGAGCCCGTGACTCCTCTCCTGGAGGAACAAAAGATGCTGAAGGAAGCTGTTGAAAAGTATCAACCTGTTACTGTGAGGCTGGGTTTCACCACAAATGTCTTCTTTTCCACTTAAAACTTTTGGCTGTGCAAAATGTGAGAGCCTTGGGTGCTTATTTAGGATTTAATGCACATGGTCATGTCTTGTGACAGTAAGTGTGCAGGAATCTACAAACAAGTGCTTCTCAAGAGGCTACAGCCAAAAAAAAGTAAGAGGATGACAAAATGTAAGAGGACGTGGACTTCTTTTCCCCTTTCCAGCAAGAAGGTCTTAAAAGGGAGGCTCAGAAAGGGACATGACACATTCCCTGCTGTCATACCCAGAGCTCCACAGAGAATTCAGAGGACTTATTGCATATGTTCCTGATGAACGAACCACTAGCACAGGAAAAACAAACAAACAAACAAACAAATATTGTTTGTTTATTTGCTTTCCTGTTCTAAGACAATTTGATGCTGAAAATATTTTGGTTCTGAAATAGGTCAAGAGCAATTCAATCCCGTCCAATGCATTCTTTCCCCTTCTGTAGGCTGTGCTATATCTTATATGATCCTACAAGATCCTCCACTTTGCCTGGGAGAAGAAGGAAAAAAAGAAAATCCTAAGAATCTGGTGCTGATCATATAATACCTTTATGCAAATAGGTGTAACAGCTAAAGCCATATCCTTAGTTCCTCATTCTAATTTTAAAAGAAAATATATGAACAACAGGTGATATTCAGTTCTTATATTGAAGGAATGTAAGATCCTGCTTCAGAAGCCTCAATAAGTCCTGGATTAATTTTTCATTTCTCATTCTCAATTTTTTTTTAAATAAAAGACTGTAATAATTACTATTAAGGGGGGAAAAAATAAGACATTACCTTTAAACATAAAAGAAATCATAATTTCATTATTTTTCCTGTGTTTCCTGTGTTCCAACATTTCCTGTAAGGCAGTATCCCATTCATGACAGTGCTCACAGCAGAACTTTTAGAAAAGGTGCATAAAATCCTGGATAATTATGGAGTGAATTTCCTCCTTAACTCTATTAGTCAGTAGTTGGCTTCTATCCTGAAGCATAATTGTTTATATCCCTAATGTATGGTTTCATCCTGTGTAATGTAGCTGCGGATGGTCTCATTATCCATATAAGTGTTTAATAAATCCCTTTAATCCCGCTAAACTCATGCCTCAAAGATACTGTATTTTGTGGCAGTGAGTTCCACATGTTAATTAACTACTATAAAAGAACGATCCCAAGTATAATTTTAGGATAATTTTTTCTTAGAAGGTTCACATAAATTCACGTTGTCACCAGTCTTTGCTGTTTCTTCTGTTTCAGTAACGCCACCCCAGCCCATCAATCAACCAGTAAAAAACTGGTGTTTTCCAAACAGTTGATTTTAATTGAGTATTTTAAAGTATTCACAGAAAATGGATGCCTGCTCTGTCTTCAGCAGAGATATCTTCAGAGACCAAATTTTTTCTTATCCACTTCATGCACTGAAACAGAAACACGAGCTGTGAGCCCAATTCAGGTGGGGTGTGACTTCCCAGGCACTTGGCAGATGGTGCCCCAGGAGAGGGGACATCCTGCCTCTTTGAAGGGCAGCATCTCCCAGTTCCTTGGCAAGTTTTGTTTCCAATTTGGGATACAACAGCTCAGCCCAGGAGACCAACCTGGACAGGCTGTTAACCAGTCTTCTGCCCCATAAAGGACATCTCCTGCATGACCTCAAACCAGCACACCCTGTTCTGGCAGTGAGCATTCACCTCCAAGTTGCAATATAATGTTCTCCATCCATCACACCTCTGAAAGGAGATGACACATCCTGAAAAAATGATTAAAGGTCTATCAACATCGTATACAGTAGATCTGACACCATTGGACAAATATTTAAGACACTGGTCGGGTTTTGGGAAGTGAAAGAGTTCAGGGTGCTGGGCTCCAGTGCTGAGCCTTTCTCTGTCACTCTTCACCTCTCCTTTCCCTCTTTTTCCAAACTACTATTTTCATTTCCTTACCCCTTCCATGAAACTAAATTATTTGAAAGTCTAAAGATTAAAGGTGAGCTTTAAAAGGTGAAGGGTGTGACATCTAAAGCACTCAGAAGTACCAGAAAGAATATAGACTGATTTCCAAAAGAGGATTGCAGCCAGAAAAAAAAGGTAAAATAGTTTGGATAGTTGCACAAAGAAGTAAAAATTCCTCAGAAGCCCCCCAAAACATACAGATTGCTCCTTTATTGTTATTGAATGCAGTTTATTTATACCTTCCATTGCCGCACGGGCCATAGCTTTTTTATGGGAAAGAATTAAATTTAATGTTATATTTTCCAACAATTTAAAATGCTGATCCTGCTTTTCTCCATATATCAGCTCTTATTACTCAATAAAATTTTGGGGTGCTGTTTCTTCTGAGGTGGACAACAACAAAAAAAAAACCCAAGTATTTTATTTACAAGGTGAACTAGAGAGGATCTGTGGGTGCTGTTAACAAAACCTATCCTACTTTTCCATAATGGAAGTTGGATATGAGGGGACTTTAAATTTTCATTTGAGGATATTGTTTCCATTATCATTTGTTGGTTTTCTTTTGTTGCAAAATGGACTATTTTGTGAAGTTGGCTGTCACTTTTGAAATGGAAATCATGATGAATTATGGCCCATTTTCCTTACTATGCTTTATCAAGCTCATTAGAGATGATGCATGGTCTGAAGTTAACGAAACAAAAGACAAAAAGCAGCATAGGAACCTTCTCTTTCTTACAGCTATTGCTTACATATGAAATTAAATCATCCTGTTGCAGTTGTTGCACTCAATGGCCGCCTCTTATGGGTATATTGAACCCTCTCACTGTGGCTGCAGCTCTCCTGTAATTAGAACACAAAAACCCCTGCTGCAAAATTTTAAGGGCATAAGTTATCCGAAAACTTTTGTTCCTCATTGTCACTATCTCGTTCTGGATTCATTTTGACAAGGAATGCACACGCCAAGAAGCTTTTCATATTTTTACAATGTTAAATGTGAAGAAATGTGAATTTGTTCTGGAAAATAAGGTTTTGGAGAATGCATTTCCACTGAAATAACCGTGTAACAAAAGATGTTTCCTAAATCTCATAGATGGTGATGCATCTTATCCAACAAGCCAAGACTTTCATCCAAAACTAAACAGCTGTGGTGTAGTTTTCAGGCACTTAATATTTGCATAAACACATTTTTTCCCTCGCAACTTGAATTAATCTTTATATCAGTAACAAAGCAAACCTCCAAGCAATTGTTTGAAGGGAAGAATTCAGTAAGTCTTTTCAATACTGGAAGGAATTCTGCTGATATATTTTAAAGGAAGTCTAACTCCTGTAAAAAATATTTGAACTAGCTGGAAATGTTTGGTAGACATGCTGCCTTATATGGGCCCTGATTCAGCAAAGCACTTAAGCACACGCTTAACTGTTATCACGTGTTAAAGTGCTTTTCTGGATAGGGATCCATTCTTAAATCTTAGGCAACAGGGCTAATCCGGCACTTCTGAAGAGGCCAGTGAAATGATGCTCTTTGATTTCACTGGACCTTGTCTGACCACTCCACTCAATCAATAGCCCGGTGCTAAAATATGATACTGGAAAAATGGGAAAAACATTAAATAGGAGTGTGGAAAGGCAAGTGTGCTGTCAAAGAAAGAATGGCTGTTACTGGCAATGTAACTTTTAATTTGAAAGGTAAAGCCCCTTTTATTATGTCTAAAGTGCATTAATTGGTACAGTGCCCCGTGACTATCTGTTGTAATTGTCCACAGGCTGACAAACTGACATTTAATCCAGGAAAAACAGGATTTAATTGCTAAAACATGCTGGAAAATGTAAAGCAAGAACATATATCTGGCAACATTGAGGTGCTGGTGTTTTGCAAGCCATCTTCCAGCTTGTTCCTAGAGTAGATGGGCTTGAGAAGACTCTGGTGCCTGTGGCCTTTGCTTAAAGCTGCCAGGAAGAAGGAAGGAGTGTGCTGCACTTTTCTACTAGTTTAGGTTGTATCCACATTTTCCAAGCTCTGCTCCAAAATGAAGTGAGGCTATTATTCTCTGCAGTCACTGCTGTGGTTTTATTTGAATTGTACATTTGCCTTTGTAGACCCCTTGAAAATAAAACATCTTGAAGTTGATGAAAAAGGGGGAAAGAACCTTGTTTGCATTGGACTTGTTGAATGTGCAAAACCAGTGTGGTCATCTTGATAGTTAAATAATGGGAGGAATTGCGTGAGGAGGAAGCCAAGAAAATTTTTTTTCTCTACTCCCACCTTTAATGCAGAATCACCACGAGCCTCCTTCAAATCCATTATGTTGCCTTGGTTTTGTCTAGACTGTGGGGATAAGGCTTTGCAGTGCAGCCCACAGCCTGACAACACCCAGCCGTGCTTGCCAGCCCTCCCCACACGAGCACTCAGGGCTCCTTCCTACGGAAACCAAGGTCCTCAGGGAGAAGGAGCCTGGCTTTTGCCCCAGCACAGATTTGGGACATGGCCAGGGCATGCACCTGGAACTTGGATGCCGGGAAGTATCTGCAAATCTCACAATTCAAATACACCTTTAGTTCCTCGACCTGTAAAATGGGCACCCGAGCTCTCATCAGAGGTCAGGAGCTCTCATCACCTGTCAGAAGCATTGAGAGGTTTATTTAATTAATGTTTATAATGCTGATTCAAGATGCCAGATGCTACAGTGCTGAGCTCTCTCTGTGTAGCTACATCAATAGCTAAGGAGGAGGGAAGGCACTAAAGACATGCAAAGCATTCTTAGCTTCCTGCTGATGCAAATTGCTTCAGGTAATTAAGAAAAACACTACAAAAGAAGGCAGTGGAAGTGAAAGCTTAAACTTGAAGAAATAATGACTTTTTTAGAATTTAAGTGAAAAATTAATCAACTAATAAAAAGAACTTAGCATATTATAAGCTAACTCATTCTTTTATAATTGAAACACATGGGCTCGCCTCTAAATTGCTATGAAAAATAACCAATAATATTTCAATGGCTTTATTTCTTTAGACCTATCATGGGGTATAATCTTCTTCGCATGTGTCTCTGAAGAGTGGAAGTTGCTAAATACAGATTTGGAGAATCAAGCTATCAAAGTGCCTCCTTACTCAGCTGAGAAGCAGATTTTGTCTGGGCTGGGAGGCATCATCTGAAACGTTCAGAGCCAGAAACTCTGCCAGCATCAGGACTCAGCTTTTCCTATTGATTGCTGCACAGCATCCTACAGACATATTTTGCAGACATAAAGGATCCCATGAGGACATATATAAATATATGTAATGTAGATAGTAAAAAAACGAGGAAGCATGGTGTCAGGTGAATGTCTTGTAGCACAGCATCAATGGCCTCCAGCTTCTCTCAGGACATTTCCAAGCCCTGCTCAGCCTTCCCTTCATCACAGTGTTGGGCCTTCTTCACAGAGACCAGTAAATCACCATTTTTCTCTGTAATTCTCCACTCAGGCATAGCCCCATGCAGACTTGTGACATGTCCTAATTGTGCTGAGCGATATCACACCTTAATGACCGGCAATAACCTTTGTTTTATGTCCAGGTTGTTAATCCCTTTATAAGGGCCGTAGCAGCTGTCAGATGAGGTCAGGCATGAGTTCTGATTTTCCACTGCTGCATTTTGAGAAACAGTTTTTAAAACTCTTGAGCAATTCTCTTTTAGCAAACAGCAAAGTCCAGATATTTCCCCACTATCACTCCATCACATACCTGTAGTGGTAAGTAAAGAAGGAGTGTGTTTTCAGATACTAATTTAGCACTTCTGTAATTACACAGGGATAGGTACATTACAAATCTATATTACACACTATAGGAATAAGGCCAGAAGAGGCTTTAAGAAGTTGTTTGTCCTAAGCACTGCTTTGAAGCAGAAGCAGACCTAAAACACCCCTTATAAAGTTTGTTCAACTCATTCTTAAAAACCTTTAATACCCAGGGAGGCTGTAGAAATTGCTAATGTGCTCCAGTGCCATCAGAAAGCTTTCGAACTGGAATCCTCCTCTTGCAAATTAAAGACATTCCTAATTTCTTGTCTAATTCTTAGTGGACATGAATAATTGATCCCCTTCCTCTTTATAACAACCGTTTAAATATTTGAAGTCTGTTATCATGTACCTCCTCAGTCTTCTCTTTTCTAGACTAAACAAACCAAGTTCTTTCAACCTTTCCTCATAGGTCACTTTTTCTAAACCTCTCATCATTTTGGTTGCTGTCCTGTGGACTCTCAGATTTGTCTGTGCCTTGAACTGAGGTCCTGAATGCTGGACTCAAAATTGCAACCAAAATCTCACCAGAGGCTCAGGAATATATGCCACCCTCCTATTTCATCCCAGGATGAAGCAGCATCCTACTATTGACTTACAGTCTGTTGTCCATCTCTAACCTTCCAATTTACTTCTGCAGAACACCAGTTGTATCTTTGAATTTCATCCTTTTTATTGTAGTACTTTCAAGACGTCTTTATTGAGCTGCAGGTCACTTCTGAAATTTAATAGAATCATTCTGGATTCTAATCCTGCTCCGGAGGCACTCGTGCCCTGGCAGCTCAGTGCCACCTGCAAACTTGATACGGCCATGCTCTATTGCACAGTCCTAGAGGCTGGTGAATATTGAACAAACCAGGCTTAGGATAAACCCTTGTAAGGTCCCTGACGACACGACCACCCAGTTTGATAGCAAAGAATTGACACATACTCCAAGGAAGGTTTTTCAGCTAAAAAGTGTTTACGCTTCTCAGCAATTAGAGCTGGGGAATGGGCGAAATACTCAGATACAGCAAGGAGTAAAAGATAAAACTTTGGAGCAAGGATGCTATAAGATCTTAAAAATAGTAAATTATCTTGCATCTAAATGACTATAATATGTCTTTCTTATTGTGTCTACTGCTGCGCAAGCAAAGCTTAATGTGATGCTTAGATTACTTTAATAGCTTTTGTTAATAAGGCAGTTTTCCCTGCATTTTTTATTTCATTTTAGAGTGAAAGCAGTCCAACCAGTGCAGAGGGGATAAAATCATCTCGTGGCTGTGTCTCTTATGTCTTTTATGTAACTTAGATATCTGTTAAGCAGTAAATTGTGCAGCATTTGTGCATGGAGCTGTAGATGGAACCTTAGAGAGTGAAGGCTTTAGCCTGACCTGGGCTAGAGGAGGATGCTTCTCAAAATGCAGGCTTCAGTTTAGCCTGGATTGCATGGCCTGTAGCAGGGAGAGCTTATTCTAGCCAGTGTTTTACAGCTCCTTGTCTCATTTTATGGGGTTTTGCTGAATGTTTAATGTTCCAGACACTAGTTACTTAAGTCTGCAAGAGAAACAGTCTGTGGCTGCTGGTTTAGATGTCAAGAGTGAAACCTGTATGAAATGAGATGATGAGCATCACTTAAAGATGCTTACAGACTTTCAGTTACATGAAAGGAAGAGTGTCTCTCCCCTTCTCCTTGAATATTCTATTCACTTAGCCCTTTTTCTTCTTGTCAGTATCGTGTTTAATAGAAGAGCTGATTTTTCATCCCACCACAGGTCTGAGAAGTCAATTTGTTTCAGTAGCTTTGATTACTTCCAGCAACCTTCCTCCTGGAAATTCACAGCATCCAGTGAGTTTCAGTAAAGCACATTTTTAACTACATTTATAGTGTGTCACAATCTGATTCTGGATTTAAAGCACCAGAAGTATTTTCAGACAGGCAAAAACATAAATTTAAAATAACAAGGGTTTGTTTGTCCACTCAAAGTACCTCATTGAGGAAGGTGTCTAGTAAAAGTAACATCTACTAATGTTCTGCAAACATGGAGACTGGGAATTGCCTTAGGAGACAGAAGGTGTCCATGTCTGGTGTGGAAGTCAGTGAAAGTCCCTTTGCTAAAGCTCCCAGCAGGATGTGTAATTCCCTGCTGTTTCAATTCACTTCTTGTCCTTGGTTTCTGTGTCTGCAAAGGGAGTCAGCAGGTGCTCACCCACTTGTCCTGCCTGCTTGTGGGGCTGAGGATGGAAAATGGGAACTGTTAGATGGCAGATACCACATAATGGCTTAAATAAGTATAAAATACAAGTCAGGAAAGACACCACATAGTCATAAAAACTGAGCTGGAGCTTAACTTCTTCCATCACACAGTTATACCGGGTCATCTGAACAGAAAAGTAGGTGATCAGTCCAGCCACAGGTATATCATTAATATTGAGAATATATTAAATTAGTTTTTGCTTAGAAAAATTAAGAAATTGTAGACTTTTCTGGGAAAGAGAGGATAACAGGGGACATTGTCAAGATAATTTGCCACTGTTTTAATATTCCTTTCGGTAAGCAAATGTCCCTTTTCTTTATTTTCTCTTTATTAGAGAAATTAAAGTCAGACTTTCTAAAGTAGCCTGGAGCTTACAAATGAGGACTAATTGGCTAATACCCTGAAAATGTAAGCAACTCTATAAAGAGTGATTGTAAGGAGCCTGAAAATGTTACCAAACAAACGTGTTAAATCTAAGAAGAAAAAGTGGCTGAAACAGTGAACTTCCAGAGACATTTTCTGGGCTCCTTCTGCTTTGAGTAACACGAACACAATCTTCCTAATCCGCCGCTCCTGCTCTGACATTCCAGCCTCATGCATAGCCATTGGCAAACTTGGAACGTGCATCCGGTGCATTTTTTTGGTTGAAATGCTACATCTGGCTTAGCTGGCAAGTGTTACTATGCCTCTAGAAAGTAAGCCAAAGTGAAAAAAAAAAAAAAAAGAAGAAAAAAAGAAAAGAGGAATCTTAACTACATGCAGGAAAAGATTACTGAAATATACTGTCCTCTTTGTTTCCTGGAAAACTGAAACTCCATTTATGGCCTCTGACCTTTGGAAAGATGGCCCCAGAGGAAAACCAGCTACCTAAGAGTTAATGTATGCAGTGTACTGTAAGCATTTCATTAATTTGCTTATTAAAAACATGAAAAGCTTTTGCCTCCTTGACACCCAAACAAAAGGCAAGCAATTGGGAGACTTTTGACCCGAGCTTATCAGATGACTGGTGTAATGCTGTCAAACCTTCCCCACTGCATGCAAGTAGGGTCACATTTTAGAGGTGTTTATGACATCCTAAGGTTCATAACGCCTATCTTTGTCAACACGAGAATGATGCAGGTCAACTGGCTGGGTTAATGAGGCTGAGCACGTAAGGAAAAACATACAAGAGAGATGGATGTCTAAATTAAAAATCGTAATTTAAATAACCTATAATGCAAACATGTTCCACCAAGAGATAGAAAAATCACAAGTTGCTTATACTTATCATAAACTTTGGTGCCCACTGGTATAAGTAGACTTAGGAGTTGGCTATTTTCAGTTGTAAGGCAATATTAGACAGCTTTGAAAACCCAAGGACAGAAGTGTTGCGATAAACTTCCTATAGTTCTCGCAATTTCCTTTCATCCTTTTTGAGAGCGGGAATGTATATCATCTTCTTAAATATCTCCATAAACAGCAATTTCAATGAAAATGAGGAAAAAAAAAATCCCAAATAGTTTCACAGTGCAGCATGATCTTCGGGGGGAAGAAAACTAGGTTGTTCTTAAATTCTGCAACAAAAGAAATAGGCACAAGCTCAGATCGTTTAAAATTCATTTAAGAATATTTGCACCAGATCCAAGGAAAAGAGAAGTGAAAAACAACTAACACAGAAAACATTTGTAAAAT
The DNA here is from genome assembly GCA_013397055.1 of Pachycephala philippinensis. Taxonomy (NCBI): domain Eukaryota; kingdom Metazoa; phylum Chordata; class Aves; order Passeriformes; genus Pachycephala; species Pachycephala philippinensis. Next base: position 107,238 of record VWZT01008709.1, on the reverse strand, counting down.
CTGGAATACTTTCAAGATGTCATAGGCTACATCTACTTTCCCAAGACAGCTGTGGCCACAGGAGCAGATCAATAGATTGGAGCAGTTGGAGCTGAGGGTTCTTTATCTGCACTGTGAGAGAGACAGAGACAGGATTGCTTTAAACTTGATTTAGCCCAAATCCCCAAACTGAAATACACCATAGTGTGATTCCAAGCTTTCAGGAGGTCTAGTCATTGGTTTGGCCTCTTATTCCTGTAATAGGAGTTGGAGAACATTTGGCACATGCCTGGATCAAAGCCTCCAGTTCAGTTTTCTCCAAACAGAATCCAGATTATGTGCTGCAAAACCACTCTGGGAAGTGAACTACTGCACAGTAAATGGGACAGTCTGGGGGATGTGCTTCAAAACAGCATCACTGCTCTGAATCACAGCACTGATTTGGATGCAGTCATAAAAGCCTCCCAAAAGGCAATTTAAAAACAAGCATCCCAGAGGAGACATTACTGGCAATTCCTGATTCTGTGATAAGCTTGTTTTTCAGGATGGAGAATTTTTCTCTAATAGCTTGATCCTCTGAATGCACATATTCTAAACCACTGGACAATGTGTCGTTAGGATCTAGGCTAAGTGAAGCATCTAAAGTTGTTCGACTTCTCATTCCAAATTTCAGTCCACTGTTTTGTTTTTTTTTCCTCCCAGTAAACATCAGCTAAAATGTACAGGGAATAACAATATTCTTTGTGCAAACATTTTAGGGATTTTCCGTGTATTAAACATAGAAGTGTCACACTTGAGTATGCAGCAGAATAACATCCCAACATTTTCTCTGCCGGGAAAATGTAACAAAATAGGTGTACACAGGGAGTTTTCCTGTTCTTCTACATCAATGCTTCTGAACATTAATGAAAAGACCCCTGATTTTACACTCCTAACAACACCAATATTTTGTTCAACCCAAATGTGTCTTCAACTCATTTTGACAGAGGAGGGAGACTTTTCAGGGAGCCTAAGTAAAGGGTCTAAGACAGGACAGAAGTAACATGAAAAACAAGATGTGAGAATATGATAAAAGCAAGACACGTATTCTTGTTAGATTTTTTTTAACCTTAGAAAACACCAGTGCTTTAAGACAATTGAAAATTCAGAGAGATTATTTTAGTCCCAGGTTCAATGGTGGTTGCTTGGTTGATGATTTTTTTTCCTCAAGATAAAGCTATTATTATGATGGTATTATTATAATGATTGTCTTAAAAGCTTTCTTATTCCCACCTAGCACTTTCATAAATTCCTTCCCTCTCCCCCTCCCCAGCATTAGGGCTTCTTGGAATTTTTAGTATTATTTCAATTATTTGTAAGAAAAACACAACGTCATTATGTTCAAGTTTTCCCTCACAGAGATTTTGGGCTACAGTCATTGCTTAGCTGAAGAAATGCCAAAAAAAAAAACAACAAAAAAAAGAGTACATCTTAAAATATAATAATGATAACTTCTAGTTAGTCTGATCGTATATGTGGGAACCATTTTTTAACATCTTTTTGATGGTGTCTGTGTGATATCTTCTGAGATGATGATAGATCCACACAGAGGATTAGCACACACTCCTCTACCTAAATTTAGAAATCCTACAGATAGATCTGCACAGGAGAGTGCAGAAAAGCCCCAAAAAAGAAGGAAGACTCGCCCCTGCTTTAGGTACTCTGGCAGGTCCCAAAGCCGCCTGAGGAGTTAAAAAATGGAAGTGTATCTTGTTGGACCCATATCAAGAGCTGGATTTGATGATTCTTGTGGGTCCCTTTCAAGTCAGGATATTCTGTGATACTCGGGGTTTAGAAGGACTGAAAGTAAGATTTCATTTTGTCACCCTTACCTAGCTCTATGATCCCCCACCTTGATATTCATCATAAGCCTCTCTACACTTGTATTTTCTTAGCAATTACCAGCATTCCAGTGATATCTTTGGGATCACAACTAATGACTCGGATGGATCTTCACACGCCAAACAAATTGGTACCAATATGCCACACTATATTTCAAAGGCATACTAACAATATTTTCTAGTCAGGAAACATGGTCACGTAAGTATCCATACTGAGAAAATTATGTATTCATGCCTATATTTATTCATTTTTGTCTTGATTATTGATTTTTTTTCAGCTTGACTCAAATTTTCTTTTTTCAATTTCTCTTTTGCAAAAAGTAAACTCAAATAGGTGATTTTTAGTTATGTACTTCCGTGAATTTCACAAGTGCAATTGGACATTTTCAGAGCAAAACCCAAATTATATCAAACAAATCTGAGCATCACCCAAAGTGAGATTAATACAGACCAGTGGAAAGTTATGGAAATTCACAGAGTTAATGGTGAAAGAGACCATATGTCCTCTGACACCCTGACTTGATGGAATGCCTCTCCATAAATGCTTCCTTAATGCATCCCGTTGTGCCTAGGTGTGGGATGACGTATGGTCTGCCTCCGTCCTTTCATGAGCTTTCATCCCTTTCATTTACAAGCTGTGTGTTCTTATAATGAAGATTTTTCTGTTAACCAGAATATTAGAAAAGGGCAATTAGGGCTAATTGTTCAAAACCTTTGTTAGGCTTGCACGTGCAAGCTTGTGGGTAATATTTGGATATTGGCAACTTTGGGAGTGGTTTTGTCAGGACTCTCTATAAATCAAAATATACCTTTTGTCCTTTCCCTTTTCTTAATACCAAGGTTCAAAGCATTTGCACAGGTGATTACTACTCTACAACCACTTTTAAGCACCCTACTGTCTGATATGTTCTGATAACAAGAGTTGCACATTTCTTTATCAGGACGAAAGAATTCCTAGAAGAATTATTTTTATTGTTACAATCACTCCCAGTCAGTTCCACATCCATAACAGCAGGGCCTAAATAGAGCAGCAATACACAGGAAGACATGGTCCCTGCCTCAAAATGTTTATGATCTAATTTAAGACAAGACACAACAAGTGAGTATAACAAATGTTCAACACAGGTTCCAAATGTAAACATACGGTAGATAGGAAAATGGCCATAAATTCCTCTATCAAAGATAACACCTCTCAAACTCTCTCACACAGACTCTGTAACATGAAACATGTCAAGCAAAGCAAGTGGGGAGGGGATTGCACATGTTGGTGCTGCTGCTGAAGATTCAAGTGAAAAGTAATGCGAACTTCAAACTTTTTTTGTGCTATTTAGGAAATATATTCAGCCCCAGGAAGATAAAATATCAGCATGGTTGTGATTCAAACAGTTGGGATTTTTCTATTGTGGACACTCCTATGGAAATATTTTCTAGCTGGTACTAAAACAATAAATAGAAAAATGTGTGTGTTTGCGGCTGTTCTCTGGTTTTATGTTATCTAACATAGGAAAGACATCTGGAGTGTTGGGTTTATGGTTTGTTTATTGCTTCATTGTTTTGTTTAAAAAGGTAATCTTGTCTCCTTTGAATCTGGAAGTGACTATGAGCACAACAGATTGGGATCCTGTGAGCAGAGCAGGGGAGCTGGGTGTGTGTGGCATCCAGGGAGGGACAACCCTGAACTTGCCCGTAGTCAGAGCTGCTTTGGGGCCATGATCCAAGTGAGAACCACGGGCAATTCCAAGAGCAAGCAGCTAAGTTCTCTCCAGTCACCCTCATGCCAAGATTTAGCACCCAATGCATTCAGACAGTCCACAACCAGGTCTCTCTTCCAGCCAGGGCCTCTGAAAATGAACATGACACACCTTACAAACATTGCTAGCTATACCTCGAGTCATTTGCTCCAACAAAACTCAAAGGTCACATCCTAAATTGGCCCCAGTAAACAAGAAGGTTCAGTATTTTGCTACAGCAGATTTTTTGGGCTGTGAGCTGTTGTTTGATTCACCTTCGAAGCTCTTGGAATAGCTGGTTGTTCTGTGACCACCCTTCCCTTTCCCCTGTCCCCTTGTCTAGAGAACAAGCATAAGCCTCAAAACCAATAATTACAGAGTCAGCTTTACCAACAGGTAATATTCAGACTCACAGGTTCAAAATGTAAACATAATATAGGAAGCAAAGCAGCTGTAAATTTATCTCCTGGAGATAACGCCTCTCAAAGTCCCTTTTGCAGACTTAATAAAACAAAACAGACTGAGCACCAAAGGGACTGTGAAGCAGTCTAAGGAGCAGGTTGGAAATATCCAGGCTGCCTGGGCTTCTCTCTGCCAACCAGCAGGTTTTCCTTGGACCTTCCCACTCCCAAATTACCCCACACCGTTTCCAGAGAGAGCTCACTTAGCTGAGCCCCAAGGTCCATGGTCTTTGTTGGGCTGGATATTGAGATTACAGATTCTGCAGCTTTTTTACTGCAGGGATTATTTCTGCTCTTGGCTGGGACTAAATTCCCCCTCTGCTGTTCCCGGGCTCTCTGCTGTGAGGCAATTCTCTGCTCAGCTTCCCTCACCTGCCTCTAGCAGCCTCCGTCGCTCCGTGTTTCATATATAGATATAAAACCCCACTGTGCAAAATACTCTATTCACCCAGGCACTTGGATGCTATTTGTTATTGATAAATATCAATATTATCATCATTAGCAGAGGAGAAAAATTACCATTATTATCTACTTAACTGGCTGCACATACAAAGGGATTTGGTTTGTTGATTTGGGTTTTTTTTGTTGTTTTTTTCTGGTTTTAAACTCTATGATGAAAAGACTGTGAAGGAAATAAAGAAAAAAAAGGAGCACTCTACCATATGAAAACCTACATTCAGCATCTACAAACAAATTAAAATCACATATGGAAAAAGTAGCTTCCACAAGAGAGAATTAATGAACAAGCACAGTGGCCCAAGTTCTGCCCTTAGGTGAAGTCAATGAAAAAAAGTAAGTGCATATTTTTGGCCCATTATGTCTTTTCTTACAATGTTTTCTTAATATAAATCCAAATCTAGGGACCTGATCAACTCCAAAGTTTCACAAGTTTTCTCTTGAGCAATATGAAATCTTATGGAAAATGATTTCTAATATCACAGAAAACAGAACACGTTCAGTACAACTGGGAACACACTTATTTCACACAAATGAAAGAAATAATCCTGCTCGTTCTAATTGGAGAATATTTTTCTGGGGCAGTGATTTTGTCAGCTGTAAAAATGATTAATGCTGCAATTCAGCAGGATACTTAAGCACATGTTCAGTCAATTCCTATTCAGCAAAGCATTTAAGTACTTAACTTTACGCACATGCTCAGGAATTTCAGCATGTGCTCATGGGCCGGATACGGGCTCGTGGAGCATCAAATGACACAGTGGCATTGGGGAGGTTTCCAGCCATTGCCCAGCAGACGTGGGGTACAGCACACTGACCTTCCTCTTGCCGTGGGCTGCTCTCAATGCTCTATTAAATAAGTTTTGACTAGGAAATGGAGCCTAAGGCAATATTTTTGTTATAAACCTAATACATGGCATTTTCAATGCCAGTGGCCACAGACACAGCCCAGTCCCTTTGCTCAGGGAATATTTTCACACCGAGCCATTCCCTGCTCCAACGCAGCGTCAATTTGGATGCAGAGGCAACCGCACTGTGCCCCAGGGCAGCTCAGCTCCCCACTTGCACAATCCCATCTCCTCTCCACATCGGCTGCTGAGGTGGAAAGAGCTCTGGTTGGAGTCCCAGCAGGCAGGATGAGTGCTGGGAGAGGCTGGGGGAGCAGAGCGGGTCACACATGCTGCGAGCACAGGCACGAGGAAACACGTTTCCCTCTCTGCTCGGGGACAAGCGCAGGCACATGCCTGTGGCTGCAATGACAATATGATGTAAAACAACAGGATTTGTGCATGCCCGATGGAAAAACACTATTTGAGGAGAGCACGGGGAGCAGGGAGAGCAGTGGAGCAGTTTCTGTCGCTGGAGGAGGGGAATATCCCCACTGGTGGTGAAGAAGAGTGGGGACAGAAAGAACTGAAGTATGGCCAAGCACATCATTAGGTAAAAAATCCCTCTAAACCATCCATAGAAGGCTTGAGCAGGGACAAATCTACTATTTGCCAAACTGTTTGGTGGCAGTTACCATCTTATCCAGATGTTCAGACGATCATAACATTCCCACATCCAACCAGATGGATCCAAATGTTTCTCTGTATTTTTTTCTGCAGTTCTCTTAAACATGGGGGTTCAAAAACAGGTGTCCCCAGTGTGAAAATGTCTTCAACCTTCAAAATGTCTTCAACCTTCAAGTGACAATCAGCCAATACACAGAGGGCATCTCTGCATAAGGGAAAAAAAAGTCTTTTAAAAAAGATAAGCAGTTTTTATAAAAGCATGAGAGAAAAGTACATGTGTGTTACCACTGACCGCCATAAAAACTTTAGCATGGGAAATCTGGAAGCAGATGATGTTTTGTTACAGGGTGGGGGTTATTTTTCCCCTGTTGTCCAGACATCTGTTGAAATCAGAGCTGGATAAATACTTTCAATTAAAGTTATACAGTCTAAGCATTTCACGACATCTTTATGAAGTTTTGAGGAACAATAATTCCAAACAGCATCCATTTTTTCTTAAATTGTGCATATCCACATGTATAGAATTGGAAGCCATCTAACATCTTTAAACATGTATGAAAACAGGTCTTTGATGGTGTCTCTAAACATTTATCTGAGCAGAATTTGTAGAAATCTGTAACATACAAATATATGGCAAGTTAGCAATCAATAAGCTGCTAGAAGCTCTGGAAACAAATTTCTTACTACTGAAACCCCAGTCCTTTAGTGAAGGTAAAACAGAACTTATCTCGCACGATGAACTTAGAGTAGCCCACAGGTTCTAAAAAAAATGCTTCTGATTTACAATACAATTCAGTTTGGGCTTTTTAATAAAAACAAGAAAAATAGCACCTTTAAGTAACCCACAGAAAATGCAGCATGAAATTTAGTGCAGAGGACTTTTGGCATGAAAAGCTGAGCTACGTATTCAGGATGGGTGGCCCAAATACAGATGCACATAGAAATATTTGTCTTTGACATGCCTGATGGAACACCAGGAATGAACAATTTCCCAGTACCTGAGAAAAAAAAAAAAGATATGCAAAGGGCCTATTTTTAAGGGAGCAGCTACAGATTAATAAAGATAAATGTGTCATTGTGTTGGAAACTTTATGAAGTACCAAAATTCTACGCTATAAATGGTGTCGCATCTAAACCATGGAGCAGCTCAGTTTTCTCTTCCTTCCCCCAACACTGAAAATAAAAATACTATTTCACAGAAAACAAAAGGGGCATAGAAATATATTTACTTCTGGTCAAACTTTGCAAATAAGTTCAGGAAATATTTTTAACTTCACTTGCAAAAAAAATGTATTTCAACGAGTTATTTAGAAATTTATATCATCAATAAATATCTCTGAAAGTCTGTTATTATGATAATAATATATATAAATCAGAAAACATTTTAAATGTGTAGAATCAGTCTCTCTTGGGCAGTTTATCATATTTTCACCAAGGAAAAAAAATGTAATTTAGCACAAAAAAAAATCCTAAATATTTGTTAAAGTCAATCACTAAGCAGGTAAAAAAAATACAGTTTTATTAAACTGAGTAAGAATAAACAAAACAGGAAAAAATAGACAGCCTGAGGTATTTCAGATGGGATGGGAGGGTCAGGGAAACAACAAAGTACAAGATCTTGGATATGAGAAAGCAGGGCACAGTAAATGAGAGAGATGACAAGAAGGTGTGTGGGACAAGAGTGAAGGAGATGGAGTATGATTTCCTACAGGGGATATGGAAAAAGCACAACAGAACTTCTTTGTTTCAATTTTATTTTAAAACCACCATCCTGTCTGGGTCACAAGTTAGCACACCCTTACAACTCAAACTGGCTCTACGAGTTTTTCACTCCTTTAGACTGTGCTACTGTGTTGTACTTTAAAACCTGTTTTTCCTGTGGTCAACAAAAAGTCAATGAAAAGAACAATACAGCTCCAAGTGCATTTTTGGCCTGCAGTTGATAACATTGCTTGAATATATTTGCACACCATTATTTCTGCTATACTTCTGTGGTCATACTCAGATTCAAGTTAGTGATGAGAAACTGCATCATTAAGAGACCTACCAGCAATAGTCCAGTTGTTTATTATTTTTATTATTACTATTAATATTATCTTTCCTAAGTTAAATTCAGATTAATTTGGATCCTTTTAGAAATCAAGCCAGGGCAATTTCAAGTGTATCCAAAATCTACTTTACCTGGAGATACTTGTCTGAAGCCATATAGGCAAGAGGATTGTTAAAAACCGATTTTAGCAGGAAAGCAACTTCTGTCAGAGATTCAGACTGAATTCATTTTTATTTTCATGATGTTGATTGTACTTGTAGTTAACTAATTTCTTAAGAAGACCAATAAGTCTTCTTGCCCCCTTCCGTTCTGAAGGTTGACCCAGGTTAACCAACTCGAGGAGTTTGCACAGACTGTTTGCAGAAATGTTTGTTTAATAGACTGATTAATATAGACAGGAACTTTCCAGAGCCCTAAAAAACACACAAGTCTATAGTAAATTCCATTAAAACTTAAGAAACTTCTACCCCATCCTGGCTATCCCTGTGTGCCCATCATACATTTCTTTCTTGCCCAGAGCTGGCAATGCCTTCCACACCCTCTCTCACCCTGCACTTTGTGACTCTGTGCCAAAGTTACAAGGCCTCACACAACACTTCTATTTTTAGCACTTAACTGCACGTTCTCATGGCATTTTCTGAGCAAGATAACATCATTTTCTGGAGTTTTCACATTTGTTATTATTTCCGAACTGATGAGCCTGGCTGGGATTGGTGGAATCACCTGCGGATAGCGTGGACTGTAATTTTTGGCATTTGCTGTAACTGAGCAGTTATTTACAGATATTTTTTCCATTACGAGCTAGCTGAGAGTACACCTGCAGCATTAGCAGATACATGGTTTACTTGCTGTGCCAGTTACAGGAGGTAGCAGTTAAACAGTGAAACACAGCGGGTTCAGCTCCTTTGTACTTATTTCCCCACTTATTTTCCACCAGTCCCAACTGGTGTAGTGCCCCTCTCATATTTAATATTCCTACAATGAATTCTGTTCTGTTAAGTTATCCTTAAAAAGCCGCTGTCAAGGATCATTATCCTACATCTCTGTATTTATATACAGATGGAGAACCCAATGGAAAGATTAGGTTCTTTGTATGAATTCCCAGTGCATAAGGCCTGTTTGAAATACCAGGCTGACAGTGTCCTGACCCTAAGGGGTCCTCAAGGAGCTTCCCAAGGAGTCCCATGAAGGTCCCACCACGGCAGAGTGTCTCCAGCATGGGCAGGTCCTGCATCTCAGTGGCGGGAGCAGAGAGGAGACTCTTTCTTTTCTACTCATCTTTTCCATGCACATGTAGGACTATTCACATCCAGCCCAATGTAAAAACAAAGCTGACTGATGCATGAACCCATTCCTGTTCTCTAAGCTAGGATCAGCCCTATAGGATCCTGCCCTTTGAGAGAATTGGTTTGCTCAATAAAATGTGAATTTCTCCCTTCTCCACTCCAAAGTCTGAAGAGTCCTACAGCCCTCCTGAATGCTATTCCTGCTTCCTACACATTAAAACTCGGGAACCCCCTCTCCTCCCTGCCCCCTCAGCTACCACTGTCCAAAACAATCTCCTGGAGGATAAATTCTTCAGGAATAATAGACTTTCAAAAGGCCATGAAGATAAAACTTTGTAAAGAAGGAAGGAAAACCAACAATGGGGCACTGCCCTATCTAGGTTAAATACATATTTTGGTATATATACTATTTACGCAATCGAGCCTAATGGCTTCTTCAAAAGCCATTAAGGTGTATTAAGTAAATACATAATTTGGTACAGGAGCAAATTTTGAAAGCACATTATTCTGTTTACAATACATTCTTTCAGGTCTGAAATCTCCTCTTCTGAAGTGCCTGAAGAGTGACTCACAAATGGATCCTTAATCCACTGCGAGGAAATCACCTCCTAAAACCAGACCGGCTGTCTTAGAGTTTACATAGATGGTTGGAAAGAAAAGAGAAAAGAATCCATATGAAATATTAACCAGCTGAGTGCTCTCCAGTGGACTGAGTCCATGGGATAAAACACACCACCAGTGATACTCTATCCACCTAATTCACAACATGCCATCTGAAATACCACGGCATGTGAGATCCACATGTGAGGGCACGCACTTGCGATGGCAGGAGAAGGGTTAGAGGAACTCTGCCTTTCACTGTGAAGTAAAATAAATGAAATGAAAAGTGATGTTTCAGGAAAGATCTCTTTTGTGTAGCACAGTACGTGAATTGATGTAATAAATGACAACAGTAATTCGTTTTTAGAGATTCATCCAAGCTAAGATTGCAGATCCAAACGCTCAGACTTTCATAAAGTTTGGTTCCAGGTTTGAATTCTTCAGTTTAGGTCATCTGTAGTAGCAGTAAACATGCTGCTTGCCTTTATACAGAAGATTGTGTGCCAATGTTGAGACCTCCATAAAGCTCCTAAGTATTTTTGAAGGGAAGACACAAATATCCTTTCTTTTTACAACATGCATTTTGCAGCAGGAATTCTCATCTTATGATTACAAATGCACAATTTGGCCCAATCCCCAGCTGTGCCTAACGATTTAAATGTCAAATCAAAACAAGGGTAATCCATAGGCATTTCTGGGGAAGGCTGTGCACTTCCACTGCTGGCAGTACACATGGCAGTAGATTGCAGACTGAAGAATGACTAACTAATTTTTGTATGTATTTTATGACTGAGGGGAGCAATACCTGTTTTTGAAAGTCATGATGTGGGCTAAGAGATATAAAACTTTAACCTGATCTGTCTGAGCACAGGAGGCAGGAAGTTCTGTGCTCCAAATCCAATTATCCACAAATATTGACCTGTCCTCTTATACAGAGGACTCTGGATATTTATCCTAAAACCAAGTCACATAGGAAGTTGTATTAGAGGGTCTGGGGACCAAATTATCTCAATTTTTCCCCAATACCTTGTTACAGGGAATTCCTCAGAAAGGCCTTGTTGGTAACAGAAGACTGTACTGAACCAGATGTGATTAAACTCAATATAAATGATACGTACTAATAAAACAGATTTCTTTGTCTGAAAAACAGGAGAAATTTAAGACAAGGAATGGGGTGGGAGGACTAGATTGAAGGAATAATATTCAATGTTAAGAAAATGAAGTCATAAAATCTTTGTCGAGCATTGCTCAACTCTTCAAACCATATGGAGCATGACTGCTGGGCTTCATATAATGCCCCAAATGTTTTTCATTTTCTATTCCACCGTTCACAGCAAAGGCACAGCGCTGTAATCCCGTCCTTCCGTTAACTACCAATTGTTTCTTTTGCCAACCTTTTTGCTTTAAAATATCATTTTTTATGAAGGATAATGTTATATAGTGGAAAACTGTAAAAATTTTATGGATAGCCTTGGTGCTGAGAAAATGCATTCTTTCAACAGTTTTATTATATATATATTTTTTTGTCCATTACACATTTACAGGGTTTTCTCCATTGTATATATGTGTGTTTTATAGTTCATTCTAGACAAAAGGCATTATGTTAACAGTCCTATCATTTAGAACTTTAATTCACTATTATGTTTTTACCTTTTTGCGGAAAGAATATTATTTTTTTCCTTCTCCTTGGTAGTGATCGCTGTTGTTAATAAGAGTAATGGGTGATCTTAAAAAGGGTTAGGTGTGAATAACCACTCAATGGTTCTCTGAGCAACAAGAACGAGTGAGGAGATCCAGCTCCCAGCACATCAGAGGGGATGATTTAGTTCCAGTATCAGGCAGGCTTACATGTTGTGTGCCCTCAGTCAAAAGTTTACCAATCCCCCAGTCTCTGTGCTCCCCCCATGTCCTTCCAAGCACCTGTTAACCAGCTCTAGCTCTTGTGACATTCATTCACAGGTAAATCAAGAAGAAACGTGCTCATATCAAAGGAATGAAATACATTTGCTTCAACTTTAAGAGATTCCTATAAACTCTCTTTCGGCATTCCTTCCTACTAACCAGCCCAGTCCGCTCTTTTAAAGATTGACATTTCTTTGCTCTACAGCAGGCCTCAAGCCTTTAAATGTCAGCCTGGACTCCAAAGGTCTAGTTATAATCTCTGCTGGTTCACAACCACCCCGCTGCAGCCCTACCTTTCTTTGAAGCTGAACTCTTAAGGCAGGGCTGAGCCACTGGTGCCACTTTTGTCCCTCCTGTGCTCTCCTGAGTAGCCCAGTCCCCAGGAACACGAGCCCAGGGAGGATTTCACACTGGTAACCACAGCCCAGCCCAGAGACAGCCTGGTTACTGCAGCCAGAGTGAAGCCAGATCAGAAACTGAGACAGCAGAGGGCCAAGGATGCCAATCAGAGAGCACGACCTCCTGAAAATCTCCTGTTATCCCAGATCTTCAGCCAAGTATTTTTGAACCTTTTACAGTGATTAATGGGGTCCAATTTGAGAAGAAATGTAAGAGCAAGGGGTTTTTTTATGCTATGGATTTTGATAGGATACGGTCCTTACGCTTTCAAGCAGCTAATCATATTCACAATTAAATACTTCAACTTCTCTTCCTTCTTTTTCACCATAAATTGATATTTGCAGCAACCCAGCACAACTGCTATTGTTATAAGGTTGGGAGATATTTTTAGCTCCATTGTTCATTGTCTTTCATACATGACACTTCATGGGCAGTCCCTGAGCACCTTCTTTCCCCCTCTAGGAGAAAGGGGTTTCAGCAAGTTTCTTGCACAACTAGAGTAAGTTGATCATACAAGATTGAAACTCAGAGGTGGGAGGGAGACACAAATCGGATTTCCTACCTAGAGGTGGCTATATCATCAGGAAAAATTAATAATAATTAAAGCAAAAGTAGCAGTACATCTGGAAAGATAAAACCCTAAATTTCCACTTGCACAAAAATGACTTGCACTACTCAAGTCAGACTCTAGTTCTGTGTTTACATCAGTGAAGTAACAGGAGTTATAAATTGTGAATACTCAAAGCACAGTGTTCTCAAATAACCTGCAAGCCAGATCAGAAATTATTTAACTAATAATTTGAAATTAAAAAAAGGAAAAAAAAAAAAAAAAGAGAGAGCAGCAGATTATTTGCAGACCATTCATAAACAGGAGAAAGAGATTAAATATCAGATAAATGATTCATTATGGATTTTTCATTCAGCCTATGTGTGAACATGTGACCAGAGAAAACCAGTTATATCCATTCCCTGGATTTTTGTTTTAAATGAGCATGCTCAGTATAGGCTATTGTTTAGTTGGATTACAGAAGCATTTCATAAGAAGGGCTTCCCCATTTATCACTCAAAAAAAATTAGAATTTAAAAAAAGAAAAAAAAAAGTGAGGACAACGACCCTTCTGGAGTCTGAGTATACATATGTTCAAAGTAACTCTGCTGCATAAGCCAACAGAAAATTGGCCCCCAAAATGACTTATAAAGGGATTTTGTAAGACATGAACAGAACAGCATGGGCTCTGGCTAGGCAAAGTATTCAGAGTTGTAATAGAAAACATTTATTTGGCTACAGCTAAACATCCCAACACATGTTAGCATTTGCTGCCAATATGCTTCCTAATTAAGAACAACATAAAATCATAGGAAATCCTGTATCCCTGTCTTCGTGCACTTTCCTTGTATCTTCGGTGTCCTGGCTCTGTTTCTCAAGTAGAGCCTGCACAAGAGAAAGGTTAATTCAAAAGTAATGTTTTGCCAGCCATTAACTGTGTTGTCATTAACAAGATTAATGTACATTCCACTATGCATCACCAAGTGCATTCTCCCTCCCGCCCCCACCCACCCCTTAAACAACTGCTCCTATTAAAACCTAATGAGCACAGAACAATTTAAAGAATAGCACCATTTCTGTTGGGCAAAGTGTCGTCTGTAAACCATATAAAGCTGCAGGATTATTACGGATCTAATTGAAGGGCAGCTGAAAAAAAAATCTGTTCTCTCTTGGACTAGGAAGTCCTGGCCGTGTTTATATGTTTTATCACAATGAACAGATTTCAAGACGAAGGACAGACTAGTATCTGTTCTTCTTCCTAGCCCCCTCTTCCTTCAATCTCTATTCTTTCTTCATCTGAAACCATTCAGAGACTCCTGCTGTGCACAGTCCCACACCCAGGTTACCTCCAACTCATCATCCAGTGATTACTGCACAGATAAACAGTTGACTGGATCCTTCTAAACAATCATGAGATACATTTTTTTATAAGCTGCTCTTAGAGGGCCCTAATTCATCAGCATGGATAGAGTCTGGACTCTCTTGCCCAGCCAAATTCACTCTGTTTTTCCCAGCGGAAGCAGCAAACAAATTGCAGGCCAATTATATACAGTGCTCCACCTTCATTTTCATATTGAAAGGGCCACCAGTTTGGAGATCAAAGATCAACCATGAGACGCTTCCAATTTTTCATCAGATTCTTGAGAGTTCTCAGAATTATTTATTTTATTTCCAGAAAATCCATACTCTCTGCCCTGCTCTTTTCCTGCTTGGTTGCTTTACATTTCTGTTCCCTCCACAACTTCTTTTTTTTAAATCTATTTATTGCATGTTTTTCTTGGCTCATTCTCACTTTCCATTTTTCATTATTAGTTCTTTATGATCTTCTGTTTCCTTTTTTTTTTTCTCTGTCATGGCTGCTCTCCCAGTTGTTCTCCTCTGGGGCCCTGAGTTTCCCTTAGCTAATGAAACTAGAGCTGCCTACCTCCCTTGCTTTTGCAATCCAGCTGTTTCCTTTTTAAAATATAAACTCATCTTTATTCAGTGAAGTTCCTGTGCAGGGTCTGATCCTTTAAGAGGAGATTGCATTTTGTGACAGCAAGTGGGAGGGAAAAAATAAACTTTGCTGGAGGAAAAGCCCTTTGGGTAGAAATCCAACCGGCTTGCTCTTGGAAGGCAGAGCCTTCTCCTGTAAAACTGGGTTGTTATTTTACTTTGGCACCTTGACATTGCAAAAGTCTCCTCGTCAGTCTCCCCTCCCTTTTCCTCCTAAAACCTCCCACCTTGAAATCTTAACGTTTCCTGGCCTCTGTGAAAGTGTAGTCCAACTAACACCACAAACCTGGATTTTATATGATTAGTCAGTGAAAACTTGCCAACTTTAGGTGCTGCCTGCCAAGTCAAGTCAATTTACTGTGATGCTTTGACTGTGCAAGTAGGCCTTAATCCCCCTTTAATCTCCAGTGTACCCTTGACATCATGGAAATTACTTACAAAGCTAATGTCATCAGATGATCCATGTTAGCTATTTCAGTGAATGTTCTTCTGCACAATAGAGCAAGTTTACCTTGCAAGACACAGGCCCCAAAATATTTTCATTTAATGAGCCCAGCAGATATCATCTTACAAATGGGGAATGAAAACTCCTTCTTCTGCACTGTACCTCCCCAAGCCTCATGTAACTTGGAATTTACATGCTAGCCAAGCATCAGGTCAGTGTATTTTATTTCATGTCTGATTGATTGGATAAAGAGATTTGCATAGTAGCCACAACAGCCATGAGTTATTAGGAAGGCAAGTTTCCCTTTTCAACTCTGTAAGGCCCCTCTTGTGCTGAAAACATTTGTCTGACATAAAAATTTCTGTAAGAATCATTTTTGAAAGTGTGTTCAGCCACCAAGAACATAACGGAAATAGAAAATTCAGGCCATGCTGTGCATGTGACAACTAAGGTGAAAATCAGCATGTCTGACAGCAAGGAGCCAACTCTGGTATTATTTATTGATTTAATAATAAGGAATTCCATTTATATAGTCCCCTTTATCTCAAAATGACCCACAGTTCTCCACATACGTAAAAAATCATGTGTAATCTCTGTAAAAGTGTGGTTTCAGCCATGACAGGAGCAGTGCCAGTGCTGGGAGAGGAACGGGGCACACGGCCATCTCCTGGACAGCCCATGCTAAGGCTGAGGCCAGGGTTTAAGACAGGGAGTGGAAGGAATGTTATATACCCTCACATCTATAGGATGAGCTCATGATTTGGAGAGGAGCGAGGTCACTGGGGTCAGCTATCTCCTGTAAAAGAAGGAAAGCCTAGAGGGCTCATTTTAAAGGTCTGCAGAGGTGAAGCTTGTCCTTGTGTCAGGAGGGCAGTGCTCTGCATAGGCAGTTTGTGATTAAGGACTGACTCATTAGTGTCTTAGAGGGAAAAGGAGCCCTTAGAAATGCTCCTTCCTGGATCACTCAAGAGGCTTTTAGGAGTGCCTCATCCCAGCACCATCCTACCTCTCCCTCATTTAGGTTTGACATTGCCCTTTGAAAGCCAAGGAGATGTCTAACATTCATTTGCTTGGGAACAGGACCAGATACTTCACTTGTGATACAAGATGAGAAAATAACACACAGCAGAACCTCTGTGACCAGACAGACCCTGAGAAAAAAAAAAACAAAAAACCATTTGCATCCATCAACATGAAAGTGCTGAAGATTGCATATGCTCTGTATCTGTGTGCAAAGCTCCTTCTTCAATTGCAAAGTACAAAACTACATGTGCAGGACCAGTATTTACGTAGACTTTCCTTCAACATATGTCTCCAGTCAACTAAAACTTTGCTCAGTGTAAGAGAAGATCTCTTTTCTTCCCCAGACATGTGACCCCTGGGACAGCGAACGGCGGCTCCATGTCAAAGGACATTACAACAGTTGAGGGAGAGAGTAAGATACAAATCCAGATTCAGAGCTTATGTGGTGAATAGATGTCTCCATCGATGGTGCTAATCTGTTTCAGTGAGAGAAAGGGAAAATAAAAATTAACCTGGCAACAAAAACTAAGAGAGTGTTTAATTAGGAAGGTAAAGTACAGCCACCCTGTTTGAGATTCACTAATACACTGAGCCCGCAGCCTCCCAAGCTCTCACAGCAATTTTTAACTAACAGATGCAGTCAAGCTTTCCGTTTTATATTGCCGTCATAACTCATGATACACAATCTTGGGCTGCTTTCAGAAGGTCCAGCTTGCGATTTCATTCCGGAGCTGTGGCGCTGCTCCGCTGCCAGCACCTGTGCCCGACATCTGATCTTAGGGCTGGAGCACATCCTCTCCCCCCTCTTCCCTCTGCGGGACTGGCTATGCCAAGCCAGCTAAGAAGCATTCCAGCAGATTATGAAGTACAACTATCTTGGCCCTCGCTGCTCAGAAGAAACTGGACCTAGCAGGAATTTCGCACGCCATTCTCATGGATCTAAAGTGAGCTCTGCGGGCAGCCCTGCGCCGCAGTTTCTGCCCATGTGCTCATCCCTGACCACGGGACACGCGGATCCCGAAATGCTATGATTAGGTCAAGGATAATGGCAGGGACAACTGCTGCGTTGAAACATGGGATCAATGAAATGAACACATTCTCAGAAAAGGTGGCAAAGACGTAAATGGGAGTCACTGATGCTTCCAGAGAATGACTTGGATTACTGAATCCACACGAGGACAGGGGTACCAAACATGAGCGAGAGAGGAAATGGGGAAACACATCATGTTGAGTGCTGCCTCAGGAATATTGAGGCCTCCTAAACAAAGGCCATTATCTCCGAGGCAGGCATTTGGATAGAGGGAAGTATGAGCCTAACTCTAAGCTTCCACAACTCTAATCCTCCTGGGACAGTGACAGGAATGAAACAGAAATCCCTCAACACTGTCGCTCTTTTTATAGATCCCAAAGCAATGCAACGAAGAATGGAAAAGCACTTTGGTGTCACAAAGTGCACAGGAGGGGTCACGACAGATCAAATGATTGAAAAGGAAAATATGAATTTCACCTTCTCCTGAACTGTAAAAAAGGGCAGGAAAAAAGAAAGTTCACCATTCTCTCTCTCAACTGAAGGATCCAAAAGGGCTTCCTTTTAGTCAGGACTTCTTTTCAGAATATTAGAATCCCCGCAAAAAATCCTGCAGCTGTTTTAACAGGAATCAGTGGGCATTTCCCATCATTTTTGAAGGTCAGAGCTCTGACTCCTGACTGTCAGGCAGGTGAGATAAATGGGGCTAAGGCCAGTCCCACAAGAGGTATTGAGGCACCTCACTCCTACTGAAGTGCCTAAATATCTTTGTGGATATGGCCTTTAATCTTTGCATGAGCTGTGATCCCAGCAGAGAAATCTGAGTCCTCTAGATGAAATCTTCACTTCTGCCTGATCCAGGGTAATTCCAAGGATTACTACTCCGAATATTGGGAGAATCGACTGTCATGCTGTTTCCAGGCAGACAGCACTTTAAAATACCCAGCTAACACTAGATGCACACTGGGCTCCCGTGTCAAGCTAAAGGATAGGAAATTGCAATGAAATCCTATTAACCAAGGGCATTACAGTCATTAAGCGAAGCGCTGAATGCAATTTTGTGTTGAGGAACAAGGGGAAGGAGATAAAAAAGGAAAATACGTCTCACAGGGGAGGGAACTCCCTGTCCTCTCGGAGGTAAACTTTGGGCTTTGGAGACATCTAGAAGCTTCAGAAGCAAGACATACAACAACTGACACATCCTATTTTTTTTATTTTTTTACTGCAAGACTTCATGCTCGGTCTTGTTAGCAACCCTGATACTTTATGTTCTCTCATGCCCTTTAATGCCAAGGGAACTGATAGGCTTTATAGTCCTGCAAACAGGGAGCATTCCACCTCCATCCGCCAAAGCATTTAGAGATTTTATTAATCTGATGTCTTAATTGTTTTTGAGATTAGGAAACAGCAGGGCCTTTGTTCCGACAATCTGAGTGCTCTGCTGGAGAAGTGGCAGAAGTTGTTTGGTTTTTGTATATTGAGGTTGTTGATTGGACAGGGAAAGGAACATGACTCAGTGCAGGTGATTCATAAGGATCACAGACTAGAAGCCAGCTTCTTTGGAAGCTCATGACATTTCACAGATCAGGAATAAAAATGTTCTGCTGGGTTGTCCCTGCACAGTAGCTCCGTGGCCACAGAGCTCCTGTTCCACCCATCTATCTGCTGTTGTCTGCCAAAAGTACAAATCATGTTTGCTCA
This sequence comes from Pachycephala philippinensis, assembly GCA_013397055.1. Classification (NCBI taxonomy): domain Eukaryota; kingdom Metazoa; phylum Chordata; class Aves; order Passeriformes; genus Pachycephala; species Pachycephala philippinensis. The sequence goes on along the minus strand of VWZT01008709.1, from coordinate 88,243 downwards.
CATTTCAGGGCTGTTAAAATAGGAGCAAAGGACTTTTCCTCTTGGATTTTATGCCAAGTGGAGTAGTACATTTAGACTGATTATAGCTCTTTCTAAATGTCAAGGCAGGGTCAGAGTGGGATGAAAATGAGATTACCAGAGGGGACAAGAAGAGAGAGGGATCTAAAGGAGAGAAAGACATAGTGTTGGGAGGAAAATGGAAACCAAAGCGGAAAAATCAGGCTGCCAAGTCTCTACCAAAAGTCTCCACTGGGCTGTTGAGGTAAGAAGACCAGACATTATTGAACAAGATATTCCATAGTTGTTGGGTGGCCAGTGTCCCTGCTAGTCACCAGAAATGTCCTGATGCAATAAAAAGGAAAGGACGTGGTAAAAGTGTTACACAACTTGGGCAATGCCCTGTTCCAATGAGAAGAGAACAGGGTGGAGATAAGGAACTCCAAAGGGAAGCAAGAATAAGATCTGAGCATCTGTAAAGCATTTCATGGGGAGGGACCTACCAGCAAAGCTTGGATAATCCAGCAATGATTTGGCCTTAGGTCTGAGGGGATAGAGATGGGTCACATTGAAGAAACAGACTTTCCATATATCACCTGGAAAGACCAAACAGTACAAGATTGGATCTGGCTGCTCTATGGACTCCACCTAATTATGCTCTATGGACTCCACCTGAATGTATCTGTGAGCTCCAGGGATGGTTCCTGCTTTTTCCATGCAGGATAGTCCGAGCTAACAACATTTGGAGTGTCCTTTCCTGTGTATGCATGAGTTTTGTTGCTAGAAATGCCCCTCAGCCATTACCCAGCCCCATGAGTTTTATGGCAGAGCAGACACTTTACAGAGTGGCATGGCCAGCTCACCCTGTTGACTTTCTAGTAGCAATAGATTTTTTTTTCCTTCGCTTGAGACGCCTATGAGCTTATTTACAGAGTCAATTAACAAAAGATAACCTCCCATTGTGCAATCATCAATAAATCAATTGTGTTAATACTATCTTGGAATGTCCTCCACTATTTACTTTAATATTGTTGACTGTCGGCACTTAAGAAAGGCAGCACCTTCAAGTTTCACTTGATTATGGGCAAATGGATTTTGTAGTAGCCATTAATAAATATAAATTGTTTTGGAAAATATTTAAGTTTGTCGAATTTAACCCCTTGCTGAGCATTAAAAAGTACCCCTTATTGAACATGTTTGACAACTACTTCAAGAGAGTCAGTCCCACACTCTAAGACCATACTACTGCCCCTGTGTATTTTGGTGGCTTACCATTCTTACAGCTCCTTCCAGCTGTGAAGTGTAATTATTGATATAAACATATAATTTAAGACTTTAAAGCCTCCAGCTCAGCAAAGTGCTTTTCTGTTATTTGGCAGATTCTCACCCCAGGTAGTTTACTTATCCATGGCTGATGTGTTGCTGCACTTACTCACAGTGAGTAGCAGTTTACTCCATGAGCAGTGCCACTTCTTCCAGCTCCACGAGGATGCACGATGCCACATCCATTAATGTTCATCAGCACAGAAGGGTCCGTTAGTCACGCTGAATTGTGCCGGCTTCCACAGCAGGATGATTTATATCTACAGGGCTGCTCAGCATGAGCAAGGACAGTGGAATGTTTCCCTAAATAGACAATATATAGGCATAGGAATGGGGCAGGGTCATGTTAAGGAAATCCGATGCCCTCTGCTCATTCTGCAAGGACCTCCACCCAAAGTTCCAACAAGAACATGTTGCTTTCGGGGCAGAATGCAATGCATGGCAAAGGGGCACTTTAGGTTTTGTTGCAGGATGTTTGCAATCTCAGGCAGTCAAAATAATCTGGTTTTTGGTAGGCACATATTTCAGGTTTTTCTTTGCACCCCTAACATACTAAGAAAGAGGTTTTTTCATGGTATGCCTCCAAGACAGCCTTAAGAACTTCTCCTTTTACAGAGGACTAATACAGAATCCAGAAAGTTGCTTAAAAAGAGACAATGGACATAGCTGGTGTAATTCTTATGCCATATTACCTTTGAGGTAAGAAATCAATTATTTCACTTACTCTCCTATTGCTCCAGAAGTCAGTAGCCTTGGCAGTAAATTGAATATTATGCTGCCACAGACAGCATCTTCCTTGTCTAGCATGTATCTCCATTCTTCTCTTGATGATGATTGGTGACTTTAAAACTCACATGACTTCTAGATAATAAATGAAAACTGTCATTGTTCTGAGGCTGCTGGGAATCTTTTTTTTTTTCCCCTTTCCTCTGCTTTGACCTCATTGTGATGTATTGTCTACTTTAGGGAAAAGTAAGGGAAATACTAGGCAAGGACTCTTAAAGAAAAAACAGACCTCTAATTAGATCCCTCCAACAGACCCTGCAATGACCCTGTTTAGACAGACATTAATGAATGGGCCTAACCTCCATGTCTGTAGTGTTGTCCTGGTCAAAACCACCCCGACAGAGGCTTTTTGCTGGTGCCCAAGCTGCTGTCAACCTCATCTTCATCTTCACTGTGGGCTGCACGTCCCTGAGTTCCCATTGCATGGGTGCTGGCAGCTGTGTGAGTGCCCACGCAGCTGGGTCAGGTCACTGAACAGTCTGAAAACCAGCCTTACTGAGGGGGCAAAGAGGCAGCAGCTCTCAGTCAGGTTAACCTGGATAGATGTTGGGTGTACATGTGAATTAAATTGCAAGAGAATGTAACCAAGGCCAGAACTGCCTTCTATCAGCAACCCGTGGCTAAACTGACCATGTAACCACTCCTGTGACTATCTGCACACCTCTGCAGCTTAAACATTTGATATTCATCCATTCCTTTTTCAATCAGGAAAAAGATTTCTTTAAGTGGTTTTGTTCAGAGAACACCTTTGGCTCAAACCCCACACTAGACAGTTCCAGAACTTCAGGAGATTTCAGCTCTTGTAACTCAGTATAACTTCAAAACCCAAATTACATTTCACTGTTCAAATGCTTTTTGAATTGCTCATCTGGGATATAAATCAGAATTAGGTTTCTGGAAGAAAGAAAATATTTTGTGTTTTTAGAGGCCTGTAGTGGAGCTGGAACTGAACCAGCTGACTATGGGGAGGCAGGAGCAGAACATGACAGAGGACTGAGAACTTGCTGACAGGGCAGTTTCTTTGAAGAAAGGGGCTGTGAGAGAAAGGAGTCACAGAGCCAGATGAAATGCACAATGTGAAGAAAAGGAAATTCAACAGTTTAGTCATCCTGCAGTTCAGCCATCATTGCGTGTAGGTGAAAAATACAATCATACCACGCAGCATCTTTGGTTAACCTCTTAAATGAAGAAAATATACACCAAATCTGGTGTCTATGTCTGCTTCTATGGCTGCATATTGACATACTGGGTAAGGGAGACACAAAGTCTGGAAAAATAAGTTAGAGAAGGGTGTTGCCTGATGGATCATATATTTCAGCACAAGAGAAAATGGTTTGGACATGTTTTGTTCTTAGTTCTGTAGTGACCACATTTGACTCTCTGTATTAATTAATTATAAAACAAAATTATTAAAAGAAAACGAAGGAAGAATGAGGCCTGATCAAAAATGAGGGAATATGATGCAGATAAAATGTTTATTTTAAATAATTGGGAATTAAGGATAGGAATTAAGAGATATAAAAGGACGTGTAAAATGTATGTAAAGGCTATCATTTAGCATCAGCGAGCCCCAAGCCAATGACTGCTGATGACACTGACAGTTTTAGTTGCTTATTTTCCTTGCTGGGTGACTCAGTCCCAAGGTTTTTGAAAGTCTAAGGCAGCATTGCCCACACATGAGGAAACCACTGCAGCAGAAACATGTCCTTTATACCACTAGGAAGTACTTCTAATTATACCATTAGCAAGTGTTTCTGAACATGTATCTCCTCTGCTGCAGTCCTTATGGTATCAAGCACTCTGCTGGCTCTCCGAAAATAAATAACAAGACAGTGCCTATCCCTGCAGTATGGATTTATGCTCCTGCCTTCTGAGGTCACACAAAAATAAAGCAGGAAAGTAATAATCACATGGAAATTATTCTCGTGCTTTCTTATATACACACACATCTCTACATGTATATAACAAAATCATGCCCTAACCACTCACCTTGTCAGCATACAGGCATTTAAAATATCTCCCACCTGCACTGCACAGAACACATGGCTGAATAACCTGCTCTCATACTCAACTGGAGGGAGAAATGAGCGATCCATTATAAATAAAAATAGTCATGGAAGCAGTCGGTCCTTAATCTCTCCCTGTTATCTCTACATCTGCAACCAGACTTTCAGGAGATGATGGGCTGCATGAGACAACCCTTGCCCCTTTTACTCACTCACCCAGGTGATCCCCATCCACTTGGGTACAAAATAAGTAGTGCAAGCAGAATCTGTATTTAAATAATTGTGGCATAATAGAGGGAGTAAAGGCTAAGAAGGAGCTGTTCTGGTCCATTGGGTAAATATTATGATCTTTATAGTGGAAAATAAATGCCTGGCTATCTATGAAACCAATAGAGCTGTTCCCGTCTATCAAATTATACCTTGTGTTTTTAAAAAACAGTTTTAAATGGAGTTGCTCTGATCTACAGAGCACATTATATGGTTTGGAAAGACTCTGAATGCATATTTATCTGGAAAATTTAAACAGCTCCCTGTAAATAATAAGCACTGGAAGGCGGGGGGGGGCAGGGGGGAGGTGGAAACCCTGATTAAATATGTCATTGCTTTGCACATAAAAGCAGATGAACAGAGAACACCCCTTCCCATAGGAATATTGTATTTGAGCCTTGTCCCTTGTCTCACAGGCTACGATGTGTCGAGTTAGGTCAGTCTTAGATGAGGCACCTCTGAGGAAGCCCTGGCTATTGCAAGGAGCGGTGCTGACAATTCCAGTTCATGCACTGTCCTCTGAGTCAGCACTGGTTTCCTTTTCTGGCCTGACGATGCTGAGGTGTGCTGAGCTGTTGTCTTTCAATATGTCTAAAAAAAAATCTCCCCTCCACAACTGTGGCTCATTAAAGTTTCCGCGGCGCGCTTTGCGAGGCCGGGGTGCCAAAGCCAATGTTCTGAAGAAGTTCCAGCAGAAATAATTGAATTCCCACTCAGGTCTCCCTGCAGTTCCAATCGGATGTGGAATGCTTCCTCGATTCTACCCTGGTGTGCAGTGTCACTGTACACCATTAGACAGCTGTTGTGCTTGAACCTTGGGATAACTCCCTATCAGCGGTGGCTGACGCTAATTCCATGTAACACTCATCCAACTCACAAGGCTTTTGCTGACTTAATTAAGGTGCTGGTTAAAAGCACTCTCAAGAAAGTATAGTATATATATTTATTTTTTCCCTTTTAGTCGTGTATTTACATGTTTAACGAATAAACCATGTGGTTATCACAGCAAAAAGCAGGAACACGGCGTGGATTAATGGCTGCAGCACCATTTGTCCATATCTCCAGGCTAAGATGGATTTGACCAAGTCCTGCCCCTCAGTCCTTCATGCTAGTAATGCATGTTTTAAAAAATATTTTTCTTTGTCTCCACAGTGCTGTAACTCCAGGTCAAAATGTCAGAAGAGCTTGATATTCTTGCCTTTTTTCAGGTTTTGTCATACCGTTATTTAAACATAGGTTTTTGGATTTAATTTGACAATCTTTATGTAGTTGCTGGCATGGTAATTGAGTCTACTTGTCTTTTTCAGGACACCAGAAGATCTAACTAAGTCAGAATGCCTCAGTTACAGTCCAGATTTCTATTTATTACCTACCTCACCGAGAAAGACAAGGTGAGTTATCATTCAGTACAAAAAACCTGAAAGGCATTTATATGCTTGAAGTACTGTATAACCACCCTGTACAGAAGCACAGGGCTTAAGTAAATGTGTTACAGCACAGACAAACCCCTTTGAAACAACACTATTGAGCCCAAATTGTCTCTGTAACCGAGGGTACAAATCTAGAAAGCTTACCTCCCAGCCAGGACCAAAACAAACCCTTTCAGAGATTATTGATACAATGGCTTATGACAGATTGCTCCTCAGCCTTACAACTCACATGCTGTATGATAAATTCAACAGAAAGCAACAGTCACAGCAAGTGTTCAAGGCTGTAACTAAAGAAAAAAAAGAAAACTAATTTTTACTGAAGTTAGAACTCCAATGAATGAGAAAATGTGAACATACACCTATGTATATATCAAAGCTGCAATCTTTGTAAATGCCATCACCATTACTTATGGCTGGGATGATGCTAATATTTGAAAATATTTCAATAGGAAGCCAATTTCCAACCTGCAAATTGTAATCATAGAGACAATATTTCAAGGCTTTTCTTAGGAAAGGCTCTTAGAGGACCAAGGAAAAAGAAACCTGCCTGTTCCTCTTATCTCCATAGCAGATTGGATGAGGGCATCCTACACCTACATCAGTTTGGGTGGGAAGTGCCCTCATATCCTTTTTCATCCTGGGCTACTGCTTGTCTTTTTAAATTAGGCCTGTTTAGTGAGCAAAAATATACATAAATTTTGCTATCAGGGGTAAAAATTAGTGTTACCACTTTCAGGTTTAATCCAGTTGTGTCCCTTATGTAGCCTTTAGCTAATAGTAGAACACATGGAAGAGACATCTTACTTGTGTTCAGATTAATACTGAAACTATGAGGAAAAGATGAAGATTTACCTACACTGATTCTTTTTGTGAAGCATTTTATTATGCATGAATGCTGGACCTACACGTTTTCCTGTTGTAATGTATTTTAAAGCAAAACCATAAGAAAGGAATTTAAGTAAAAAAATTTTTTTTTTACTTTCATTGTGCCATTTGACTGAAAAACCCTTATACAGATATATGTGAATTATAAGTAATACTTAAATTTTGTTTTTCACAACAAAAAAAACTTTAGGTAGATAAGCTATGACGAGTAGTTTTTAGGTTATTAAAAAATGTTGACATTTACTGGCCAAGTGCCTGGCATGTAGTTGCAAAGGTCATCAATGAGTAAACAGACATTAATGGTTAGCTGGATAACTGGTACATAAACAGGTCATATTAATAATTAACAGGGAAGAAAACTGGCAGTTTATAGCAAGCTTAGGAAAATAGCTAATAGAAATAACTTTGGAAAGGGCAAGGACCAATATTTTAAAATAATCAGAAAATCAAACCTAGAGGAGCCTGAATTTTAAGACATTCATCTCTCATTTTTTCTACTCTCTCTCATCTTATGAACAAATTATTTTTTAATTCATGGAGAGCAAATTTATTAGAATCACTGAAAAAAGTACTGCACAGCTGTTCATTCTGCAATTGATTCTCAGACTGATGCTGTCCTGTTGACAACCCTGCAGAATATAAAATATTTAAAGAATTGGTTTCACCCCCAAACGTATTGCTAGTCCCTTTGTTCATTACAGGAAAGATATTAAAATATATGAATATTTGGATTTTACATTCCATCAGTAATCACTAGAGCTGCTTATTAATTCTAAACATATTCTAACTATAATTTAAATTGCCAGTGGTAAAGGTTTTACCAACACCTTTTTTTTCCTAAAATACAAATTCTCAGCATTTCTCCCCCACATCCTAAAAACTCAGATTTTTTTTCTCAATTCCTCTTGGCTTGTCAGCTCAGCAGCAGTTTTCCTGTGCAGCCCTATCTGTTTATTCCAGATGAATATCAAACTCACCATGAAGCCAGGCCTCACTCCTAGGTCCACAATTAGTCCTAGTTGACTTAGCTCTAAATAGGTCCCTGGTTGTTCAGGTTGGGAAGTGAAGGCAGCCAGATCTGAGACTAATTGCATCTCTCCTGCCATGTCATCATGCAAACTTCAGTGGACACAAATCAGTTGGCTTTTACCTTTAATTATTATTTTAACTAAAAATTATACAAAATGTATAGACCTTTGTGTTAGAAGCGAGTGGAATTTCCAGTTTTTCTTCAATAATCATCATGGTTCTCATATTTTGGGAAAATGTGGAAGAATATTTCTCTGGGTAAATATTATAATTTTCTAGTGTTTAGAAAAATGCTGCTTTTGAATACTAAGCAAAGCAGTGTTATCTGAACATTGAGTAAAATTGGAGAAGCATCTAAGATCATCTAAAGTGTACAGTCAGAAAGCAGAGGGCATTTTAGACATGCCAAAAGAAAAGTAGATGGATTATTTTGTGGTGCAACTGAAAGGGTTTCTGATTATGGACTTGGAGAACCAAGAGTCTGCTGTGGGCCTGCAGATGTAACACACAATTCCTGCTACGCTGGAAGGAGAGGAGTCTTTCTCCCTGACTTTTACCCAAATGCAATGTATTAAAGTTTTCTTAATGATATGCAGAAGTCACCCTCTCTGTGTGCCAGCATATGGATTTTACAAATGCAGAAGTATTTATGTTTTTATATCGTTTATAGGCAGCCTTGGGCTAAAAATGCAACTCAGACTAATAACTTGGCTGAAGAACAGAGAATTAACATTTCTATCTTCTCATGAACATGTGACCATTTTATTTTGTGGTTCCTGTTCCCTGTTTGTCAAATGAAATCTAATTCACGATTCTGAAAACTAGTTAATGATAGAGAGCTATTAATTAATACCAGTTTTACCCACCAAATTAAATAAAATATTAAAAATATTTTTTAAAATATCTCTTGTTATGGCAGAATAAGAGGAGGACATCTGTAGATGTATTTAGCCTTGATGTTTTTAAGATGCCTTGCCTTTTGGCACCCTGTTTGGTATCATAGAAACACAACTGGTTTGGTTTGGAAGAGACCACAGAGATCATCTTGTTCCAACCCTCTGCCATGGGCAGAGACACCTTCCACTGGATCAGGTTACTCTGAGCCCCATCCAACCTGGCCTCAAACATTTCCAGGGATGGGGCATTCACTGCTCCTCTGGGCAGTCTGTGCCAGTGCCTCTCTACTGTCATAGTGAAGAATGTTTTCCTAATATCTAATCTAAGGCAGGCCTCTGAGTTTAAAGCCATTGCCCTTTGTCCTATCACTGCATGCCGTTGTATGACCTGAGGTTCAATCCCACCTAAAACACTTCACTCCCTCCCTCCACTCATCCCATGAACTGTAGTTCTGGCCAAAGACCAGCACAGGTCTAGAGTTACTAAAGGCCTCTAGATTTAATCTAGATTTGAAAATATGTCTTCACACTGCAGAAATCTCTGTGAAGGATGAAGAGCTGTCCATTTGGTGTGGGTATCTGATTTGTTAACTTCTTGTTTCTGTGGCTCAGGAGACTCATGATAGCAAAAGGTCAATAGTTATTGATGTTCATTGCAACAAAATTCTGTTTAATGTTTTTAGAAATAGACCATCTCCTATTTGTTCAAATTTCTTATTCAATACAGCTAAGGTTCTCAAGACATTTAATAGCTACACTTTAATGTACAACCTATTCTTATTCTTGGACAGCCTTATTTCTCCACCTTCTTCTTCCTTTACAGGTGTCTTTTTCTCATAAATTTACCTTTAAAAAATCTATCTATAGTTAACTATGCCATTTTATAATCCTTTTCATGCCACTAAAATATATTCTGAAGAACTTTACAGTCTGAGTCAAAAGGGCATTTTGGCAAAAGGATATTGCAGTTGCGTTGCCTGAAACATCTCAGAAGATAGCGTCCGCAGGGAGCAGGAGAGCTCAGTAAAATACTGACAGATGTAAATAACAGTGTCACATTTTGGGATGAAAACCAGCTCATGGTTGTGCTCATTAAGAGCAATTTCTGTGTCTCTGCAAGGCTCCACGGAAATGGGGAGGTCTGCACCCCAGGCAGCAGATACTGCAGCAGCAGAGAGAGGAGACTCGCTTTGCACCGCTAATCCAGTTAATCCCGGTGATTTCAGGGTTCCCTCTGCAGCAATGCAGGGAGAGATGTGCCCGGGAGGAAGGGATGAGCCTGAAAGAGATAGTGGGCAAGGGCAGAGCAGCAGATTCCCCCTGGTCCTCCCGTTTTCCAAGAGAGAGCAGGCGAGCCAGGGTGTCTCCGGCCATCAGGCCACAACAGCTAACACGAAGCGACACTTTCGTCCCCTGAAAATTTTACTGCTCAGCGGAAATAACGAAGCTGTGCATGGTGGACACAATTTTCCCCCAAGGCCCTAATTTGGCAGCCCTTCCTGAGCTAAACCCACCGAGGAGATCCAAAATAGAGGCTGTCTGGAGGATGGGAGGAAGGAGCACATGCACAGGTTCTACTCCACCATCCAAGCTCCAGCCTGTGGTGCCCATCAGCAGGCAGCAAACTGCAGTGGGAGCTGGAAATGGCTGTAGAAAAATGTGTTTGGGATTTCAAGGGGAAAAAAATAAAAAGAAAAATAAAAAACACACTAAGAAAATATACCGAGAAATAAAAATGTGAAAGCCATTAAAAAACGTGGTTTAAACTTAAGAATAAATGCAATGGCATAGTCACATTCTTTAAAAGCTTTGCTCTGCTCAGAATGGCTTTGTTATTAGTGATTCTTAATGCATGAGATAGTGGTTTGGAATAAATCTTTAAGTAATTCAAAACAAGGACTCTTCAGTAAATAGTTGAAATTAAAGGGGGAGTTAGAGTCATCTGGTTTCCATTAGGATGATAAAATAGTTCACTTGAAACCTTTTACAAGATGCTTTGTTACTGGGAGGTGTCTGTGCATCTCACTCCATCACTAGCCATTTGACACAACATAAAAGGCTTCAAAAGCCATGCTAGGCTTCTTAATCAAAAACTAATTGTAATAGATATTGGGGAGTGTTAACACTGTGACCGCTAGGTTGTATCTTCAGTATATAAGCAGGAGTGAACATTAAACACAACCCTGAGTTGATAGGGCTTATCAGAATTTCAGAGTTAAGTGCTAAGTACTGCAGCCCGGTATCTGCGCGCCGTTGCTTTGTACCACTTTTGGAGTTAATTGTGCTGTAGGACTTCATCTTCCCAACAAAATTTATAGCGTTGGCAGAGAAATTGGAAGCCCGTTGAAGAAACAGTTGCAGTTTACAGGAGTTTTGTGAAACCACGGGGGAAAAAATTGTGGTTTCTACTTGAGCGTCTTAGAAGGGTTCCCTCCACGGCCCCTCCCCAGTTCACCCCGTAATAAAAATGAATTGTTTCTCCCTCTTGAAGCTTTACTTGCTGCTAGTGCTGTAGCAGAGAAATTACAGCACCAGCTCCCCAAAACGATGCTGGCCCTAAAATTATCACTAAATTGTCATACGTGCATGCTTTACATTCCCGTATGTCTTATTATGATTGTTGACATGAATATTCACAGTGCTCATGGAAACAGCTTTATTGATTTTACTGATACAGTGGGCTCAGAGTTACTGATTTTAACTTAATTCATGCATTTTTCCAGATAACAGATGACCTTAATATTTACACACAATTGCACCATAATAAACCCAGGCCAAATCCTCTCCTGTTATGAACTGTTGAAAATGAGAGTTGCATTTTTTTTAAGCAAGGGGCTCAGAACCAGGCTGTTGTACAGTGAGGAAATCAGAGATATGGCAATTTACCCCAGCTGAGAATGTAGCCCACAGTGTAAAATTCCTTGTTCAGTGCAGTAAAGTGCATTAAAGAGACTGCTATGTTATTTCTCATGAGTTCATTATAACCTGTATGCTACCAAAATCTCCAGACAGCTGTGTTCCTTTTTACTCCAATTTCAAACAATATAATTAAAAAAGCATTTGATGAAACGTAGACACTTTTACCATTTACACTGGAATGCTGGCACCATCCAAAATCAGCCAGTCTGTAAATACCAGATTAGGATCTGTGTAGTCAAGGTTTTTATTCTAGGAAACCGTACTCAAAAGAAAGTCTCAACCTTTATTGGTGAAGAATAAGCTTTATTTGTAAAACCCATAATTATCTCAAATGTTCTGAGAAGCTGAGAGAGCTGCAAATGGTAAAGCAAAACATAAGGAAACAGTTTTGGGCATTTAAGTGAAAGCAAATAAGGATGATGTACTTTTTCCCTATCAGTTTACTATACAAATGAGAAGACATTACAGAGTGAAATTTAATTAAAGTAATTGACCAAATTGCATTTTGTAGTAGTTATTGTTATTAGCAGCCCTAACTCCTCTGTCAAAAGGATTTGCTGAAGATTATTTCTAAGGGGTATTTATTATGAATATTAATCTCTCCAGTAAGTACCATCAACATATTAAAATTCACTTGAAGCACTTTATGGAAGACTGCAAACAGAAATGACTGGTGAAAAACAAGGTGTCTAATCATGTTAGCTTGGTTCACACATGGTTAAATCAGAAGTAGAACAGGGAAAGGAAATATAATAAAATGTATTTTGGTTATATTATGATGAAAATGTGCTTAAAGGGTGCCTGATTTTCAAAGATACACAGCTGCACTACCAGGAACGTGGATGACTGCTGTTTAGGGCAGGTTTTTAAATAGTCTTGCGCTGTCTCACTGGGAAAGTCTCATTCTCAGCCTGTGCGTTAATTTCTGTTTGATCTTTTCAGTGCTTGTTTGCAGGAAGTATATATTTAAAGAAGGCTGTGACTCCTACGGTTATAGAGAACTTGGTTCACAGGTGCCACCCACACTACTGATACCAACAACAGTCAGCTTGGGTTTGGTATTCCATACCCCAAATTGGTCAAGCCCCTCTCTTCAGCAAGGGGAAAGACACAACTTTTAATTACAGTGTACATATCTGAAGGGCTGTACAGAGTTTCATCACTGTCTCTTCCAGCACTTAGATGATGCAGTTTCTTCTCTTCAATGCTGTTCGATCTTCTTGATGAGAAAAAGAGAAAAGTGGAGGGAAGATGAGAAAGTAGGGATTGACACCGAAAGAAAAGCACAAAGGAAGAAAAACTAGGAAATCTTGACCTGCTCTTTTCAATTTTCCATGCTCTGGCGACAGGGTTTGAGGACTGATGGCTGCATGCTGGAGGAGCAATAGGTGTTTATGAGGTTGCCAGGGCTGCGAGGTGCAGGTTGGGTCAGTCTCTGTCCTACTCAGACTCACCTCATCCTTCCTCTCCTTCACCCCTTTGCTTTGAATGTTTTTTTCTTCCCTTTCAACGAGGCCATCTGCAACTTTCACACCACCTGTGTTTAAAATAAACACCTGGCATCAAATAAGCCCTAAGTATACACAAGTTGGGCACCTCAAGTTGTGTTGCAGCTCCGGATGTCAGATTCGCTTGTCCTTTTAATAAAGGCTCAGATCCTCACCGTCTTAGTGCTCTGCCTCTGTTCTGCCAGGAGGCATTCCTTCTCTTCCTTACGAAACAGGCTGAACATTTTCCCCATGTAAACATTGTTCCACATCTGTTCATGCTGAAGAACATCAGAGCACCAGTTCCCAGAAACCATTCTGGCTATGTGTGACCAAATGTACCGCAGAGGAACCAGCACGAGGTCAGGAATTTACTCAAAGTCGAGGGTGGGAAGAGTCATTTCAGCACAATGCCACAGTTACTAGGATAACTTTTTTATAGGATTTATTCACCTATTAGCACCCGTCATTGTGGCTGAGGCTGCACAATCCCTTTGCATAGATCAGGGTTGTAGAGGCCACTGAAGCACCCACCTGAAAGTAAAAACCCCAAACTAACTCTGATCCTGAATAGAGTGAAATAGAGAAACCATTTCAATTGCTGAATATGACAAAAATCCTTAAGGGAGTCCACTGATTACACTACTGAGATTTGTATGAACTAACTAGGGTAAATAATTAGTCTATATTTTAATTAATATATCAGTGCCTGCTAGCACAATATAGTTAAATTTGTGCCACTATTAGAGCTGAATGAAAGAAAATTGTCCTATTTGTGGTGAAATTATAATCATGACCTTTCCAAGAAAAAGAGAAAGAAAGAAAAATCCTGCAACTCTTTTTGTGCTGAAAGAAGTCAAAAGGTGCCTTTAGCTCACCAAGTGCCCATGTGCCTCTTCTCTAGGTAGCAAACCTGAATATGGCAAAAGTGTCTCTGGTGAACAGGGAAATGAGCCACACACACATATATATATGTGACACAGATCACAAAATGAGGGCTAAAAATACAGCTCAATTATTCAAAGTATATAATTTATTTTTTTTTCAAGCTTGACCTTGTTATTACATTGAAGCACCTGTGTCACTAGAAAGGCGCCCTTCTTGCACAAACAAGAAAAAATATCTATGCATTGCAATGCAGGCTTTTCCCAAAACCTTGCTCCTCAGATAATATTGCAGGCTTTCCCCAAAATTTTCCTCCATGGGTAATGTTGCAGTTTGGGATAACAGAAAACTCCCTCCCCGTGGAATGTTGCAGTGGTTTTGCACAACTGAATACGATCAAGACACAGAATGGGTCTCTTTTCCTGTCTTCACAAATCAGCTTTCTTCATTACTGCCAGAGGAGGCAGCTCCTTACTATCTTTCCATCAGGAGCAAGGATGGAGGGATAATAATTCGATAGAACAAGGGGTAATGATTTTAAGCTGAAGAAGGGGAGATTTAGATTGGATATTAGGAAGAAACTCCGTTCTGTGAGGGTGTTGATGCCCTGGCACAGGCTCCCCAGAGAAGCTGTGGATGCCCCATCCCTGGAAGTGTTCCAAGCCAGGTTGGACTGGGCTTGGAGCAACGTGGGATAGTGGGTAGCATCTCTGCCCGTGGCAGGAGGAGGAGCAATATGATCTTTAAGATCCCTTCCAACCCAAACCATTCTTTGACTCGATGATTTTATGATTATTAATCCTTTGGACTTTTCCATATAAGAGGTGGTCTTTGCAGCAGCAAAATGGGGCCATATGCCCAGGGCAAGGCTGGCACCCAGAGCTCTCGTTTGACATTCCATTGGAGCTCCTTTATCTTGAGGATGACCAGCAGCCCAGGGATGTGGAGGGAGGGCTCACCAGCAGAACAGTGTGATGGTGGCTATTTTCTAGCTGCTGCTCTGACGGCACCTGAAGACCATTCTGGCTCACCCGAGGCCTCCAAAAACGTCAGGGAGGTGCACCAATGGGGGAGCCTGAGACAGGGAACTGCTTTCCAGCAGCAAAGAGCCCAACTCTGCAAAGGAATCCTTCCTGTACTGGCTTTGCAGGAGGAGAGGTTTTCTGAGCCTACGCTTCCCAAGGCGGCAGCTGATCTCCGCTCAGTGGCAGCCAGCACGAAACACGAGGGCTTGATTTTCAGAAGGTGGGAGGCTTAACACTCCCTGCAAATAAGACCCATGTAAGTTGTCAAGACAGCAGTCACCTTGAAAGATTTAGGCCACGCTGTCTGGTTAGTTGGTTGCTCCCCTCACTCTGCCACATTTACCAACCCCCCAACAATTCCTCCCCGTTCAACAAGCCATTTGTTTTCTGATCTGGTCATGAAAATTAAGGAATCACATTGGTTAAAATATTATTGTTCCTCCAAACTTTTCCCACTTCTGGCCCACACAAGGCTGAGGATAACCCCTTCCCTTCTGCCCCAGCACCACTTATCAAAAACACAGAGTGAAGGAGGCACCACACAATTCAGTTTTAACATTAATCTTCCCACCAGCTTCCCATTACTTTGCCAATAAGATGATCTTCCTCACACCAGCTTTCGATATATTTGACATCTGTCATAAAACTCAGGTCACACATATCTGTCTTCTGGTAAAATGAGTCATCCTACAGAGACCCATACTACACTGTTCAGGTCTCACCAGAAATAATTATCGATATATTGTCAACACATCCAGCCTACAGCATTAACAGGAGTCATAAATTACCAGCCTTTTTTCTACCCACTACCTAGCAGGGAAATGAGGGGACATACAGCAGGAAAACAGGTACATGGCAGTTGGGTGATGGATCCACACATGGTCTCTCACTGTTTCCTAGAAGATTTGCACAATTTAATCGTATTTAAGTGACTACTTTCAGAAAACATTCAAAACTAGTAATAACTTTCCCTTTGTTTTGGTGCTTTTAGGTATCATACAGGTCCCGATCTCTTATCAAAACAACCATCCACGAACTCCCTAAAACTTGCAGCTAATAAACAGCAGTTATTTAGGGAAGGATGGTTACAGACAGATAGAAGCTGAACTATCCTTGGTATAATGTCATTGACTGTATTGAAGAGAAAAATTTAACCTGTTCTTGGCACTTGCTGTGCAAGACAAAGGCAACTTTTCTGTTTCGTCACATATATGAGGTGCTCCCCAGTTGATTTCATTAACAACTTAGGCATTGGGTTATTATTCTGCTCTTTTTCTTTTAAACTATAAGCTCACACAGCTAAAGGTGAAAGAAGAGAGATTCCAGCCACAGATGGGAGAGAGAAAAAGCCTTTCCCACAAGCAGTATCTCCTGCAGAACAGTCACTGGGTTAAAACACTCTTGCAGTTCCCTTTTGGGGTTCCCACCCTTCAGTGGGTTCCCACCTCCATGCAGTTTAGGGTACCAGGGGCTCCCCTTGCTCCATGTTTTGGCGACAGAGGCACAAGGTCGAGGTGGTTACAACATCTTCCTGCAGGCCCAGAGAGAGGAGGAAAAGCTTTGCTTTAAAGCCAGGGCTGAGCTGTAGGTGGTAGCGGGAAGTCGGTGATAGACATCACATGATGTTCTGCTCCATCGGCTGCAGAACAAGGCCATTAGGCTGCTGTGATTAAGGTGTGTTGGGCTGCAGCCAGGCAGGCTCTGACCTTGACCTTTAACAGGTGAACACCGTGGTTTGCAGCACTCCTTCCTCCTGTGCTCTCTGGAGTAGGGTCTGTGATTGCCTTGCTAGAGAGCAGAGAGGACCGGGGCCACCTTGGGGAGGTCCTTCCTGGAAAGGACATTCATTCTGTACCAGCAAACCTCCAAAGAGAACATGGAGCACTCCCTGCAAGAAGGCTTTGGCATAAGGTTTTGCTGAGGACACAGACAGGGGAGTGTAAACTCACCATATATCACACAATGGATAAGTGGGAGAATATTCCTTCTTGTATAAATCTAGCCCAAATCCCAATCCCCGGCTTCAGTGCCAAAACCTCAAATCCTTTCGTGCAACTTTCATTTGTTTTTGTAAGAACCCAGCTGGGAAGACACTGAGAGAGAGTTACCCAAGCAAGGGGGCCCTGCACATCACAGTAACACTCCACAGGCCCAGCAGCAGCTAAAATGTCACCTCAGTATTTTACATTTTTAGCCCTTCCATATATACAGGAGCACTGAGAGCACCTCACACTAATTAATAAGCTGCTCTGTATCTTTGTGCATTACCTTTCTTTTCCCCCTTTGATTCACATACAAATTATTTTTAGAAAAGGGAAAAAGGTTTCAGGCAGGGGGGGTTTAAGAAAAAGCAATGAAGTGAGGTCTGGCACTGCTCATCTGCTCTGTTCAGTGCATCAGCAGTGTATTAGGTTTGTGGGAATGTGGAGGAGGCAGAAAATGTGGAGAGTCTCTTCACTCCTGTCACCTCCTTCACCCCAAAACCTCCCAGGTCCTCAACAAGCACCGACTCCCTTCCTTCCTCCCCCTCAAAAAACCCTGTGGTTTTACTCACAAAATCCTGGTATGAAACTTTGAACTGTACTCTACCCACTTCCCATCATTTTTGTAAGGGAAAGGTGTTGTTCCAAGGCAGTTTGTTTTCCTGGAGTACCTGTGGGTGGCACAGACCCGGGTTACCTGCCTCAGTGGCACCTCCAGCCTTGCACTGTAGGCACCATGTGATGGCACAGGCACCTCAGATATTCGGTTCAGGTGTCGAGTTCTTGGGCAATTCTGGGCCAAGAAAAGTGACCTGCAGAGATCATTTTAAATCCTGCTAATTACAGTATCCCTGAATCTGCTCTAGTTTTTTTCCAGGTTGAATTTAGCAAAGATGGGAGAGCAGAAAGGCACTCTTGCTTTTCTTCTTGGGCACTGAGCTCTGACACTCCAGAGGATGTCGTCTTTCATTATTAACTTTGGCAGCATTTAAATTAAGTAATATCTTGACAGGGGAAAGGAAGGGAATGGAGGGCCCTGGGAATATTTTTTTTTCTCTCCTGTTTAATTGTACTGCATTTGATATGTTCCAAAAAACACTAGAAAAGCTGCTCTTCAGAGACCAGAAAAAAAGTTTATAAACCTCCATCAGTTGAGGTAGTTTGGCAGCACATAGAAGGATGGAGAATTATCATCTGTCCAGGGAAATCCACCCCCCACTCCTCCCAACCCTCTTTCAGCTGGTGCACACAAGATGTTCCTGCTCACTTCATCTTCAAACATTTAAACACTTTGAGGACCACACACCTACAGTGCGTTATTTGCAGGGTTTCTGAGCCGAAATCCAGCGTGTGTGTGTATCTGTGGGTGGGAATGGCTGGATAATGTTACCCTGATAGTTGATGATAATATTTCTACCAATTGTTAAGCTTCCTAAGTCTCCACTTTGCAAATGCTTCAGCGGATCGGTTTCTGAAAAGCCCAGCTCTCCCTGCCTAGGGAAAGGGACGAGTCAATAACGTGTTTGTGCAGATTATCTTGGAGGCTCCGATTTACTCCAGAGGAAAAAAGTCTCCCTTACACAAATGCACCTTTCTAAACACTTCAGGGGTCGCATGGTTCACTGCAGGATTGTGTCAGTACAGCCATAAAATGAGGCAGCCGTTCAAGCTGTCTCGGGCTGGCAGCAGCAGGTCCTGCAGAAACACAGATGTGCTGGGGCTGAGCTCCTCAAAAGCGGCTGTCTGCTTGTGAGTCTCTGCTTTGGGTCCAAATAGACATTAGGAAAATGTGTGAGGGACAAGGGAGAGTGTTCCTTCAGTGTTTCAGGGGAAAGAAAGCGTGGGAGGAGGGATAATTTTTGTTGAGTCAAATTCCTAATTCCCTTCAGACCTGTAAAGTCAGTGGGAGTTGCTTCGCTTTCATCTTAACATGCAAAGAGGGGTGAAGTTAGAACAAAGGAAGGTGGAAAAAAATAAATAAGCTATTTTTTATAAAGTGAGTTTAAGGAAGACCAAAAGAAACAGAAATGTTCTCAGTGTAAGGACAAAGACAAAAGCAAACTACAATTCTGCACAACATACTTTTATCTCATAATACTTATTCAGGTCCTGGATTCTGAGAAGTCCTCTGCTCATCTTTTTTTCCATTTCCTCTGCTGTGGGGGCTGTTCTGGGCTGCGCATGCCTCATACAAAGCATAATATCTTCTGGGACTTGGTTAAAATACTATTTAAGAGCAACTTCAGGCCCAAGTCTGACTTTATCACACCTTTGCTTCATATTTTCCATCAGTGCCTCCTCTTCATCCACTGCATTAAGGCAAATTCTTCTTTTATTCAAAGATATTTACAAGTTAAATCCTCCATAACACTCTTCTCAGCTGTTTTTGTTCCCCAAAAATCAAACCTGACTGTACATTTCTCCCCCAAGCAGTTGCAGTCTCAAAATTTCCCAAACTCCACAAGCTAACAATTCCTTTTGGGGTAGGGATTTATTTACTACCACTCCAAATTTACCTTAGTTATAAGACTGAGCAGTTTTGCACCTCAAGTTCTGCACGAATTTTTTGTTTAGTCTTGAGGCAAAGAATATCTTTTTAGAGATCCATGGGAGGGAATTTATATATGTAAACCTGATTCTTAGAGTGTTTAAATCTGCCATAGAAGACAAAAATGGTATGGATTCACAATTCAAAATGAGTTGAAAAATCACGGTTTAGATATTCGTGGATTTCCTGATACTAAAAGGATCTGACTTTCAGAAAACCATCTGGATTCTTATATACAGCAAAAGCTGTACTGTTCTCATCACAATGTTAGGCTCCCATACCCTTATCCTGAGAGCTCCCAGGCTCTCTCTTTCTTCTGGAGAGCACTGAAGAAATAGATTATACAAAAAGTCTGTCTATGCACAAGGGGAGAAAACCCAGCACCAAGGCTAAGCTAAGCAATAGCAATGAATCACGCGTTTCATTCGGAAAGCAGAGAGCTCTAGTTTTGTTTATCTTTTGTGTGGACAAGTTCCCTGGCCTGGGTCCCTATCTTTTTTGAAAGCCCCATCCCCCATCAGTCCCCAGCTGACAGCCTCATTGTCCCCATGGCTGTCGTGGGAAGTCGTGATAGATGGTTGCACCCCGACCCTTTTAGGAGGTGCGTGTTCATGTGATGCTCAGAGACATTTTTTTGATCAATAGTCATTTTGAACCTTTTCACTTGTGGAGACACACAAATACATTTATGTTTATGATATATGTATGTATAAATAGGTGGCTGGAGAATTGTTAAGATGAGCAAAACTACTTCAAGGGGTTTCAGCATTCTGGAACCCAAAGCAGTGACATCTCATGAGTAAATGTGGTCATTTGCAGTGTTTGCAGTATTTTTTTTTCAGTATTTTAGTCAAAGGAAGAGCAGCCAGAATACTTTCATTGTGGGGAGCACAGAGACTTGAAATAACTAGGGTTTGATACTAGCCATATTGCACTTCACTTTTCCTCAGCACAGAATGCCAGCTTGTTTCTTCAAATTAAGACAATATGCTTATAGTGATGAACCTTATTGGCCATCTATCTTCCTTTTGTAATCTGGCTCTCATCAAGCTGAAATGAAGCCATTTCTTCTGACTGTGGCTGATTAAACACAGAGTAAACCTAGATCTCTGAGGAGGCTCTAATGATTCTCCACAGGCCTAGTGTCAGCCCAGCACCTGCAGCATTCAGCTTCCCCATTTCCATCATAAAATGAAGCATCTGTTACAGAGAAGTGTTATCTTTTTATCACCGATGGTATCTTTCTGTTTGAATTCACCTACCCCATTTGGTATAAATTACAGCCATTTCATATGTAATGAATGGTCACACAGGATGCACTCTGGTTATTGGGGGTTAAAAGGGCACAAAATCCTTTTACTAAACCTTTATTTAGCTTGGTGAAAGTTAAGACTGCATGGCTTGTGTAAAACCTTCTTTCTTACAACAAACAGGAGGAAATACTTACCACAGCTTAATGCTGAAGCATTTTGATATTGCTTATCTAAATACTGGCCTTTGAGTTTTTTGGAAGCGATTCCTGGAGAAACATTATTAGTTGCAGGGAAGAGAAACAGGGAAACATGTTCATGCCAAAGACATTTCTGTCTCAGTAACTTGATTAACTGTAAGCCTGAGATGTAAAAGCAGACAAGATTTGTTTGCTAGAAAGGGTAGTTGCCAGCTTAGAACCTGTTGCAAATCCCACAGAAGTCAATTGGCATATTTTCAGTTATTTCAACAGCATTTGTTTGGATCAGGCCAAAGATCAGCTGGCTGTTTACTTTTTGTGTGGTCCACATGCTCCTCTATGTTTTACCTTCTCCAGTTTTCCATCTGAGCTGAAAGAGGCAACTTCATCTTAGGAACAATTTATTTTCCTCTGAGGGGGATTTGAGACACAACTTTGCCAAGCATTTTGCTGTTTCCAGCCTACAACACAGATAGTCTGGAAAACTTCACATCACAAAGAAGGAAAGAAAAAATTCCAAAGACGCTAACTCGGAAGTGAAACTTCGCTCACTGAAATAGTAATATAATTGATGGTAAAAGCAGTTGTAAAACTGCTGAATAATTCCACCTACTAACATGTAGCTACAGGATATAGAGGTGGGGACAGCAACTGCACAATGGCCTTCCTGGTCACATGAACCTGAAAGACGTTATAACATAGCAACCACTCTGATAACATCTAAAGTTTGCAAATAAGAGATGGCTTGCTGCATTTGATGTAAGTAAAGATAAGGTCTTCAGCGAGCTGAAGAGCAGCACAGAGAGACTCCAAAGCAGCTTGCTCAGGTATTGGTATGAGACTATTTGAAATATCAGCACCACCTATTTCTTGGCAAATTCTTGGGGTTTTGAACCATTGAGGTGTTACATAAATCTGGTACAGGAAACACAGTTACAGTCCAAAAATTTCATTCAATTCATTGGCCTATGCCACAGCCTGAACAGGATGTGCCACCACTGAGGGCACTGTGATCTACAGCCCAGCACAGCTCAGCAGCCACACAAAGTAGCACTGTCAATGTTCTATCGAATTACAGATGTTGAACAATCAAAAAGGAAATCATGATCACCAAAAAATAACATAGCCACAGCCTCTCTGGTGGATCATTTGCCTAGGTGTTTTTCATAGTACTCTACAGGTGAAATAATTTTATAGCATAAAAGTAACTTAAAATAATGTACTTTATTGTCATGTTTAAACTCTCAACTACCTGTTATCTACAAAGCCAGGAACTGCTTAATAGACTCATTAGCGGGCGGGAAAAAAAAATCATCCTTGTGAAAATAATGAAGAATGAATAATTTTGTACCAACATGCGTTTTCATGATACCTTTCCTAACCTGAATTATGTGGAGACTTTCTGCTGATCCATTTTGTAGCAAGCAAAATCATACTGTCCTGCCACAAGAGCACACTTGTTATTCAAAATAATTAGGACGTGAGTCATCTTAGTATCAAAGTTGGCATTAGTGAT
Source organism: Pachycephala philippinensis (assembly GCA_013397055.1). Lineage (NCBI taxonomy): Eukaryota > Metazoa > Chordata > Aves > Passeriformes > Pachycephala > Pachycephala philippinensis. The sequence goes on along the minus strand of VWZT01008709.1, from coordinate 65,812 downwards.
ATATGGGGCTGATGACTGATGAGTCCAATGAACGTTTGACTCATGTAGACTTAAAATATGCAGCTGAAAATCTCAGTTAATTCAGAAGAGACACAGCAGCGCTGTGATAGCATCTTGTAAAAGCAAGATCCAAGACAAGTAGAAATGCAGTAACACTGGTGATGAAAACAGCTGAGGTCTTTGGATTTCTCAGAACAGCTGAAAAATGGAAGAACTTTTTCATTAAAAATTTCAAAACTCCATTGTTTTCCCCTTGACAAGGTACAAAACGTAACAATTTCTTTTTCTACTGTTTACATGATATTTTTGTAAGCACTGGAATTATTTTTGTTCCCTGTCCATTTCCTTTCATTTTTCCTTTTTGTTGCTTTAGTTGAATAAGTGAATAATATCCAAAATTTCAGTTTGGTTTGGAAAAGCTGTAACAGCAGAAAGAAAAATGAAACTAGTTTAACCACTTTAGAGAGTTTCAGTTTTCCTTTGTTCTCCTCTGTAACTTCTCCAGAATTAACAATTTGTAGGAATTAGTCTGAAAATAGGAAAAATAAGGAGAAGAAGGATGAGGAGTGCAAAAGTAGGAAAAAAGAAAACTAAAGGAAAAAATCCAAATTATGGCTTATTCTCTCAGAGGGGAAAAAAAGAGGAAGAATTGGGAAATAGGTGTTTAATATTTGTTCCAAACAAAAGAAATAGGAAAAACTGAAAAGAAGCTTTTGTTTTAGACTTTTCTTGTGGATGCCAACCATTTCCCTGTCAACAACTGTGTAATTGACTCATACAGTGAACATGTGGCAACTATTTTCAGCTGTATTTAGCCAAGTCTGCTGCCGTGTTTCAGACATAATGAAGGCTTCCAGTGCCCAATTGTTGCTTTTCCAGCTTTACTACGGGATCTAACAAAAGCCATTGCACCTAACAGCCTTTGACTTAGTTTAAAAAGTAGCAATGTTTGCATCTAAATATGATTTAGGGCAGTATCAAGGGATAAATCTGTGTCTGATACAATTAATTTTGAAGGCCAGCTCTTGTAAGGACTTCCACTTGGTACCCCAGTCAAGGTGTCCCAAAATCAACTGCCTTCAAAGCTGCTTCATGGAGCTGTAAAACTAATAAAAGCTTGTACTGCAGCAGCTGGACACCCTGAGGCAAACAGAAAGCAATCAGAGCCAGAAACTGCAGTTGGTGTTTTCTTCCTCCGTGGGACAGCTCTGGGTGACGTGAGGGTGTTCCCCACCTTTGAGTTAGATCCAAATGTCACTGGAGTTAACAGGCTGTAAAGCAGTGGAGACTGCTCATTTAACTGGGGACTGTAAAACTAAAAGGACCTTCTTTCTACCTGACACCTCACGGAGAAATCTGGTTTGTAATGGGTCAAAAGTAAACATTTAAAAATTGGGAGAATACGTGTCTATCTCCGCAACAGTGGCAAACTCAAAGCATCTAATCACAAGCTTAATGTTAAAGGATTTGAAATCTCCAGTCTTAGGTTTACAATTAGGCCTGTAGTACAGTGTTCCCCTAGAAAAAGAATTTGATGATTTCACTCCTCTTATTCTTTTTTAAAGCGATGCTCTTTTACGTTTAAAATCTACGAGTGACACAACTATATTTGTGATCAAGTGTCTTCTTGCTGGAAGATTTTTTTCTTCACTGATTCAAATGCTGTAATATATATAGCTCATATATAATGGTGTCTGTAGAGGCTCCATTAATGGACTGAGACCATTCAATACTTTATTCCAAGCCATCAAATCATTCTGTAGTTATTCTGGGGGGAAAAATTACCCGAGCTAGAATGAAATATCAGAGGTGGACACCAACTTACGTGATTGTGAAGAACAATGTGTGAAAAATGTTGTGATCATGGCAGATGAAGAAACTTTGAGATGAAATTGGTCTTTCACAGTAATATCAGTTCTCTTCATCAACAACATGTATCTGGACAATGCACCAGTGCCATTGACTTTCACCATTTTAAAGGCCTTTAATACTGATTACTGCCCAGTGAACAAAAGCTTTTCTTGTGAGGCCTCTGAAAAGGTTGATTATATGTACATTACAGCTGAAAATGGATCAGACGAGTAGTAAGTTATGAAAGTACGAACACAAGAGAATAAAACCATTCACTGGGCTTGAATTACTTTAGTTTATCTTCTTAGGCTGAATTGTGGCTGTGGTCTTTTGCAACTCAAATAAAAAGCATAGATCAAGATGAGATAAAGATAACGGAGTATTGCCAGCATTAGGCAATAAAATCAGTAGCTGGAATGGAAGAAAACTTTGATAACCACACAGAAAAATTTTTAAAAGTTATAGTAATAGAGGCAAAAGTCCTCTGTAGCTACTGCAGTTGAGTAAATTAGGCACTGAGATGATAAAAAGATACAAACATCTGCTCTTGCATTTGGAACTGAAATTATTCTGACCAGCTGAATGTCTCTGATGTTCCAGTTAAACATGGTTTGGAGGCTTCTAAAAGTTGAGAGTGGTAACAACTTTCATATTTGGGCCCACACAGAATGGTAATTGAGATTCAAATTTTATTCAAAGTTCTGTTTTACGCTAGGGAAAAAGAAACAATTCTTTTCAAAAAAGCAGTTTGGTTCCCGAAATAATTATCCAAGGTGCTTTAAAATCATGTTTCTTTCCATATCTTGCAAAGAAAATTAAGTTTTAATTACTTTATGCTTGTTTTAGCATGAAGGAGGCAACAAAGCCATCACTGGAAGAGTTTGTCTTGGTAACAAGAGCTCACACCAGGAGGAACACAGCCTGGTCTCCAAGGTTGAGCAAAGTTTGCAGATTGAGGAGTCAGGAAAAAAAAATCTCATAAATACCTTTCAAATATGCATTTTTACTCTAACAGTCACAATAAAAACCATGGAAGCCCCATTGTTATTCCTGTGCAACAAAGCACACACTTTTTAAAACAAAATATCCTAAATTAAATTTTAGCCACTGCATTAAAGGGTCATTTCCAAAAGATGAAAGTACATTCTGTGGCAGTGTAAAAGGATAATAGAGGGCAAAAAAGAATTACAACACACTAGTATTACGGAAAAAAGAGCGTGAGTTGTGATATCCATGAAATGTTAGATTTTCCGCTATTCACAAGGCTCTGCATTCTTAATATCTGTAAAGAATGGTCATCTCGCTTGCTAAAATATAACCCAAATGCTCAAGCCACAAGGCTAAAATACTCTAAAGTAGCCACTCCATCCAGCTGATTCTGCCATTTAGCACTTCTCCTGTAACATCAGCGGTGTAACCTTAGTCCCCAAAAATTGGAGGGCGAGTTATGCCATTGACCTCAGTCTGATCTGGCTCTAGGACAAGCAGCTGTGCAGCCCCTTGAGGCTACGAGCCATGGGGAAACTCCAGGGCTCTGGAAGAGGAAAACAGCCCCAGACGCCTCCGCTGAAGAGGAAAGTCAGAGCTATAACCTCTCCCTGCAGCTGCCAGGAGCCTGAAGTAGTGGGGCCAGGTTTTCAGAGAATCACAGAATGATTTAGTTTCAAAGGGACCTTAAAGATCATCTTGTTCCACCCCCTGTCATGGGTAGGGACACCTTCCATGAGACCAGGTTGCTCAAAGCCCAGACCAACCTCTACCTGAACACCTCCAGGGACTTGTTCCACCCTCACAGTAAAGACTTTTTTCCGTATATCTAATCTAACCCTGCCATCTTTCAGTTTAAAGCCATTCCCCCTTGTCCTGTCACTCCATGTTCTTGTCAAAAGTCCCTCTCAGCTCTCTTGAAGGCCCTTTTAGGCATTGAAAGGTGCTGTGAGGTCTCCCCAGAGCCTTCTCCTCTCCAGGCTGAACAGCCCCAGCTCTCTCAACCTGTCTCCATAGCGGAGGTGTTCCAAATCTTGGATCGTCTTCTCGGCCTCCTCTAGACTCACTCCAAAAGGTCCACATCCTTCTTATCCTGGGGGTCTCAGAGATGGATGCAGAACTCCTGGTGGAATCTCACAAGAGTTCACCCTGGCACACAAAAATGGAGAAATCCCAAATCAGTGCCCATCTGGTGACACACTGGAAGGTGCCAGTGCAGCTTCATGTACAAACAGCCAATGTTGGCCTCGGTTTTTGGTGTTGATGTGTGCCATGTTCATCATAGTGAGAAATTCATGTGTCCATGTCTTTAGACACATTGCTCAGACACCAACCCACCTTGCATTAAGTTCTGGGGGACACGTGACACCCCTCGTGCTGTGTCACCACGCGTCACACGCTCCAGTGTTCACGTCCACACACAGCCCTGCACGGACACTTGCATGCAACAACTGTCTTCTCAGCCACAGACAAAAACTCGCTTATTAATGTTTGTTAAAATTAATATTTTTGCCAGTCAGAATTAGTCACACTTGAAGCATCCTGAGCTTCCAGTGGGCTGTCTTAATTAAAGTTTTATCTGCCACTTAATGGAAGAATTATTACCAATTTTGATCACTCTGTTTTTCTTTCCGATAGCAGCAGTGCTGTATCAGGCTTTGCGTCCCTGTATACAAAGCAAAATTTCCTTCAGATTTCAAAGGCAGGCTGATTTATTTTGCAATATTCTGCTGCATCCTGGGGTGTCTTGGATGCAATGCTCTCACCCCACGTAGTGCAGAAACCACGCAAACAGGTGTTCCCACAAAAGGAAAGGACGCTCTCCATGACAGACATTTTTATGGAAAGCAGTACCATTTGCACAGCTTTGTTTTCAACTGCTTCAGATAATTTCAACAGCAAAAAGCCATCAAAGTACTGCTTCTAGTGACAACTGAAGGTTCTTTCTTTTTTTTTAATCAAATAATAATTCAGTAACTCTGATTTCCCTAATGTAGGGTCTATTGCCCTTATACAAGTCTGGAATAATAGCACCGTCATGAATGGAACTCAATCTGGAGTCATTCAGGAGCAGCTGAGATCCAAATTCCCCAATCAGTAACATTTTGTTCCAGATTGCAAAACTTCTTGTTAGAATACAAACACTCTTTTTACAAGAAGAGTTTAAATGAGTTGTTAGTGACGTCTTCACAGAGAGAGATGGAGAATTTATTTGTACTTCACAAAGAACCTCTTCCCCTCTTTAAAGGCACCAGTTGTTTTAATTTAAACTATTATTAAAAGTTTCTTGCCCTGAGTCTGGTATTGGATGTACAACTGTACAGCATCTCTTTATCAGTGTAGGAATTCAATGGCATAAAGGCCATGCACTGGACTGAGACAGATCCTTGTATTGCTTCCCTCAGATTGCTAGAATTAATCCAGATTTACACGCCACTCATCCGTAAGGGATGGTTAGTGCCTAATTCTTTCCTCATAACCATGGAGTCGATCCCAGCTGCAGGGAAGACAGGATGCTCTACATATTTTAGTTGAAAGGAATGGATTGGTAAACCAAAATTCTCCCTTTTTCAATCACAGATTCAGAGCTGGATCAAGTGACAATGTGTCCTAGAAACTGCAGCGTCACCAGCACAGTGGCCTAAGTCAGGAATGCTTTGGTGGCACTTCTAAGCATTTCTTTTTCTCTTAAAAAAAAAATAGCAGCCAATCTTCCTCTTGTGCCAGACTGACGTCAGGAAACGCAGAAATCTACAGAATTCTCTTTAAAGTATTTTGGCCGCATGCAGTGGAGCTTAAATAGGATCAGCTCTTTCCTGACAGGTCACAGTATGCTGACTAAGTTTAGTTACACTTTATGATTTCAAAAGCTTCTCCCCAAAAGATACTCCCCTCTCTCCGCTGTTGTTTTTTTAACAGTGCAATGATCAAAGTGCTTTTCCAAATGCTATTCATTACTACTTTGAGCTAAAAAATGAAACCTAAAGTGATTCCAAGCAGCATTTCATTTTAATTTAAGTGATGCATAAATTTTGCACGACTGCTCAGCTTCCTCCATTCAACCACTATAGATAATAAAGTGTTATTTAAAATAAGTGGGATATGTGAATAGTTTTATTAGTGTGAAATGATACCATGTACAAGCCAGAAGCTGAAGAGATGCCCAAGAACTTTAAACCAGCACAAGGGTGCTGGGCACCATGAAGAATTAAGGCAACAAGATACAAGTGAAACAAAGTCATCACCTTTGATTTAATTGCTATCATTTTATTCAAGCTTTGAGTTATATGGAACAAAGTTTAAAAAACTGGAGAGCTTTATTATTGCAACTGAAAGGGAGCAAGGGGAATATTTCTGCCACTTGCACGGAGTATCTCAAGCAAGTAACATGAAATGCAGCCTTGTGCAGGACTTCAGCAGAGATGAAAAGCACTTTAGTCTCCACAGAAAGTTTATATTTTTATGGTGTTATCTAAAATACCCACTCCATGCAAACTCCATACTTACCTTGGGAGGAAAAGCCAAGCTCTTTCTGCCAGGATTTAAACACACTGTTCCTGGGAAGGCTGTGTGTTTTCCATGCTCAGTCTGCCAAACGCCTTGCACCAGCACTCATTACATGGTCCAGTGAGAGTTAAGGGCAATCTACTTCCCCAAAAAACAGACCTTTTGCTCATTTCACCATTTTTTTCTGAAATATAGGGCTTCTCCAGGGGACCAACTTCATCCTTTAAGTAGGTAGTATATAATGACATAATATTTTAGGCACAGTGTCTGCAAAGGTACACCCACCCCATGTGAAAGGCCGTTACCAAAAAACATTGCCACCTCTCTGCTAACCTTGGGAAAAAATGAGGGGAAAAAACACATTAAGTGTTAGAGAAGAGAAGGGGGAGCCACTGGCATTTGTGCTGTTGATTCTCTCCAGTTTGGGGGCTTAGAAGTTAATGTGTTCAGCTCGTCTTGAACGCCAGCCTTTCCTCACGTTATTCACACAACTTAACTCTGGCTGCCTCCTCCTCATCCCTCCTGCTTCGCCTCATGCTTCTCAAAAGGCATTTCTCTGCACGGCACATCAGAAACTAAAAATCTAAGTTGCTATCTTACTTCCAAACCAAGCTGTTGTCAGCATTAAACCTACACAATGCATTACAATATAATCCATTTACAGGGTGTCTTATCATGCAAATAACTCAAGGTGCCTCACAATAAAATAAAAAGGACGAGAGGAATAAACCTCAGCCATTGGAACACACAAAAAGAAAACCTTGAAATTTACTTTTAAACACACTAATGGCTCTTTTCTCCCAATGAGGCATGAAGAGGGACTGGGCAGAGGATTTGACCAAGGAATTCCTATTAGCATTTGATGGGACTTAAATGTGCAAATCCACCCCACGATTACTGGGACACCAGACTCCTTAAAAGGAGAAACTTCCTTCATAGCTTGAAGAGACAAGATTCATAAAGGCACAAATGTTAGAGGAAACCCTGGTCACCAAAAGATCATCTTGTTGGCCTAGATCTACAGAGTAGTAAGGCCTGAATTATCTGATTCAGGGCACAAACCATGAAAGTTCCCTATAACACTGAAGCAGAAATAGTGTTTGAAAGTGAGTGTTCATTTTTGGGGCATTCAGGAGGGGAATAAGGAGGACTGGAGCACCTCGACCACTAGGAGACAATGGAAAGCATAGAATTCAGTGTAGACTGGAAAGACTGTGGCTATCCCGGCAAAGCTGAAAAATTCTTTTTGCTCCCCAAAAAAAAAAAAAATATCCTCCACAACCATAATATATCCAGCATCCAAAGTTTGCTGTATTTTTTTAATTAGTAGGCATTAACATGGCATCAGAACCATAGTTCAGCTAACATCCATCTATCACATTCTGATTTCACTGAGGAATGTAAAACCTATTTCCAAATCTATACTAGCAGCCATTATAGAATATTTTTATTATTCACCGGTATTTGTTCTACCTCTGGAGCTCCTTGCAACCAGCCTTGCCTACAAGCTGGGTTAAATCTACAGACAAATTAACAGAGATTTAAATTGCAACTTTACATTTTAACACCACTCCCTTTCTTTCAAGGTAAAAATAGCCATGGTTTCTGTGTTGCTGAACATTGGCTCTACTCAGATTTGAGTGATCTTTTTCTTCAGGATTTCCATTTCCACATTCATTCCCACAGATTTAAATCCAGAGTAATACTTAAATAGTGAATGATTTTCCACATCTCTAAATGCTATCAGATATTTTCCTATGGCCCAGGCTAAGCAGTAATGAACTCCTAAAGTTACTTTAAGAAATAAAAGGCTAAAGTAAAAATGCAATTTAAATTGGAAAGCACTGTGTTGTTTGACTTCTCTTGCTTCAAAGTAAAAAGGCCAATTTATTTGCCATTTGAAGAGGATGAAAGCCTTTCTAAAACACTACTTCCCCTTCATCTATCAAATATTGCTGGACATGTATGGCACCCATGGTTTGTGAGAGCTCTTCCTGGGGGATCATAGCTAATTTCAGAAGAGACAGAGGGATATGTATCATCCGCCTTTCCAAGATCAGAATCAGGTCTGCCTTGGTAAGCTAAGCTTTAGCTTGGAGAGAGTTTTTATGGCAGAGTTATAAAAACCCTGGAAACAGGGGAGTTTATGACAGAAGCACTGACAGACCCTTAACTATGGCAGTATTCATGGTTACCACTACAAGACAGGCATTATGTTGGAGGGCAGTAAAGTTAAACCTGCCCATAGGGCATTCCCAAATGTTAACTGCTGGTGCATATAGTAAAATTTTTAGCACAGGTGCACTCTCCAAATAAACTTGACTTCCAGAAACCCCCTTTAAAAAAAAAAAAAAATTAGAAAGAAAAAAAAAGGTTTTCATCTGTGCCACTGGAAACATTTCTATAGTTGTGAACAACTACATTTGATTAAAATCTGTCAGATTTATCTTCTTAGCAGGAGGGAAGAAATATGTGTTTTCCTGGGAAAGGAAATCAATGTGTCTTTATGACAGATGCAGAGTGAAAACAGGGATGGTGTCACTTTAAAAGGGGAGGGAGGAAGGACGGGTGACCCACTGGATGTGACCATTAGCTGCTGGCATAATCATTGCGAGCAAATGCCCTGTTCAGATCTTATATTCTGCATTTATAGGACTGGTTTATTGTCACTGACCCAACAGTTATTACTCAGGCTCTTAAGGCACAACAACTTCAGTGCAGAGGCACTGTGATTTTTTTGTCCTCTTCTTGTTTCTTAATTATCACACCTTAATGAAATCTCATGAAAAAGGCCCTTGGCTTTTCCTTTACTGATATTATTACTGCTAGAGACTAACCCGTTTCTTTAAAACAGCAGAATAAAGGCAAATTAATTTTGCTTGAAATAACACAGAATTTTGTATTTTGGCATGCTGGTTGATTTAGTGGCCAAAACAAATATTGTCATTGAGACAATGTATTACAGAAATTAAAAATAAAAAAAAAATAACTGAAAGAGTGAAATGGAGCTTGATTAAAAACAGTGACTTAATGCCCTTATCAGACTATTTGACCTTAACAAATGCATTATCAGCTTGGATCACAACATCATCCAGAGTTACCAAGCAAAACGGTTTAAAGAATAATCTAGATATAAATATGCTGCCCCTGTGCTGGAAAGTTTAGAAGCTAAAGAGAGGACATGGCAGAAATAAGTAATGATTGCACCTCTGAGCAACTGCACTGCAGGAGGATGAAACAACTTGCTCAGTGAGACAGATTTTTGGCAGAGAAGGAGTACAACCTGTATATCCCAAATGCCAGATCACAGTCTTAAGTAGAAAAACACATTCTCCTTTTGAAATTATTTTAAATTTAACCAAGCAAAACCACCACGGCTTTTAATGCCAAGTGGTATTCAGAACCATTCCTTGCTCTGCACTAAGTCCTTTTAACAAGGTTCTGCCAAAGGAATCAGTAACTTCACGTGCATCTCCTTTAGAAAGGCTTTGAGAAGGTTTCAGTGCTTTAAACTGAGCTGACATAAGATGTGATGGTTACAAGGATAAATACCCAGTTTTCAGAGTGGGGGAAGTTACTGAGCAGGGGCCCCCCAGGAGTCTGTCACCAACTGTGCTGATCAAATATGGATAAATGATAGAGAATTATCCAGCACTATCCAAGCTAAAATATCTTACCATACTAAATGCCAAAGAACTAGAAGAAGAGAAAAAATTCAGTGTCACTGGGTAGAGAGTAATAAAAGTGCAATACAGACACACACAGAGGCTGTAGATGCACCTGTGCCAGAAAGATCTCAGTGATTGTGAATAATTCACTGTAAAGCATCAATTCAGTGCCCCACAAAAGGGAAAATAAGATACAAGAATATGAGCAGAGAATGAAAATGCAGAAAATATCCTCATGCCACGTATAAATCCACAGTAGTTCCGGCCACTCTGATTCAAAATAGATGCAGAAAATTATGACACCTTCCTGCTTCTTTTAAGTAAAGAATATCTGACAAAGAAAAAGAGAACACAATATCTGACCTATAAAATCTGGAATAGAGAAGGTAAATAGGGAATGATTATTCACTCTTTTTCATAATACAATATAGGGCACCTGCTACAAGAAAGTATTTTTCTGCTCAGCGTGAATTCAATGACGGAACTCATTTTCAAAGATGTTGGAGAGAACAAAAGTATATATGGATTTTAAAAACCATGCAACCACACTGAGTAATATTAAACATCAGTTTTGGATGTCTTTTAACTGCTGATTTTGAAACCAGGAAGGTACAGAGTCACCCTTCCAATAATCTTTCCCTAATCTGTCACCCACTATAGCTGGGTCAGGTTTTACTTTGGTTTGACACAACTTGCAGTTTATAGTATCATGAACTTCATTATGAAATTTTCACATAGTACATAAAATTGTGCTAATAAAATCTGTAGATGACAGGAAGAATTATTATTTTAGCAAGCGGTGGGAGAGGATGAGGTTCTGGTTCAGGGCGGTCTGTTATGCTGTATTTACTGCAAGGTAGCTAAACAGAGCAAAAATCAGGGAACAAGGCTACTACCTGGAGTCCAGAGCTAAAAAAAAAAAAGAGAGAGAGAGATTCAAGTAGAAACAAGGAAATTATCTGCTCTGACAAAAACTGGTAATTCAAATCATTTGACAGCTGGGTCTGGCTTTACTTTCAAAAGGGAGACATACCAAAGTAAGACCATAGGAGAATAAAATAATCTAGATACTAGAAACAAGCACTGCTGTGTAACATGTAAACTCCAATTCTTCAGCTGAGCAAAAAAGGAGGAAGAGGACTTGATTTCTAAGCAGTGGGACCTGTGTGCAGGGAGAATATTGGATAACATGGGGCATTTGACCTTGCTGCCAACAGTATGACAAGGTGCAAAAATGGAAACAGGGATTACAGAAACTCAGCTTTGAAGTAAGATGCAGTTTCCCAGTATTGCAAACTGCTAAACTTTGAGACCATTGGGCTTGGACAACACAGAATTTATCTTCTTCATCGTCTGGCTTGGAACACCCAGCCATTTATACACCCTCCCGTTTGAGAGGATATGGGGAAAGGAGGAGGATCCTTATGCAAGTGAGAGAAATGTAAATACTCAACATCCATAAACCAGAGTCTTTCTCTTACTCCTCTGTGGATCTGGAGCTTTGCCTTGTCCCCTTTTATTAACCTTGTGGTCCAACATTAGGAAAATATTTATGCTTCAGAGTCCCAAGCATTAGACAGGTACTTGCAATGTCAAGAGTAATTCTTACACCTTGGTGTGTAACTCAGCTTCTGGTCTTGCTTTATTGCAGTATTTTTTCCCTTGGTTACGTCCAAGATTTTGCAATGCCAGATATGAAATGCTGAAGAGGTGATCAAAGTCTCAGGGGGGCAATGAAGAGGTCTCACAAGTGGTAGCTGGTGTCTGTTCTTGTTGTATTCAGGCTTGCACTGATCACCAGTTTCAGATCTGAGAAGTAAATTAGCCCAGATCAGATTATCAGGGACAGTGAGGGGATTCTTACTATGCTGGAACACCCAGATATATTTCAGCCAGTTTCTCTGGACTTTAGTATTACCTTGCAATGACCCATTCTGTGCCTACACTTAATATTTGAGGAACAAGAAAGGGCAGAGCAGAAGGGAAAAAAAATGTACAGAGTTTTAAATAGGTTGCAATCTCTGGTCTTATCATAGGTAATTTGTAGTATTTAATAGCTCTGATATACAGGAGGTCACATGAAATCATTTAGAAGTCCTGTCTGGATTCAATTTCTAAGAATGTATTAATCTCTGCCTGGCACGGGAAAGATAATGGCATTTCCTTCAGTAGAGCCTCGGTCGGTGCCAAGAGCAGGAGCCCGACTGTCATCGGATCAGCCAGTGAAAACAAGAGGGGTATTTGCTTGTTTATTTATTGAGTCATTCCAGCTTGATATTGGCTTTATGCCAACGCATATAAGTTCAGAGATAAAGAGTTATTCCTAACCATAGCAGGACAATCCATTTCTCCCCATCTCAGCACAGGAATCCAGTGCTAAACTAAATCCAACCCCAGATATGCAGGTAACCTGAATCTCGACTTTCACAAGGGAGAAAAGGTTCAGGAGACAAGTTGGGACAAATCCAGAGAAGGGTCATAAAGGCGCAATGAGCCAGATCCCTGCATAAACCTTTTGCTGTCTTTCAACAGCCCAGAGCAGATCTGAACTTGGAAAGGTCCAAAGGAAACTATTTAAACCCAGGTCCCAGAATGCAAAGTGAGCTGCTGGGATTGCTCAGGAGCCTGAAGTGGCATTTTTTTATAGAGCAAACAATATAAAGTAAATAAAGGAGAATGACAACCCTCTGTGTACTCTAAAAGAAGACTAAAAGCCCCACTGGTGTGTGCTGCTTGTCAGAGAATACAGGAGCAAAATGCAAGCGTATTTAAAGGCTCTAGCCTGGAAAAACCTTTTTTTTCCTTCTTCTTTAAAGTAATGAAATGGTTCAACAACCTTCTGAGAAGGTGAAAAATCTTGCCTGTTTACATTTGTAAGAGAAGCCTGAATTACCTGCCTTTCCCTTTAAGCATTTTCAGATACAAATCAAACACAGATGGCCCATTATGTTTATGACCTCACTGTCAATTGCTCTACATAGTGCATGCATTAATTATTGAAATATTTTCATAGTATACAACTTTTTAGTGTTCACATTGTCACAGATAATTTCAACTTTCTGATTAGGAGATATAAACAGTGTTATTTATGAGAATTAATCTCTCGAATGCCATAAAAGTCACAAATATACTAGGGGGAAGGGAGGTTTTATATATATACATATACNAAATAAAAAATAAATAAATAAAAGAAATTGGCCTCAGTCCTGAAAGTCAACATTATGTTAACATTCCCTGTGATACATAAACGATGCCAAAACCTATTACAATTGCAGTAAATTTTGATTACCGGAGTTGTTTGTTATTTATGTCTAGAAGATAAAGATAATATTGGGAATAGCCCTCTTCTTTTCTGCTTATAAATTACATCCATAAAATATTGTGTTTTTCAAACAGTAAAAAACTTGATTGAGGTTTTCAAATTGGGTCTATTCTGCTTCAAAAAAAAAAAAAAACACCTTTGTCAAGTGAGCAGGTAGTAACATTTATTTTAATTCTCATTTACTTTCATTGGTAAAAATTGAGCAGCCCTAGACCAAGTCCAGAGAATTCTACAGAGTAACAAACAGCTCCTAGAGGTGGCAAAGTGATCATTTTCAGAGAACGGTCATTAAAAGCTCCAGTTTCACCAGAAACAGCCCATTGACACATGCTTGCTGTCGCTATATCCCTTTAAAAAATAAAAGTAAAAAATTAATCTTGAATTCCAATTTTCCTTCCCAAAAAATTGCATTCACATTCTGATAAACTTTTCTAGGTAGCATCTGGCTTGCTCCAGCAGAAAAGCATGGAATTTTTTATCCTAGTTGCTATTTAAAAGGAAAGAAAATCACCTGGTGATTAAGGTTGCAAAATTATATCTACATGGAAAAAACTTTTCAGTTTCTTTTACTTATACTTCTCTTGCCTTAGTATTTCTGCAAGGCAAAACTAGAGGGGAAACCCCAAATTTATGGGGTGAAGGATTCAAAGAGTTAATCCCCCCCAGAATGTTCCAGATGAGCAAACAGAAAACATGCCTTTTTAATATTTCTATTTCCAGCAAACGCCTCCAATCAGCTGATGGCATCCAAAAGAGCAAAGGTAGAATGAGGAGGGGGGAAGGAAGAGAAAGAAACATCTCATGGAAGTAGCCCAAGGGAGAAATAAGTTCATGACTAGCACATTTACACCTTTCTTGATTTATTTAAGGTACAAGAATAGTGTAATATGACCTGTTTGCTTCCCTAACAAGCATTTCTATTTGCAGCAGATCAAGTCCAGACCCACTTCTTGTGGCACAGGCACCTCTCACAGCCCTTCAGGAGACCATGAGCACAGACCTGAGCCCTCTGCAGCATCCCACAACCATGGGGGGTGAAGAGCAGCTGAAGTAGAAGGAAAAACCCTACACCACTCCTTTTTAACCAAATTTTGTGGTGAAGCAGCATTCTTTCTTTTAACCATGCCCCCCAGCTTCACACAGTCTCTAATTTCTCCAGCTAAATGGTTTTTGGGTTCTCATCGACCCCAGATTTGTTTCCCCACCCCAAGGAAGAGCCACACCTGACAGCGGAGCGTTTTCTTGGTACTTCCATGAAATGGTTCTAAACAAATATTGCCCTCCCCTCACGTCACTCTCCTCAAAGCTGTCTGCTGTAGAGTCTCTGATAGTCAAAATAATAGAAAAAGAGAAACAGTTGGCAAATAAAAGCCTACATTTTCCAAGACACCCCTTGTCTTGTGATGGAGATTTCTAAGTCCTGCAAGGTCCCAGAATTCCTTTAGTCCAATTTACATCCAGGCCCCAACTCTCTATAAATTTCTTTAATACAGCTTCTTCCCTTTGGGGGGGTTCTGTGCATTGTTAGAAGGGAATTGGGAAGGAAAGAAGAGGTTTGCTTCTAGGTGGAAGTTTTTCTGACCTTGAAGGCACGATGTAGGTTTTCCATGCTCCTGTTTCTATGCAAAGTTTCTCTTAATCCATCCTGCTGATTTTATTGATTCTGAAATTGTTAGCATTAGGTTTTGCTAGAGCTGAGAAACAGGAGAAGAATTAGATTTCTTGATTCCTTGTGGGTCTTTTTTTATTCTGTAGAGGATTATTATGGTTTTTCTATGGCTTGAAGAGCTGAACCTCACACTTGTGATCATTTCAAATGGATGGTCCCTATCAACTCTTCCAGGACTAGTGCTTATGAGAGATAGCAAATATTAACTCTTGTTTCTTTCCTTTTTTTGCTTCTAAACAGAAAGCAGAGGCCAGGTGAAGCTTCTGTCCTGGTAGATAACTGGGAAGTTTATTGTTTAACTATTGTTTAACAGCAGCAAAACTTTCCTGCTTTTTTTTCCTATATACTGTGAGAAAAAGTGGATGTTCAGGAAAGGACAGACCCTACTGGAACATGTTTGGGGCTGATGGAGGAGGGCTGGCTGTGCAAACAGATCTTTAGGGATTTATGATGATCAGTTTTTCAAGCATTAGGAAAGCCTGAGAGCACATTATTTTTAAATGAGTTATATATTTAGCACTATGCCCACCATTCTTTCAGTTCTAATTTTAGAGGGCAGGGGACAACTCTGGCACTATTGTAGCCTTGTCTAAATTTAATATAGTTGAGCAGCTGATGATTATCAGAGAGATTGGCTTTTTGCTCCTTCTGGAATTTTTCACTCAGGAAAAAAATCACTGTGTAGTATTCTGCTTGGGGTATCGTACAAGCTGTTGTAGTACGTGAGAAGAAAGTGTGCTCTGAAAAAGTCTTTTAAGCCTCATCTCTTATTCCAGGTGGGGATTTTAGATATAGGAGAAGGGGATGAGGTTGGTTTGGTCGAGGTTTTCCTTTCCCTTCTGTAGAAAGAGCAGTACCTCATGCTGTCATGTACCAGTAGACCAGATCTTTCCCAACTCCTTATGGGTACAGATGCAACAGGATACAGAACAGAGCTCAGGAACTTCCAGTTCATCCTTTGTATTTTGGAAGGGGTGAGGAGTGTTGTTCCCAACTTCTTGCTCACTGCCAAAAGTCAGGTGGTCCATCCAGAGCCGTGGGTTGTAGACCAGAAGAGAAACTTTTGTAATCCTTCAGCTCAGTCTTCTGTAAATGCCCCAGTGCCAGTCATGGGTAAGTGTGACTTTTAACTCTTAAAAGGGCTGCAAGACAGGCCAGACCTCGTGTTGTCTTTCTTGCTGTGACCTTAGTGATCAGTGTCATCTCAAGCAGTGTCTCTGAATTTGACAAATGATATGCCAGTCATAGTTTATGGAAACAGGGACACGATGCAGGGAGGGTGTTTGAGTGTTTGTAAGTGATTAAAGGCAACATTCACAAACACTTTAGTATGAGAGGCAAGCTCAATCTGCATAGCTCTATGCAGTGTCAAAGACTCATTCGAGACAAAAGATGTTTAAGGAAAATCTCTCTAAAAAGAGGCCTTGCAACTTCCTATAAATATTAGGCTTTCTGCCTTCCTTCTGAAATATATTAGCAGCCTCAAGAGGGATTATTGATGCTGGCAAGTTTAAACAGCCCTCAGAAGTCCCTGACGCTGTGTACAGCATTAGATCTTTGCATATGGTTCCCCCCACACGCACTGAAGTGTTTTGAGGTTGGGGTGACTGCAGGTCTCTGAGAAAGCAAGATTGATAAAGCAAAGCAATCGGAGTTATTTCCTATGCATGAAATTGATTAAATGCTTCACTAAATGGCTTATAAATTTGGCTCTCATATTTCTGTCACCCACTGCAAAGATTACAGAAACTCCGTCTATAACCATGTTGTATACAATACCAAATTACAAAAGGTTGTAAAAACTAATGTTTTGTTTAAAGTTTTGAGCAGGACCATATGCCTTCGGTGACCTTGAGTAAGCTATTTTAATTCAAAACATTTTAAAGAGTAGAGGAGGAGGAAAAAAATCCATCTGCATAACAAAACTGAACTAACAGAATTTAATACTTAGGATGCTGCATATCATTTTTTACTTCTTGCCAGAAAAAATGTTGAATCCCCTTCTACCAGAGTATTCTAATTTTATAGCTACTAAGTGTACATGGCATGAAACCTAGAAGCTCAGGTTTCCCCAGATTGAATTTGCTTTTCTTATTTTATGAACTCTGTTATCAAATCTACCTGGGAACTTAGATGGCCCCCTCTACTCATGTGCTTCAGGCACTGGTGTTTTCCTGACCTCATCAAACCCTTTAAAGTGAGCCTTTATTGATTTTTGCCTTAGCATAGAGTTTCATTACCTCCCAAAATAGGGTGAAAAACAGAGCCACAGGGACACTGAGGGTGCCTAGATGCCAAAATGAGTGTAGTTTGCACCCAGACCTGCTTGTTTCCCTCTCATGTGAGACAGCCGTAGGACTTGCTAGGGTCTGGGCACTGGTACAGCTCTGTGAGCCCTGTCAGCTGCTGAGATCTACTGGTACAACATTAATGTCCTGACTGTGCTCAGCCATGTGCAGGGTTCTGCACACATTTGACAACAGCTGCTGCTCACAGCCAGTTGTGCTCTCGGTCCACAGCAGAATAAACTTTGGAGCATTTGAATCTTCTGTTACTTCAAAATCTTGTGTTGGCTTATGTCTTGGCTGTCCTTGTGTAAGCACCTGGCCTGGAGACCTCAGCTCTCCCAAAGTGTCTGATTGTGGATGTGCCCAATGTCAGATTAGACAAAGCTCGGAGCAGCCTGGTCTAGTGGAAAGTTCCCTGCCCACAGCAGCGGAGTTGGAACAAGAAGATCCTGAAGGTTCCGACCCAAATCATTCAGTGATTGGATGACTGTAGGAAAGGACATTACTTAGAAAGTTGCAGCTATGTAGTTAAACACACTAAAATAGGTAGATTGCTTTATAAATCTAACAAACACTGAACTTCTGACAGTCACAAATGAAATTTTACAGGATCCTTTCTACATGGAGCTCCATTTTACAGATGAGAAAAGTAAAGTTCAGCAGGGACATTGCCTTTGCCCAGTTTCACAGTGCAAGTCCTTTGGCAAAACTTGAGGCTGAGCTCCGGCTCTTCTGCTCCCCAATGCTCCAAGAACTCAACCATTTTCTCCTCAACTATACAAACAAAGACCTTAAGTGATTAAATGTAAGTACTGAAGTGAAGCTCATAGCAAGTAAGAGTGAGTCAGCATGAAATGCAAACATAAGCATGAGAAAACAATCCATGTTTTAACCATAAATGCCTGTTTTCTACAGGAAAAGCTGTGTTCTCCCATAACATTTACAAGCCATCTTGTCCCCAGCAAGGATTAACATTTGGCATCGAAGTACTGATCTGGCAAAGGGCTGCCAGTAACGTAATCTTTTTTACAACCAACAACATGCTTAAAGACTTGACAGACTTGACCTCTGCCCATTGCTAATCCCTAACTTTCTTGCCCATTCAGATGTACATCTTTAAAGAGATGGCACCGAATGTATAGCAAACAGCTAAACTTTAAGTTGATGGTGAAACAAGAGCTGCCCAGGGAAAATCATTGGGCGGAGGGAAATCCAGCTGTGGCTTACCCAGAATTTGACCCCATGGTGGGTAGAGATGCCTGCATTTGTATATTTCTGGAGACTTTGTTGCTGCCCAGATGGGAGACAACACCTTTCATCAAGGGAGGATGCAATGTATTTGCTTGGATTACTGGAGAGCCCAAACTGTAATCAGACTCTTTGTGCTCAGTCTGAACAGTCCTTGATCCCAAAGGATAAAAAATAACAAAGCAGATGAAACTTACACATGGAAAAATGAGATATAAAAAGACCTTATATTTTACTGAACCAGTTTCTCACCTCCCAGTTCAGGCGTCTGATTGAAAAACCAGAGTGGTAGATTTGCATTATATTCACAGAAAATAACAGTCAATCCAAAAAGATTCCAGCTGTCTTTTCTTTCATTTGTGTGACAACCAGTCCTGGGACAGATGCCAGCTCCTCAGATATTGCTGCTCCACAGTCTAGTTATTTTAACTTTTGGCAACTGGTTATTTGACCTCTTGGTGGCTTGTCATTTTAGTATCACTTTCTCTATGTGGATAATCTAGTGGGAATCCCTCCTTTATAAGGCAACAGCCTATATGTGGTAATTGGCCAGAACACTGAAGTATTGTGCTGTTATGTCCAGTCTTGAGCTACAGCTGAGGAGCCATGGCTGGGAAGCACAAAAAGTATGTTTCAGTGTCTTGTTCATGAATTAGTGGTCATCAGACACTGGGAGAAAACTGATTTTTTTCTATGCCATGTGTTATATATCAGCTTTGGATCACTCCATAAAGCCATGTGATAGCAACCTCCTTCTCCTGGATGAGCACAGCCCAAAAGGACACACACGGAGGAGATTTGACCAGCATCACCCTCAGCTTTCACTGGCTTGAGAACGCTGAGTTAGATCACTTCTGGTGTGAGAAACCAGCCAGGTGTAAGAACTGATCTATCTCAGAAAAGCCTTGTGTCTGTAGACAGTCTCATCTTCTGATGCTGTACTCAGTGGAAAAGCATGCAAACAAAAGAAGCAGCCATATATCTTTAATTTAAGGTGATATTCCTTTGTCAACCTTGAGCAGTCAAAGCACAGCCATGGATTTTTCCAGTAGTCTGGGAATGGGATCTTAGAAAATGGTGTACTCAGTCTGACATGGACTTAAATAGGTTTCAGAATAATCCATTATGCATCAAGTGTTTAATTGACATAATTAATATTTTTAAGGGGAGCCATTTACATTGTAAGTTCTATACACATTATTTACAATTTCAACAGTAACAGTTAATGCTCTGTGACAAACTATATTGTTTCCAGCTTGTTATCCATTCATAACAAGGTCAATCTATTACCATTATTTTTGTGAATGTAGCTGTTACCTTGAGGCAAAAAGTTAATTGTAAATTACAGAGGAGGGATTATTGAGTTGTTTTTTTTAACTGTATTCACTGCAATGTATGGTAATGGTGCTATTTTATGAAACATTTACATTTAAAAGCATTTTGTTATTCATATCACACATGCTGGACAAATTCACTTTTAAACTTTTCAAGAACTTACTCAATGGGAAGGGAAGCGCCATTTGGAAGGATCCAGCTGAACACTTCATAACCACTGCAGTTAAAACCAGATGCAGTCTCATCTATTTTTCCCCTTTGTCTGAGGCTGATCCCTCTGCCATCACTGTTCAACACAACTCTGAGAAGTGCTTGGTGCTCTGAGGAGCAGGAGCAGATTTGATTGTAATTTAGAGTAACATCACAAAAGTGATCTGTAAGAGATGTATCTTCAGATTTTATTCAGCTCCTGACGCACAGCAAGTACACAGGGCCACTCTGATGTCTGAACTCTTCTCCTGCCTACTTCTGCACAATTGCTACTGCATGCATTGATGCCCTGGCAGAGGGAGTTAAATTTTATATTTACACCCTGCCTTGCTTGCTCCCACCTGAGCAAAAGTCAAAGGGTCTGTGGCATTTCTGCTTCCCAGATGGCAGTAAAATTGTCATTCAGAGACTACACAGAAAAGGATGGAGAACCATCATAAAACCTGTCTTTCCCACATCATTTTAACAATGCATCTCAGGGCAAAACCCATGAGCTTTCCATTAGATCATGGACTTGTCCATCTTAATGGACAGCTGACACCATTTAACTCTAATCTGGATCTGCCTGCCATGTTGATCTCTGCTTTAGTTTTCTTCTATATCATACTTGGAATTAGGTGACTTTTATAATCCCATTCTATTCTGGCTTCAATTAAAATAGTGTCATTTCATCTTCACAATCACTTCCAGAATAAGAGAAGACAAACTCATAAACACTGAATATTTTGAGCGCACTAAAGAATGTAAGAGACTGATCAGATGCAGAAAAGCATTTCCAGTCACACGGAAATAAAAAAACGTGTTAGAGTTTTATCTTCCTTGCTCTACTTAAGAATAGGCAGGTGAGATTTGTTGGGATATTTCCTTAACCAACCCATAAGAGATATGTTCTAAATTCTCAGTGATGAAATTTGTGTAGTGTGCTGCGGGTGTTTGGGTGAAATTTTATAGAGAAGAATTTAAGTCTGTTAGAATCCATTGCTACAACACTCAGTCACTCACTTGAAAAAACCTGTTCCTTTCTTCCTTAAGTCCTAATGAAAAATAAATTTGTTAGGCTTGTGTCTTATTTTTAAAATGTTTAATGTGCTATATCAGACCACAGTTTTTTCTACCTCATGGTCTCAGAAACTTCAAGGCATCATCAGGTATTAGCATATCAAGCTTGGAATGGGTTAATTAACATTATTTCGCAGCCTGGCTTTGCTGGTAGCATGTTCAAAGTGCACAAAGCTCAGGACATGTGCATTCTTCATCCAATAACTTGTCCAGTAATTGGTATATTGATTGCTAATGTCATCATGTTTTAGTATATATAAACCCTCTCACTCTATCACACAGCCGCCAACAATCCAAGAAGTCATTGTTTATTCATTGTAACTCCCAAACTGGCCGTGTCAGATTCTGCTTCAGGCCTTGCTGATAAAAATCAGCAGATGATTGGGCACACACATTCTTGACATGGCTGACCCATGACATCTTAGGGCCAGCAGGGAGCCTGTCATTATGTGTACAATACTCTTCTTTCTTCCCCCTTATCTATTCCCAGATGACTTTGAGATTTTTATTAACTCATTAATGACTGAAGATGTCATTAAAGAAAGTGGGGAGGAGGGGGGGAGAAGGACGTTTTATTTGTTTGTTTAAAATTGGGGAGCAGCAAGCCATTGGCTCCGCTTGGAGAAAGGTGAGGAGCCTTAAAGACAAAGCTGAAGTATATCCAGAGGAAAAGGACATTAGTTCATTAGGATGACTAAAGCCAAGCTTTGAACAGAGAAAATAATATTAGGTCATATTTGAAACAGAACTAAAGAGGGAGGGATTTATTTCTCCACAAAAATAGCAAAAAAAGGCGTTCAAAGTTTATTTAGCACAATCAGGAGCCCTTACAAGCACATGAGGACATGTCCCTGGCACAGCCTGGCTGTTCAAACACTTCAGCATTCACTCAGAAGGAGTTTTGTGTTCAGGGTGGTCATTTTATGATGTCTTTAAAAGTGTGTCACTTTACACAGAGAAATAGTATCTGGTTTTATGATTTTTTTTTAATTTTCTTGTATATATGTCCCTTGAAAAGACATTGAAGATCATTAAATAGTAATCACACCTGAAGTTTTTTTCAGGTTCTTTTTTTAATCCTAAGTTTGTGAATTCTGTCTGTAAATGTAGAAAACTACTGCATATATACTTTTGCATATTTTTATTAAATGGTCAGAATTTTACTACATTCAAATATGTATATTTAAAGCAGAATTCTCATGTGAGTCTGTTGACAGCCTATTTCTGATCCTACAGCACTCAGTCATGAAAATTACCCTAAATTCAGGATAAACAGCTAGTCCCACCTTGTAGATTTTTCTTCCACTTGAAAATATTGCTTATATTTCTTAATCTCTTTATAAAACAATCTCAAATCTGATTTTTTTTGGAAGCTGGATTCATCTGACAATGAAAGTCACCTTTCTCCTACTGAAATTTGTGTGTTTCCTATCATTAGCGTCCTGTCAGCTTAGAACCAAGGACTTAATATTCAAAGATTGCAATCATTTTATTTTAATGGTTGCCACTTGTGGGTTGACTGAGGAACAGTGAATGTTTTCCTTTCCTGGGCAGCTGCCCTCCATATGGCTGTTGATCTCAACCTAGAAAACTCTGATGTGAATCTGTGATTCCAGTGGTGGCGGGTGCTAAAGTGACACAGAGCTCAGTGTCACGTGCATTGGCTGGCCCTTAATATTCCTTGTTTCCATGTCTATCTGCTCTAGGAGGTGAGTGGAAGAAAGGTGAGCCTGTTTCCCAAAGGGAGCTGCAAGTATTGGTATAAAATAATGGAACAAGCTCCATAGATGCTTGTCATAGATGTGAGTTACTGCAACAAACTCAAACAGGAATCTGCTTATTCCATCACAGAAACTACAGATAGTGGTCTGGCAATCAGATGTATCAATCTGATCTTACAGACTGAGTACAGTCGGTTTTAGTACTCCTAATAGGAGCTAAATTAAAATAATTTAATTAAACTACATTGTTTGTGACAAGTCTCCATTCTCTCCACTCAATAGATGATCAGATCACCTGGGTCATAGGGCGAACATTTATTCTCGGGAATAATGATAATATTTGCTGTGTCCCGAGTCCTTGTGAAGACAGTGGGCATTTTCTGCAATAGTAGATGTCATTTCTGGTTTGCTTCTTTAAGAGCGATTTCTATTCTTCTTTTGTCTCCTGATAATTAACAGAACATTGTTTGTATTGTAGTGGGAGCTGGAGTTCTCCATCAAAGGTCAGGGACTTGTGCAAGATGCTGTCTGGGGCTTTAAAAAACTGCACATACATATATTTTTATATATCTATATTCTCCAAAGGAACACAGATGGGTTTGAAAAAGAAAAAAAAAATGGCAAGCATTTGCTGGCCTAATCAGCTATGCCCTGATTAATCAAGGTGTGTCATTTCCCAAATGCACCTTTCTGAGAGGAAGCTTTCCTTTCTCCTCCCTTGCTGACATCCAGGCTCTCTTCCACAGTGTACCAGAGTGGGAACCTGTGATGAATCTTTGGATAATGGACTGTTGCTTTGACAAACTACTCCTAGTGAAACACGTGCCTGTCTTGGCAACAATAACAGCAAAGTGCGGATTTTGTGGAAGAAATAGAGGTTTTGAGGGCTACAGAGCCAGACTTTGAGTCTATAAATTGCTGGCCTGGGATGTTAGATGCCTTTTAATATTTTCAAACATCCAGTAGAGTAATGAAAGAACTGCAGGACTACCCTGATGTAAGACCTCGGGAGAGTTGTTTTCAGAGATCATGGGAGCTCACAACTTGTTTAAGAACATGAAGTCCTATCCAAGTAATAGCTGGAAATAAGTTGCTTGATTTTTCTATCCCTAAAGACAAATTCTTGTAATAGCAAAAGTGTAAAATCCAACAAAGAGAGGCTTGATACTTTCAAATACTCCAGCCACTTCATAGTGGAAAAAAAAAAAAAAAAAAGGCAGACTGACAGTGAAACTATTTGGGGTAAATAATGAGGACAGACTTCTCAGAAATAAACTGGCATGGATTTGGCCATGAGATGTCAGATTCATAACTTGGGAAATGAAAGCCTCTATATAGTAGAGAGCAGGCCCTAGCCCAGCAGTGGCAATTCAGCGTTCTGAGCCGCAGGGATTTCTTTATAAGCAGTGGTATATTAAATGTGGGATCAGGTAGGCCAAAGGGACAGCAGTAAAACAGACAACGTGCAGTGACCAAAAATGAGCTAAAGCCAGACACTAATTACTTCACAGTAATTTTGTTTTCCTGTAGAGTTGACTAATATTGCTTGCTCCTGGAAGGTAATGCCTTCCCTATCACTTAGGTTTTACACCTACTACGGTTTTTTTTCGTTTAAGTGAAACCGGGGAGAAAGAAGTTTTTGTTTATTTATCCGATTTTGTACCTTTTTCGATGTGAAGATGAGGGGTGGATTGTTACACTGTGCACATAGCTGGAGTGGGCTGAGGAAGAGCACTTTTAGACAGGCCTAGGTCAACAAAACAGATTCATCCATCACATCTGCCAGAGTGGAAAGATAGTTGTCTGGATGCTCGGTCAATCCGAGACCTTTCTGCTGAGTCAACTGACAAGATTGCAGATACTTGTGACAATGAGGACACTTATCCACTCGTAAGTGGACTGAAGACCACCAACATGTTTGGCGGTGGGTCTTCAGCTTGGGAAGCTCTAAACTCTTGAACACCAGCGTTTGCAGCCCTCCTCTCCTCATCGCCTGAGAATCGCTACCAAAACCTAAGATGGAATAAGATAAAAGAACAAAAGGAAGGGATTCTGAGGTGCTAATGGTGGAAGGTGTGAGAGTCAGTAGAAAGTACAGTAAAGAAACCCATGACAAGTCATGATAAATGGGTCGTTATAAAATTCATGTTTAGGCTGCACCAGTCTGGGGATAATGCCATTCGTCATGGCAACACTGGGGCACTAATGAGCCCTCATTGCATATTCATGGCTTTGGCGCCTCTCTCCTCTCTCTGCCTCCCTCCCACCCCGAACCAATGCCTGGTAAATATCTCCACCTCAAGCTGAAACTCGACTTAGGCTGCTTTTTTTTTTTTTTTATTTGTTATGTTGCAGCAATTACACTGTAAAAGTGCTGCACAAGATTGATTGCTCTGATCTGTAGTTCAATTGTAAATTAGAATACACATCCCCCTGGGGACACACGGCCCCTATTTGTGATTAAGAAAAAAGCCCCATAATAGACTAATAGCTAAAGTTCTCTCTCTTTTACTTTCAGGCAATTAGCTTGATGAAATGGCCTCTTTTTGTGTACCCTGGAAGTGTAAACCGATATCATAATGAAGTATATGATGTTTATTCTATTATTTTCACCTTGCCATGTATGCAGGAATGCATAAATAATGGCTGCTTTGTCTAGTACATTTACTGATTCAGAAGTAAACTCTGTCTTAAAGATGCAGCATGTGATCCCATAGCCTTCTGTTAAGCTGGACACTGTGACTAGTCCCTATAAAAACTCACATTCTGCCCAAAGAAGTTTGAGACCATTTTTAGCCAGGTGATTAAATACTGTTTGGAAGACACTTTCATTTATGACGAACCTTAATTGGAAAATCCTCCTAATAACCTTATGAGGAAAACAAGGTATGTCCATTTTACAGAAAGGAAAACTGAGGGGCAGATGTTGAATGCGTTACACAAGCCCACACAGAACCTTAGTAAGTGCTTAAGAAATCCTACCTCCTTGAAGGTTTTTTCAGGCAATCAGAAGCTTCCTTTCCTCCCTCTTGTAAAGTGTTATTAATGCTGTCCTGGATGGGTCATGGAGTGGCTCTGACCTTGGTCTTCCTCAAAGACCTATGGCTCCGCGGTGTCACGGTTGCCTTCATCCCCATGTGACACACATGGCTAAAGCTCTTTCACCTGAATCCAAGGTGGATATGGTCATGCCAATATTCAATATCATGTGTTGGATGTTGCCTTTCCCAAGGCTCAATTTGAGCTGTCAGTCTGGGCAAATGAGTGGTGTTGTGCAACAGCGTTATAGCACAGGGATGGTGTTCGTGCAGTTGAGCTCCAGATAAATATCTGGGAAGAAAACTGCCATGTGATGATAGCTCTGGGCATATCTGCCTGCTGAGGAAAGGTGCTTCTGCCTTAGCCTTTCACTTTGGCCCGGGAGTGCACTTTTGAAGAGAATCCTCCAAATGACCCTGCTCACCCTGTCCCACCGGGCTAGGCAGCCTGGGAGCACGCAAACGGAATTCTTTTGTGTGGAATTAAAGCAGGTGATGTGGTCTGGGAGCTCCAGCAGCTAACGGGAATTCAGTCCACAGGAGCGTGCCAGGGCTGGTCTGAGTAAACCTCTGCCATGTGGTGACCTGAGGCCAATCCCTGCTCCTCAGAGCACAGCATAGACAGAACTTTCTTTGCCTATTTGCCGAGTGGAGCAGGGTTCCAATCCAAGGAGTTATGACAAACTTGGCTAGTATGGCAGGAAGGACATGTGAAATGGCCTGAAAATCTGCCTGAGGAAATGCGCTGCTTTATGCATAACCCCATCAGTTCTTCTGCAATAGAAATGTCTCCACTTAGTTTAAATTCTGTGTGAGAGGGGTTCTGTAGGGGAATATAACAGAGCTTGGAAACATTTTGCTAAGAAGCACTACCAGTGCAAACCTTCAAAGGGTAACTCTGTACATGGCTACAAAACCATATTCTGTTTAAACTTGTTCATCATTGTCTTCTTGCATGACAGCCCTGGCATTTAAAATATGTTAGGGGTGACACAATACTTTCACCTGGTGCAGACATATATCACTGGAAGGATGTTCTCATAAACAAAGTGCTGCAGGCTATGATCTTATCATTCTCCTCTTCCTTCTTCTCAGCTCAGTTCAATGACAAACACGTATTTCTCTTCTTTGCTCCAGTTTCTGCTCTACAGGAGCCTGGTGTTGGAGCAACAGGTGATGTTGCAAATCAGGAATGACAAGCGTTGGTGGTGGCCTGGTGGGGGAAGCATCAGAGGGGGCAGAAAACAAATGACACAGATTTTATCCTGGTTCAGCTGGTGCTACTTCACGGCCCGAGCAGAAGTGCACCCGTGTGCATGCCTGCACACGCGTGGGGTTTTTTGAGAAAGACAAAGCAAATTAGAGTGTTCATGTGTAATTAGCTGACTATTAGTGTGGTTCAGCCAAGGCAATAGGCAGACAGTTAACTTGAAGATAGTTCGCAGATAAAAGGGCTGAGGAGGGTGTTCTGGAGAAAGCTGGAGGTAATAGTTCAGAAGATAAAATCCTGACAAATTGAGCAGGCATCTCAGAACGTTCTTTCCCCACACCATTAGCACAGTGAAGCTACACAGACCTTCCCTCTCTGCCCTACAAAGCTTAACCCTTCACGGCATCTGGGGCTCTTTGTCCTTGGATAGCTCTAAATTATTTAAGAATTCTAATTTTCTGTTTAAACACATTAGTTTGGACTAAAACTGTGACATTTCCTGCTCGTGCTTCCTGCCCTTCTTCTCGTGCCATATGAAACAGAGATTATTACCCCTGTAGAGGCTGGAATACCTCCAGCTCTTTATCTGAGAGTGGGGGTGACCAGGTCTAATAAAAACATTACCATTAAGCACCACACCTGGGGAGAAACCAAAAGTGTGTCCGAGTTCAAGTCTTTGCAACTTCTGTGAAAATGTGGGTGTTTTAGTAAATCTCTGTGCTAAATGAAAATGTCATTATAATTTTCTCTCATTTTATAGCTGACAGGGAAGTGCTTTTTTCTGTCCTTTGGGAGTTTTCAAGATTTCATTTTTTTTTCCAGCTAATTCTGTGGCTAACCAATAAGCTGCTAAAAAGTGAAAAATCTAACTGAGCCATTTGCTTCAGTAGTTTCAAAATATTTCATTTTTTTACTTTCACTTATAAATTAAAAATTTAAATCAAAATGTATTTCAAAGCAAATATATGTTCACTTAGAATAATATGTATTGGGACACTTGCAATGATTTTGAAAATCTTTAACATCTTTTTTTAAGCTGAGAAGCTTCATGAAAATTGCATTATTCAATCCAAACCTTTTTGCTTGGTTGGAATTTCCCAGCACAGAGTTTTCCATGGAAAACCCTAGACATAATCCACTTTTACCATCAATGCAGTATATCAGGGTGTTCTTGTTTGGGATAACTTCTAGGAAAGAATAATAGAGAATTTCATGCTGAGTTGATCCAGCGGTGAAATTCTCAAATACTGCTGAAATTATCCACAGTTCTGAGTATCCATTCGTGGAAAACTTACATTTCTCAAAGGTTTATATGCTTATGGCCCCATCCATTCCTCTCAAATATGATTGATTAAAAGTGTTTCTGTTAAAGTTTATCATAGGTTTTGTGCAACTTGTGCACTGTTTCTTTGTCAGCGTCTAAACTTTATATCAAGACTGTTAGAACTTTTTCATGCACAGAAAATGCACTCAGGATATTTCAGATGAGATGTTCTTCTTTTCTGTCATGCCAGGCACAGAATTCACCAAATAGACAGGAAAACATTCACCGTTGGGGTGGGTAAAGCCATATTCACTGAAGAATTATTTGCAGGCAGTAAATCACCTCTCAGCACACAGTTAGCAACTTTTGGTTCATGGTTATTCTTTAACCCCCAAAGAAAATTCCCACTGCTACTTTTAATGCTTGTTTTTCCAAGCCTTGTGTAGGCATTTGTCACGAGCAGAATTTGGAGTAAATTCTCTGCAGAAGAAATGTGAAATCGAGTGGGCAAGATTGTGTTGGTGTTTCTGTTCATCTTGAAGGAGGGAACCTTCTGCTGTAGATCTCAAGTGATGCTCGAGGGGAAGAACAGCACGTACAAGGAGGAGAGCCAAGAGCCTGCCACTAGAGAGAAACCCTGGGGACAGTGTCAAGGTAAGGGCCCTCACCAGCCACGCAGCAAATGCTTTCTTTGTAACTTCTGCTGCCCCACTTACCTTCTTCCCACGTCCTGTCATTTTCTTCATCCCGTTTTGCACAGTGACAGGAAAGCCTGAGGTTTTACACAGGTTTCTGGAAAGAGGAGCAAGCTTTCAAACAGCTGCTTACTTGCCTAAGACCAGCAGCTGGGTCACACCAGAGGTCCTGCAAGCCCCTCACCATCTCCTTTGAGGAGCAGCTGAGGGAACTCGGGGTGTTCAGCCTGGAGAAAAGGAGGCTCAGGGAGGACCTTTTCACTCTCTATACCTCTCTGACAGGAGGCAGTACCCAGGTATGGGCCAGTCTCTTCTCCCAGGTAACAAGCGACAGCACAGGAGGAAGCGGCCTCAAGTTGCACAGGGGAGGTTTATATTGGATATTAGGGAAAATTTCATCACTGAGGGGGTGATCCAGCATTGGAACAGGCTTCCCAGAGAAGCAGTGCACTCACTATCCCTGGAGGTGTTCAAAAAATGCGTGGATGTGGTTCTTAGGAACATGGTTTAGTGGTGGACCTGGCAGTGTTGGGTTAATGGTTGAACTTGATGATCTAGGAGGTCTTTTCCAACCTTAATGATTCCACGATTCTATGACCCCTGTGGCAGAAAACCCCAGCAGATATACATAAAAATGTCAGAAGTCAAACTAATTCTTCTCATGAAGTATTTTCCGTGTTCCTATCACTCAGTGCATTAGAGACTGGCAATAGAAGTTGCATAAAACAAGAATGTTTAATGGTATTTTAAGTTGATTATATTTTTGGTATTCTTTTGGCAGAAAGACTTGCAATTTAATTAACTAATTGTGCTGCATGACAAAATTTTACTCATTTTAAACCTCTTTTGCTCCTTGTATTAACATAGTCTATAAATATTCCCCTCTTAATAACGTTCTTCATAACATTTGCCATGGTATAAACCTCAGCCATCTCCTTCCAAAGAGTTCTAAATTTATCTAGTTTATCCTTGCATGGAAGCAGATACATGCAATTACTGACAAGACAACCACTATCAAACCCAACTGTTGTTACTGAGACTGAAATGCTTCCAAAAATTAATTATTTAAAATAATCCAAACGGTGCAAATATCCAAAGATCAGGCAGATCTATAAAACTTGCCTGTAGCAAAATCATGCAATTAGAATCATGCTCATAAGTGTTGCAGTCTTAAAACATTAATGGAAGGAGTTATTAAAATTGTATTTGATTTGCATTATTACAACACTGAATGCACTATGGAAAACTGAATCTATGAGTGAGGTGCAGCACAAACCAGAGTCTTATTATCTGACTTGAAACTTTAAAATAGACCGTGCTTTACAGTTCTGCCTGGATTTTCTTTAGTTTTATTGCTCTTCTAAATTGATAAGGACTCCTGTTTTTATATTAGAAATAGAAAATGAGGAGGAGGATAAGAAAATAGTTGGAGATAAAATAAAGACTCAGAAAAGCAATTTGCGAAAAAACAATCCTTCCCAAAGTAAGTAATTTTTATCAGAAATGAGATGTGTTGTTGTGATCATAAGTGCCATCAAAAGCCCCAAGAATGGCAGGCTTTCTGCAGACAGCTTAGGAGAAAGTTGCCCCAAATGTGGAAGCAATTATAAAGAAATTCATGACTCATAGTAAGAATTCCTGGTTTTATTTCCGTTACAAATAGACCGTAATTTGTGGATCTCTATCTGAACATCTTTTTATTGGGCACTTACCCTCCCTGACATGTTTACAAAATTACCTGTTTCATTAGTGGGACACCAGCAGCAAATCTGATGCACAAATATTGCCTTTAATCCAGTAGGAAGCAGAGTTTGTTAAAGTCAATGGAACAATTTCAATCATTTCCAACAGAATTAGGGATAAACCTGTGAGGGTTAAAAAAGATATATATATAACCACTATTACTAAGTGTAAGAAGGAATACAGGGAATTTTCTTTGCAACTGAGATATTTTTAGGTTTTTTATTCTTTAGAATCCCTGTACAGGCACGTCCCTCATGCACAGTTGTCAAAAATAGTGTTTAGGTATTTAGACTCGAGTTGATTTAATCCAGTACAGAAGTGTGCTCTAAATTTTTCAGGGCAGTGAAAATGTGTAAAAATGGTGTGTTGTGTTCAAAAGCTCCATTTCATTTAGAAGAACTGTGCCAATAAATTAAATAAATGAGAGTATTTCTATTAAAAATAGAAATAGTGTCTTGTAGAAAAAAATAGTCTGTCTTCTGAACTTAAAATATGTTTTAAAATTCAGTATTCAGATCCTTAGCAGGTGTAAATCATCACAGAAATTATGCTGTTACACTTTACATGATATTACCAAATTGTCTTGCTGGTAATTAAGAATATCCTCTGTGGAATAAGGACCAATGACAGGAGAAAGTATAAGTTGATATTGTCTCAGCACGCATAAGTGGTAGACAGAAATATTCATGTGCATAATCTTACACCTTCCCTACATGATACCCAGTGGGCTAAAGTAATAGTGTACAGAATTATCTTGGAAAAGGCAATTCTCAACAGAAACAAAAAGTCTTATGAGTTGTCTGTGTTTCTCATAATTATACATGGCAAAAATGAAGATAAAACTAACAGGCATGCTCCTGGAAAATATTATTTTAGAAATGTTTCTTTAAACTTTCAGCATATTATACTCAAATGTTTTTCAAGGCCAAATTTTCTGTATTTCATTCCAAGAAAATCAGTATCCCTTTCTCCATTTCTTTTCATGGGTCTATTATGTCTATAACATACAGCCCAGGGAAAAATATGTCATTCCTATTACTCAGGAAGGTAATGAACTTGTTCTGATCAAAGATGAAATTTCTGAATTTTGGGTGTAAATTTCAGGGGAAAGGCCACCTCTGAATTCAACAGACACTTCCATGAAAAGCCAAACATCCACTCTTCTACAGCACAGCTCCTTTAACTTACCAACACTGAGTCTTTTCCAGAATCAAACTTTTATTTAAAAAGCAAGTGCTCCCTTTCCTCAGTATTAAAAGTGAATCTCTTCTGATTCTGCTGAAAATTATTTTCAACAACTTCTTTAAGGAGATGTCCATTACGAGCAGCAGAGGCTCGGGGTTGGAATTTCAGGTGTTCATGCAACATGCTCTGACCTATGTGTTCAGCTCATGGCTCTCTCCACTATGCTTTGGGCTTGTGAAATCACTTTTTTTTAATTCCAGCTAAGTCACCGTGAGGATGCAAGGTCTAAATTTCATGTAACAAAGCATATAGCTGATGACCAAGTCCCTGTTTCCTCGTTTTGGATATAAAGATCAGCGTTGGTTTCACAATCCCAAAAAAATTTGGAAATAGTCATCTGAGGGAAGAAAAATACAGTGCATAGTGGTGAATGATGCTTGGATGCATGTGTTTAAAATGTCCTATGAGTGCAGAGTAACCAGAATCATGATGTCATAAATATGGGACATTAAAAGGCCAAATATGTGAAGACCAAAAAATATTCTATATAGATTAGTTGTGGGCATCCTTATGGCAAATACTGAGGGATATTCTAGATTCTAGCAGAAATCAAGAAAGAATTAGGCATATATGGATATATAGGATGAGTCTTTGATCTCATATAGAATGTAGAAAGCATAAAATACTGTGTATTAGAAGTCCCCTGAGCAGGAACTATTATCTAGGCATCAATTGCAAACACATTACCAATGGAAGACTTGTTCCAAGGTGTGAAAAAAATCCACTAACAGCAGGAAATAGAAACATTTGAAAGCTCCTCTGGAAGCCCTCAGAACCAAACCAGGACACCTCTGTGCAAGGCAGGCTCCAGCAGCACAGTCCCTCCAGGAGCTCTGATCAGGCACTTTCCTGATCTTCATTTCGGCACACTCCAAGCAGGGACAAGCTGAATATTAGAATCTTTCTGAAGCTGCTTAATGTGTGAGGTTCTTTTTTAACCTCTTGGTATCCTGTCTTCTCGTGGAATGCAAAGAAGTGTAGTTTTTTCCTTATCAATATACAACTTACAAGTAAAACGTCGCCTGTTGTAATACAGGAAGAATTTTGTAGAGAGGCAAAATTCTGTGTCCTGCCTACTAAATGACAGGCACAAGCAGTTCCTTCTGTACGGCCCCCAGTGATCACATCCCATTTTGTGCATATTGGAGCTTTTCAAACCTCCAGAGTTTTGTGTTTAGCAAAGCAGATGTGCAAATGGAGATCCGTGTGACCTCCCCTCTGAGAACCAGGCCTTTGACACACATTACTCCCCTGCTGACAGCACAAGAAGTGTGGATCAGCTGGCATTTCACACCTGCAACTAATGTAGAAGTTGTAACAATATGAGTGAGCATTAGGGAAAGAAGGGATCCTTTGGACATAAACCAGCTATATTTAACAGGAAAGGTGCAAATCCACATTATGACTCAGGATATGTATTAGTTGCAGCCCTTCTTTAACCCAGAAAGAAAGAATTATATCCAAGGGAACTTACCTCAAAGAGTTTCTCTTTCCTCTGGCAGAAGTGATGATTAGGCTAAAACTGGCCATTTGTTTTATCTGTGGGCCGGGAATAGACAATTTAGTCCGTGCAGCTTCAGCTTTCTTGGCTCAAGATCCTGATCTACAATAAATACCTCCTCCCAATCAATAGAGCAATGAACTTGGAGTAGAGCCGAGGACCTTTCCCGGCAACTTTGGCCTGGACTGAGCTGACCTGGTAAATCTGCAGGGGCTGGGGAGAGATCTCACTGCAAATTCCAAGCTCTCCAAGTCCTCTCAGCCTTGGGAAGTCTGTGCCTCCAGTTAGGCTGCTGGGGACAGGAATTATAACAGCTTTTCACATGCTATTCTCTTCTTGGTAACAGATGCTCTGCACTGCTCCTTGGGCTTTTTGGACCTTCCTAATGCTATAGCACATATCCTACAACACTCCATCGCTGCTCTGGGCTGTCTTCACTGAGTATTTCCTCCCCCATTTAGGAGAAAGATACCATCATCCTTTGTACCAGCATGGTCTAGCCCTGGGAGCTCATCTCCACTGGATGGGTTCTGGAGGTTTCTTTGTCAGCGTCTAAAGGTGGCTGCACTGATCCCTCCCTACAGCCTGATGCCTTCTGCCTTTCTCCCTGCCTGAGCAATGTCACAGCTGTAAACGAGCAGTTTCATCTCCTGCCAGGGGTACAGGGTGGGATGGGGCCACAGCAGCACATCTCTCCTCTAAAAGTCAGGGTGCAACCCCCACCAAAAGGGGCCCCTGGGCAGTTACGTGACATTCGGCTTGAGAAAGGAAACCGGTTTGTCACCTCTTGCTTAACGGTGTCACCTCAAGGCAGAGCTGAGGAGCACCTGTGGGCAGGACAGATAAGATTGCATTATTAACACTGTATTTATCATGTCCTGAAGATGATAGAATCATAGAAAGGCTTGGGTTGAAAAGGTCCTTAACCACCCAGTCCCAAGATATTCTAGTTTCCAACCTCAAAATGTGATACAACATTAAAATTGTGGTGAGAGTCTCACTCACATAAATATTAATTTATAGGTTCTCCTACCAAAGAAAGCAAAGCATCTCTCCCTACTCATCTTTCTGATTTCTCTTAGAAGATACAACAGCCCCAAAGTAGATGAGAGCTGTCATCATCCATGACCCCTTGGCCTGAGAACTGTATAAAAACATAGAAAAGGTGTTCTTAATTCAGAATAACATAAACTACAGATGAAGTATGTGTGAATACTTTTGTGTAAGGTGATTGTCTGTATGTACTCTGCAAAATGCATTTTGGACATAGTTGAGAATAGTAGTGCATACAATTCAAAGTTACCAGGAATATTAGAAGAGGTAGGAAGGGCACAGGAGAGACAAGGGAAACTTTAGATGAAGGCAGGAAAAAAGGAAAGATGATAGATTTGGAGACAGCTAAGAGGATGACAGGCGTGACAGGCAGGATCAGGTAGGACAAATCCAAATGGTTCATAAGATGGAAAAATGCCTCTCTGGCATTGTACCTTTAGGTTGTTTTTCCTCAGTGGTGTTACAGTGCTTTTTCTACTGCTACTACAAATGCAGCACTGAAGTTCTCCTGATTAGTTTTTTCCCCCTGTGTAAAATGTCCTTTACGCTGTGATGAGATCATTGGTGTATTAGTTCATTTTAATCTTTTCAGAAGGAATCCAGGAACTGCAGTGAGGTCATGACTGCAGTAATGTCTAAAAGGATGGTTTTATGGAGGAGAGGAGAAATATTCTTCTCATTTAGCAAAACTGTAACAGAATTTGTGGCTCTCAAGTGTGTTGGACAAGTTAAGGTTTGGTTTTTTTCTGTTGCATGTGTTTGCAAAAGACAGCCTGCTTCATACTCTTGTTTTTTCCCTAAGTATTGCATAAATCTAATAAAGGTTGCAAAGAAAGCACGCTGTTAGAGCTCCACCTGAACAATCCTCTAGCATCATCCCAACCCATGGCACCTCCCAGTCTTACAGCCAAGAGCAGAGCAAAGAAACCCAGACTCCTGTGATGGCCTGAATGTCCTCACATTGGACCTTCTGTACCATTGAGAAGGCAGATGCCTCACTGAGAACATCCTTGTTCCCATCTCTTTCAACGAAAAAGATCCTTGGGGCAAGTCCCAGGGCCATGGTATCACCCTTTAATATGACACATTTGTGTCTCATGGATCGACAGAGCAATGTCAGGCATGAATTTGGACCATGGCATTTCAGGCAATGACCCAAAAATACAAGAGGCTTAGAAGTGCCAAAATTTCACTGTTACTCTGATTTTTACCTCCAATCTTTTCCACTCTCTGTGGAAGTGACAAGACTTAATGATAGAATTCTGAAAGGTCTCTGGAGGGATTTAGTACTGGAAAGAGACATGTGGACAGATGGAATCATGTGCCCTGCTTTGCCATGGCCGATGTATTATATTTTAATGTGTTCTAATGAACTTTAAAATTCCTCCCCAGCATGCATTGGTCAGAGGGGTTATTCTGAGTGCGCCATCTTCCTGGATTCTTGAGATCATTCCCTCTGGATTTGTTAGGTCAACAACAAAGTGGTGGTAACAAATACCCTGCTGCTTTAACCCAGCGCTATGCTTTCCCCCTCTTTGCCAAGTGGATTTGTGCATACTAAGAGTTACACTGCTCCTCTTTTAGCAACTTCAGGGCATTAGTGACATGCACAAAACCAGTTCCCCTTTCATATCTAGAGACTAAACATCTTGGATGATCCATGGGACACAGAAGACACTACAGGCTTTGTTTTGCTCCAGGGGTTTAAGAGATTTAGTTACCCAGAGAGGAGTGGGAGATTTATGGTGCTCATTGATGGTGACAGGGACCTGTGTGCTCCAAATCCCATCACAAGCAGAGAAGAACCCACCTCTACACACTACTAATATGCATAACTATGGAAAGTCTTTTAAATAAAAAAGACTAATTAATAATGCTTAGTGGTCTAGGTGTCTAAGTATGAATTGTCAGGGATTTCTACAGGCTTACGGAGGTGGGGAAATGGGTTAACATCGCATTGTTTCAAATTACAGGGTTTTAGATTGTTTCAAAAGAGAAGCAGAGAGGGTTTCCACGCCAGATTTGAGACGTTTGTTCTCTTTTATTTGTAGTAAAATTTCGGTTTCAGCTCACATTGTCATTCTACCCAGGCTGCTTCCCAGACCAGCTAATTTGTCTACCTGTGTTCCATTTTAGGCCTTGGTTTTAATTTGAGGATGATTCCTGCTAATACCAAAGACTGGATAGGACATCCATTAAAAGTCCACACAGCAATTGAAATGGAAAATTCCAAAAGAAGCCCTATTAGAGTTTTTCTCCATCAAATCAACATTACAGACTTCTTATGCATTTCTTAATTAGACATTGATATTAACTGGACTGTTGCATGATTTAAATCTAGCTCTTAATCTCAGCTATTCTATGCTGCTGTAGTTTTTATGACATCCAACTAGCGACTGCTTTATGCATTAATCTATCTGGAAAACCACCTTCACTCTTTTTTTGTCTTTTTTTAGAAGAATAAAGGCCCCAAGAAGGAAATGAAAGCTTTTGGGTTCAGCCATTAGTAATTTTCTGCTTAGTATTTGAAAAATTGCTTATTTTAATTGCTTCATAGAAGAAAAAGATATCAAAGCTAACGTTCTTTCTCTCCAAACTTTGTAATTATTTCTCTCAGACTCTTATTTGAAATGCCTTGAAAGGATTTTCATTGAAATGTAGATTTCTTCTCTTTCAAAAGTACTTTTATTCCCCCGTGCTTCTTTCCCTTTTTTTTTTCCTAGTGACTTCCTCTCTAGATTTAGAGCAAAAACATAGTCTCCAATGTCTGGACACTGCAGCATGTGTCACACAGATGTCCCTAGAGTGACATCTTCTTTAAACCTAACCTTCCCATGGCCTATAGACTGTGCTGACAACTGCCCTTAGGCCTTAGTCTGGTATCCTTGGGCTTCCTCCAGGGATAGTGAAGAAAAGCCATAGGTGTTATAGGGGTTTGCTCTATCAGACTCTACTCATTCTGAAAAATACTGTGTGATTTGCTAATTAATATCACCACCAAAATTAGGAATCTAATGGAAAAATTCTATAAATATGAGTGAGGGTGTCAGTGAGCTGAAGTTGGTGATGAAGCCAAGGCACAGGTAAGCCTTGTATAGTTTTGGGTTCTGTTTCCAGCAGTGTAAATCCTGAATATCCTAATCCAGAAAGGAATTTGCTAACCAAACCCTGCAGTTAGTTCTGCATTGTATTTAAATGTCAGTAGCACAAATCCTCAGGATCATGTTGGCCTCCTCAGTAATACTTGATACCAATACAGCAATAGTAGCAGGAAGTTCTTTATTTCACCTATACACTTTCAGAGAGCATTATTTACTAATAGATTATGATCTGGTCAAAATGATCTGTACATTCATTACATCTGGAGTGGGCTTTCATAACTCACAGGATCTAAGAATGAGGCAAAACTCACATTTGTTTATAGTGCTGCAATTCTGCTCAGCAAAAAAGGTGCAGAGAAAACGCTGCCCTAAGCACTTGTGGTGTGCTCTGAGTCCCAGGTGATTTCTCATGCCGGCTCACAAACATCTTTAAGAGCCTCAGAAGAGTGGGGACCTGGCTGCCTCAGAGCTACCTCAAAATACAGCTGGTCCTCTGCAAATAAGTCACCCCACAAGCCTCATGCAGTCATGGCTGAGGTTATCTCATAGGGGGAATCTTCCCAGTGGAACAAAACATTTTGAGAATAGAAGATTGAAATGAAGCTAAAGCATTCTCAGTATCAGATTTCGCATGCATTTTTTTGCAATAACACAAAAGGAAGAAAGAGAATAAGAAAATGAGTTAGAGGGAGATGGAGAGAGAGATGGTCTATTAAGCAAAGCTACTTTTTTGCTCTCTGAATTTACAGTCCTGATAGACATCTTTATTCAAAATTACTCATTTTTTATATTCAGATACTACAGCTTTCAGTACTAGGTCCTAGATTTGTCTGGACAGATTACCCTCTTATTTCCACAATGAAACTTAATTATCCCTTTTATGTCTTCAGATACTTCCAGTTATTTCCTGAACTGTTTCTGGGGACAGAGAACAGCTGATGGGTCAGTCAGTAAAGTAAATACCGTGCATCCCTACTGTTTTTAAGGTAAAAGCCCTTTGGCCCCAGATCTTCTTAGAATATTTTGAGGGCTAGTACATGTAATTTGCTCAGATCTACTTTTTCTGAGCTTTTTTT
>VWZT01008709.1:5703-18335 GCA_013397055.1 Pachycephala philippinensis | reverse complement strand
AGTTGCTTAATTCCATTTGAAATCACCCGGGTTAGGCACCTAAATAATCTTGTCCTTCATGCCTGTCAACATCTTGAGGCACCTAACCACCTTTAGAGATGTGGTGTGAAAGCTTGTGAACGATGCAATCGAGGAGGGAAACAAAAGACAAGTATCCCTATTTGCTGCCCAAGAATCCACAAAGAATGCTGCTTCAGCTCTGCTCTGATTTCTAATTAGATTATGAGTGATGTAGGACTCTGAAGCCAAGCTGGAGTTTGTGCTAGCACTTTGCATGTATGAATGACAAAGGGACACCACTTTCATATTGATTTAAGCAAGCCAGTGGAAGAATGTTTAAACATCAAGTGCTTGATGTCCCGGTTTGCCAGAGCACCTGGAAATATCAAATTAATTCCAGGTGTTCTGCCATTAAGACAGGCTTGCTGCTTTTACAGCCACACATACAAAATGTGGCTCCCAGTTCCACAAATAAAAACAGAATGGTTTCTGCTCCTAATGCCTCGATAACTCCGACATATTGCAAGTTCTGGAAAGAATTTTAATCTACATAGTTTTTTTTTAACTGGGGAGGGGAGCGAGGGGGGAGAGATTTTAAATATGCTGCATACAATTTGTGATGGTCATCTCTAAAATGCAGCTCCATTATCCTTTTCCATTTGGAATGAATGAGGCTAATTAATTTCAGGCCATACTTGATGAGGTCAGCACCATACGAAGGGTGCGTGCTAGACATTGCTAATCTCTTTCAGCTGAGAGTGATGAATTAAAGATGAAGCATTCCTTTGCAGGCCTAATTTAGAATGTATATCAAAAACCTACAGCAAATAATACTATACCCTACAACAAAGGAAAACTTGTTCTCTCAGGCTCCCATGTAGGGTTGATTTTAAAGGCATTTTCATTTCGCTTTGGAATTCCAGCTGTGGATGGGTGAAACAGTTCAGAAAATTCAAGCTTTCTCTCTTTCTATTGCTTTTATGGACAAAAGTAGGCACGGGGGGGGCTAAGGGGAGAGAGAAACTGGTCCGTGTTTGATCCTGTATATCCTGTGATTCTGACTGTACGCTCGGCGTTTAGGAAACCAAGTACCTGTGACGTGACACCCCCCCACGGCCCAACACTCACATTTTACTGTTGGGGTTTTTTAACTGAGGGGAAAGCAGTCAAGGGTCCCCTTTGGTTCAGCATCATCCCATGAATGCTTTGTTGGATGTTGCAGGCAGGAAACAGGACGGGTCCAGCAGTTCTGCTGGGTCTCCCAACAAGGACAGGGGCCTCCAAGCCCGCACAGAGCTGTAATTCTCCCTAAGGATAAACATCTCCCTAAGCAAAAAGGTCCCATCACATCTGGAAGTGCAGATAGCAAAACTGAATGGAACAAGTCACTGCAAAAGCAGCCAGGTCTGGGAGAAGGACAAATTGCTACACAGCTCCCAAATTGGCTGGAGTTGAGGCTCAGCCAAGTTTTGCCACCTTTCCCTCAAGGCAAAGCCACCCACAAAGTCCATAGGGGTTTTCCCCAAGTGAGGGACTGCAGGATTTGGCCCTGTGGGCAGCAGCTAGCTTAATTGTCATTTTAGTAAAATAGGGACTTATGAAATCTTAACCCAGCCTCTGAAGGAGGCTGCAAACAATAGAACACCATCTTCCCCACCACTTCACTGTTCAATACCTGGCAGTTCCTTGGAATTCTTGACAGGTTGCTGCAGCGAGTCGAAGTTCCCAACTGGTGGCCATAAGCGGCTGCCGTCTTTGTATCCCAGTAGTCCTCATTAGAACAAAGCTGCTTCGAATTAAATCCAATCTACATGCCGAATCAATCTTTCAACCCTTTGATTGCTTCTGAAAATATTTATACTTCTTAATAATGCACATTTTGTCCCAAAGCCTGTGATTAAACCCAGACAAGGTCCGGAGAAGCCTGAAGTATATGTGGAAGGGGTTATTTTGGACAGGAAAAGAAAGATAAAGACACAGGTTTTTCTTATTGTGAAACCATTAGAGTGTATAAATCTAGCAATTGCAGTTGTATAAGCATCAGAGTGGGGTTGTAATAAATACAGATTGGAGTATTATAGTAACCAAATGGAGTTTATGGATTATGTTCACTAGTTCATATTTCTCAGCTACTACAACCTAACTAGCATCATGCTGCACTCACCTCCGTCAATATTCCCTATTAATATTCTCTTTACGTGTTTGTGGGGAGAAAAAAGTTAGAATTCAACCGCTGCTCTGTGTAAAACAAATATGTTTAAAGAATCATGCCCTCCAAAGAAAAAAAATAAACACAGGGATGCTGTAAAGCGACTGTGTTCGAAGGGCACGGGCTGTGGCTGGCTGAAATCGGCCCCGTTCTGCTGAAAGTTGATAACTTCCATCTGAGTGGGATCTGGTCCTAATGCAGGGCATTTTCTGCGTGAAAATTAGGGTGTAAAAATGAAGAAAATAACTTCTGCTATCCCTTATCCTGGTAAATTTTTAAGCTGGTAAATAATAAGCTTTGGCTGGAGATGAGAAACACACAAAGGCTTTGAAACTGTGCTGTGTGGTAAACAACATATTATTCCTTTCTCAAAAAGCAGCATACATCACAGGTGAGATATGTGGAGATGAAGGGAAGGATACATTCCTTGGCTAAGAAGTAACCCAGATAGGGCCAGATCCTCCAGAGTGGGAATCTGCCGTCGATTAAGAAGGCAGTGGTGGCTGGGGATGCAGGTCAGATAAAGGCTCTGTACCTGTCTCCCTCCCTAAACACAAATGACTGCCCTTGTCTCTAATAAAAGGGAAAATCTGACTTTGGAAAACACGCCATGATAAATCTCCTTGGATAAAGTATGCAGCGCCTGGGTGAGAGGGAAAGAAATCCTAGAAACTAAAAGTGTATAATGCTTAT
The DNA here is from genome assembly GCA_013397055.1 of Pachycephala philippinensis. Taxonomy (NCBI): domain Eukaryota; kingdom Metazoa; phylum Chordata; class Aves; order Passeriformes; genus Pachycephala; species Pachycephala philippinensis. The sequence goes on along the minus strand of VWZT01008709.1, from coordinate 15,433 downwards.
TTAATATCACTGTCATCAGCAGCATCAGGGTAAATGCAGGTAACATTCTTCAGGAGTGGGCTGGTAAATGCTTGCGGTAGTTTTGCTTGTGACAGTTTCCCCTTTCATAAAGGAGAGAAAGAAATATTCTCAGTTAAAATATTATTCATTGACTTTTTCATCGCATAGTTCATTATATTAAGCTGTAATTTCCTAAATATGTTGGGGGGTGGTATTATTATTATACATATATCCTGAGTCATGATGGCTATTTTGCATTAATGTATGATTTGGATGCTCAATCTTTAAGGTAGAGAGAAGGGGGGGTTTATCATCACCATAAATAAGGGGAGAGCAGAGATTTAAAAAACCTCTCATAAATAGGGATGGATCCAAAATCTAATGACATGCATGAAAATCCGTTTTGGATCAGGCCCCCAGCAGAACTCCGTATTATATAATCATGATTTTCTGAGTATCTTCTATTGTTTGACAACCCTGATTTCACACTGAACTTGGAGATCATTTCTGAACAGAAGCTTTCTGTATAGAAACTTTAAATCATATCCCTTCGTGAACACACACATACCATCGAGGATATTGTCTTATTAAAGAGTTTAAGCCTAAAGGTGTATGCCTATTTTTAAAAGAAATTTTCTGATTGTAGATAACTGCTCAATTTGATTTAGTGTCCAATGATAGTGATGGGGTTGATAACTGAGCATTCATCGGTAATTCATCTTGTGCTAGTAGAAATTTACAGCAAAGCAGTGCTTTCCCAACACTGACAAGTCCTATTAATCTTCTTCAGACACATTTCAATAGGTGTCTCCATCTGTGCCCAACATCTAAACACTCTGGCATCACTGGGGACTTGGAGACACCTTCATTTCAGGTTACACTAGTGAAAATGTGATACTAGATTGTACTCTATTTTTAACCTAATTCTCTCTTTTCATTCAATTAGCCTTTCTTGCCTGCATTTTTCTACTCATGTGTAACATCCTTTTTCCCAGGAATAGTTTAAAAATGAGATTTAGTTACTTAAAGAGACAGAATCTGCCAGGCCAAGAGCAACCAAGAGCTTGGTACATAAAAGCAGAATAATAAAGCTCAGGGACACAGTGAGGAGACCGAATGGCCAGTCACCAAACATGTCCTGAGCAGCATTCCCACGATATTCCCCTCCCGATGCATCTCTTGCAGGCATCACTGGGTTAGGACAGGTCTGAAACTAAACACCCCAAAACTGAAAACAACTGCAGGATGTTTGGGTGTTGAAATCCAAAACACCTCTGTTTGTTCGTGCTGCACGGGGATCCCCACCATCCATCCCCACTTCGCTTTACATATACAACTAAGGCATGAACAAACACAGAGCAGTCAAATTACAGCAATAACATTTATGGGTGGATTATGTTCCAACTTCCTCACTTATTATTAAAAGCGAGTAAATTGCAAAGCACATGGAAGAGGTAGGGTGCAAATGCAGGCGAATTTCCACTCTGAACCAAATGTTGTTTTTTCACTTTCAAAGCTGCGATGAGTTTGTGAGCAGACGCAGCACAGCTTTAAAGCTTACTCATTCAAAAATGTGTGTTTGGGTTCCCTTTTTTTTTCCTCCCCTCCTTACTCCATTTACGTTTGCCTTTCAAAGAGGAGCAGATGCACACCATTTGGGTTTGGGTGGCTCCTACTTGCTCTGAACTTTCTTCTGAAAAGAGCAAACCGTGAGCCGTGCGTCTGCTCTGCGCCTCAGAGGCAGTTTCAAACTTTGTTTCTGGCTTTATGAAGTTCTCTCGTGAGTCGTATTATAGATCTAAATGACCTTATTGTAGGTGGCAAGTTTAAATGTGCCATATTAATAACTTGTTATCCAAGACAAATTAAGTCCTTATGTGTCAAAAGCACTCTGTTCTGGATTACCTACAAGACAAGTATTTATTGAATAAACGTTGGATCCAATTTCATTTTAATGTGACTGACTGTATGCTGCAGCCCCTCAGAACGAGATAAAAACACTCAAACCTACAACTGTGTTGCAACACTACACCTAACTTGTCTATTTCTATTATTGTCTTTTTAACATGGGATATCAAAAGTGTTTGGGGGGTTTAAGGATTTATTATTATTATTGTTATTATTTTTTTCTGAAGAGCAAGGAGAGAGATAGAAAAAAAGACTGGCATTCAGCCTAAAGAGAAATCATTGAAACAAATTAATCCTATGCCGTTTAAATTGACATGGTAATCCATCATCAGCAAAGGGAAACTCTGAAAGCAATCAAGAATCTGCAGTGTTCTTTCACTGGCCCTCAGGCATAAAGACAGATAGTAAAAGAAGAAGGGGGAAAAAAATCATAAAAGTTATCAGCACCTTAGCATAGGGAAGGGCTAGAGAGAGCAGCTTTCACTTTTTGTTGCTTTCAAGCACCCAGCTCAGAAAGCAGTGCTGATTAACCTTCAGTCACTGCCTGCTAACGTTTACTTGTGTGTCAGATCATCTTCAGCTGCTGGGATAGAAGTAATTTCAAACAGTGCAGAGCCCCTGTCCTGTATAAACTCCACCATTGAAAACTCTGCCAAACATCAACTTGGGCATTTCTGCTTACAGAGGGCCTTTTATTAGCCTAAACTTGATCATTCCAAATGGACAATAAATTCTATCTGCACAGCCCTGGAGGAAAGAGCTGTACTATCCTTGGGAGTTTAATAGCCAGGATTTTCATAGAGCTAGCATGAAAAAAACTGGGGGGGTTTATTTGGGTTTGGACTTGGGGTATTTTTTTTTGTCTATCCCCTGCTTTCTCAGTGGGGCTATCCACCATAATGTATGTTTCCCAAGAGATTTTTCAAACTAGTTTTAAATATCTAAAGTGATGAGACTTCGTGCACCTTTAAAATTTTATTAGACTTATGGTCAGAAGAAAACATAAACCTCTTGGGCCTTGAAAGCCCATTGCAATACAGCCATTATCCCTATAATGTCAACAGAGCTACAAAATTCTCTAGAAATAAACCTTTTAAGAACAGCTTTCCCCGCTGCATGTTTTCTTTTAAGGTCAGTGGTGCATCACTTTTCTGGAAAACGTTTCCCCTCTCTGGCCAGGTTTAGCAATGTGAAATAGAATGTATATTACTAAATGAATAGGTTTAATTTTAGACACTGAAAAAATAAATAGAAGAAGAGAGCCAGGGCAGGAATAATACCTTTCAGTTAGAAACAGACATAGTAGAAAGAAAAAGTCAGAACTTTAGTGCCAGGGGCAAAGGGGTGAAAGGCTGGCTAATATGAACCATATCCAACATCTGCCCTATTTTAATTTAGCAGGGATAAAGTTTCTTCTTTTTTATTATTAAGAAAACTTTATGTGGCAGAGAAACCCATGAGCTATGTTATCAAAACTGTTTTATTGTCACACTGAAACTTAGAACTATTAAGAACTGGCAGGGCAAAAAGATAAAAACTCCCCTCCTCTCTCCTTTTATACTCTGTGACAAGCCTGGGCTGGGGTCCTGCTGACTGGGATGTCCTTTTCATGTCTTTACGAAGTACTGCACTTGGGGCTGTAATATAAAGGGGAGGTTAATTGTTCAGGATGGGTCCAAATGATTGATTCTCCAGGTTAAAAAAAAAAAAATTTAAAAAAAAATCTGAACATTTAAAACAAAATCCTGACGCGGTGGTCACCCTCAGAGGTGAGCGATGGTGGTGGTGCACAACAAGTGTAAAGAAGGGCTGGACTGGGGACCTGTATGAGAAACAGCCCAAATTGCCAGGCTGGAACATGATCTCATTCCATCTAAAAGTTTTCCACCTCGATAGTGCAAATTCCACTATAAAATAACAAAATATACTAAACCGCATGTGAGTAGCTGTAGGAGTAAGAGAGCAAATTGGTTTTTGACAAAAGAAGGATGAATACCTTCGGATAATCTAAAGTTAAAATTTGATTGAAAGCATAACATTCCTCTAAGCATCAATATGCTTAGGATCCAAAATATGGTTATTTTATTACCAGTTAATACTTAGATCAAAGCAAAACACTGTAGCTGGAAGGGACATTCTCTCTGGAAATAAAGTTCCATGTAATTATTTCCTATTAAAAACTAAAACTGGTCTTAGATTTGAAAATTTGGGCTTCCTTACATGTGATATAATGCAAGCTTGTCAAGAGAGAGCAGATGTACCATTTTTCACTGTTTGCTGGTATCTCTTTGCTTTAAAGTTTTCGCTTTAGCTTTAACCCTTTGAATGTGATTCTCATCCAATTTACCTCGCTCAGACCAGGGGGACTGTTTTGGATTATATTGACTCATTTCTTATGATAAGAAATTAGGATTTGATATAAGCTAACATAATTTTAAATAAAGTCTGCAAATGTAAGGAGGTGAAATCTAAAGAAAATGATACAGCGATGGGTAGGCAGCTGAAAGTTAAACATTAAATTGTAAACAAGGGTTTTACTCTTGGGCAAAATAGCTCATCTTAATTCAATTCGAGACATGGAGTTTAAAATATGCACTCAAAATACTTCCAAGAAAGCTGCAACCTTTCAGAGGAGAGAGATAAGAATGGATTTTAATTATGAGGTTATAAATATGCGATAGATTTAATTTTTTTTACCAACTCCTAATGTGCTACGTAACATTGTTCAGACGCAGTTATACATTTATCTGTCTGTCTCTATTCCTGCCCAGGGTTTTGCTTTTATTTTATTCTTTCTCTTTTTTTTTTCTTCCTGATAGCTCTATCTCTATTTATGGCATCGCTGAGGCAGGCCCTGGGAAAAAAAAAGAATCTATCCTTCTGTATTTATAAACCACCACAGAATAAATAGGGAATGGGTCCTTTTTACAACTGAAGGGCTGGTATTATAAGTAGCAATATGAAATATTTAGACACATTATTTCAAGCTTCCCGGCTGCTTCTGATTCTGCTAATTATTTTTGATCTGTCATTCAGAAATAAAAAAATAAATAAATAAAACTTTAAAGAGTTCATTAGGACTGCGGAAAGGAAGAAGAGTCAGATATAAGGCAGCAATTATAATTTGGTTTTAACATGTTTTTTTCATTTTTTGCTGACTCCTCAGCTACATTGTTTAGTAGAAGGGTGGCTACAATATACTTCTACATTAAAGCCTGTTAAATAGGGAAGAAGCTGAGACATTCAGCTGGGATATTGTTTGCTAGCTCAATTAGTATCCCAAGAATTTGAAAGTACAATAAATGTATCTGAAGATCATATCTAAACATACTTACCAAAAAGTACCCACCTCTCTCAGCAGTTCACATATTTCTGCCTTCTAACTGGGAGGGAAAAAAAAAAAAAAGGCAGTTCCATGTGTAGGCTAAGACTGGCGTGTGGCAAGGTTTGTGTGAGATACAAAGAAATCTGTATTTCACTCAACAATTTCATTGCTTAAACATATAGTTTAGAAGCATCTTTTCCTTAAACATGTGGTTCAATAACATTTTCTTCAAAGGAACAATTCAATGTGTTAAAAGATTTAAGAACAAAGAATGTGCTGCAAAATGCAAATTCCTCCAGTGTTATACTGTGTATGCAATTATGTATGTAGGCAGATAGATATAATTTGAGAGTTATTAACTTTCAACATCAATGATGTACCCTGAATCAATACAATGTAACTACCTATTAAAATATAAACCAGGTGTGTTCCCAGGCAAATACAGTCTGAGAAGCTTTTCTAGATATCTTTTTTTTCTTTAAAGATTGTAGCTCTACTGTGGACAAGAAGCTCAAGGACTGGTGCTGGTCCTAAAGATGGAGATTGCTTTGCTTTTTGCTGATGGCTCTAGAATGTTTCATTTCCTCCACGTTTGGGAAAAAAAAATTATTTAAAAATAATAAACAATAATGAAATGGTGTAAAGGGGATTAATTCCCTCGCAAACATCCACACATTTATGCACCTCCGGATGCAGGGGAAAGAGAAAAGTTCCCTATTTCCATATTTCCTTTGGCCGAAGGGAGGGAATGAAGGGAGCAGAAATCATTTTAAGCTTTGCCCTCCCGTCGGATCTATCCCTCTTGCAAATCCCTTTCTCCTGGCCGCCCTCCCTCGCTCCCCCGAGCACACAGCCCGGCGCAGTTAACCTTGGAGCGGCGCCGGGGAGGGAAGGGTTAATGAAACCCAGCTCTTTACGACCTCCAGGGTCAGACTCTTCCTATCTGCAATCTAAGGAATTAGGTAAGGAGGTTATAAGATTATAGTGAAAGGAGTTATAGGCCCTCGTAGCCTCACACCTGAACATATTGGGCTAATCCACTGGGATTCTTAAAAATCGCTTCAGCTATGGAAAACTGTTAATTAGGCTGAGTCTGTCCCGAGGTTTCCTGTTGCATTAGTGATCCAGCCGAGCTGCCTGCACTCCATAGGCTCACATGAAATGCTCTTAATATGCCTATACTTTTTGTCCCTTCTCCACGACTGAAATCAGCATCAGCCCCTGATTTCGGGGTAAGGAAAAAAAAAAAGCAAAGCTGGGGGAAAATTCATCCCGAGAGATGAACAAAAGTCAACCCCCTCCGGTCCCTGAGCCCTGGGTGCCCGGCAGGCTATTTGCAGCTGTTTCTAACTTCAGTGTTTGTTTACAGTAGCAAAATTAGCACTTGGAGGAGAAGTGAAAAGCTGTTTTCACATCGGTTTTACTCCTCGGTTCCTAGCTTGAGATGCCTTTCCTCCCTCTCAGCAATCAGTATCATTTAAAGTGCGGTTCAAACTTTCGCTCCTTTGACTTAGTTCTCTGTAGTCGCATCCTATTTTCTGCTAAAGAAAAATACGCAGAGAGAAGGTAGCATATGAACACGGGCCAAACATCACGGATTCGAGGCAAAAAAATAATAATAATAATCCCGAGCCTTCCTACAGAACGTATTTTAACGTCGCTTGGCAGAGCCCTGCCCTAGTCCCAGCTTTCTGCCCTTTGGCACTCAGATATTTGCTTGTCTCCAGCAAAGTTTTCTTTAATCCGCCGAGACACCCCAGGGCTGTACCTGAACCACGGCTAAATTGCTCCCTACGACCGATAAAATCCTGCAGCAGCAACTCCCCAACTTCAATACTTAAAGCAAGGGCTGATTTTAGCTATTTTGTCATTTGCAGAAATGCTGAATTCTTTTTTTTTTAATTTTTTTTTTTATGCCACTTGTGGTCACCCTCGAATGGCAGTAATCTGTAGATTACATATTACGAGCCTTGTCATTAGGTGGATAAAATGAGGTGGTTAAACGCTAAAATCCATTTTACTCACCACATTTTCTTGTGGGGAGGGAGGGGGGCGGGAAGGAGAGGGGAGGACAAACTTGTAGGAGAAGGATTTAAACCCCTCGGATGGGAGCTGAATGTGCCCTCGCTTCTGCTGTTAGAGCCCTCTCTGCCTGGTGGGTACACGGGCTGGGGACCCCTCAACTTCACCTCCCAGGCAGGCGCCCGATTACTCCAGCCCTCTCCCTCGCTCCTGAGCCTTTTGTCCCCATTTTCGTGGTATCTCAGCTTTGCTCCACAGAGGCGACTTTTCTCTGCCTCTCCTGGATTTGCTCTGTAGCATTTCTAGGCTCCTACTCTCCAGCTCTCCCCCCGTTTGCCTCTTTCATGTGTGTCCCTGATCCCTCTCCAGCTGATGTGATTCTTTAGAAATGTGGGTCTTATCCCGTCCCTACCTTTGCCGGCTCTGATTAGATATTATTTTTTCATTGGCTCTGCTACAATGGGTTCCTCCCTTTAATCTCTCGGTATATTTTCCCCCTCCCGGTATAACCAAATCCATGAAATTCACAGCCTCTCTCTTTGACACGACTGGTTCGTCTAATCACTCCATATCGATTTCCCTAACTCTTTTCATCCAGCTGAAGACACATCTTAAAACACTCCAAGCCAGAGTGTGCTCTTTGCTTTATACACACTAATAAAATGATTTACCCTTCTCTCTCTGCTCTCCTCACAGGAGAAAATCGTTCAAGTCGCGGCTATTTGTGTGTGATCAGTAAATATTTAGTGTGGCGACATCCTCAGCTCCTCTCCTGATCAATACGCAACCCAACAGGAGGTGGACTATTGTCCGGGTAGTGACTTGCTGAGATCTCCTTTAGATGAATTCTTTGCCCCCCATACTGTCTGTTATGATTTATCCTCGAAGGTGACCAATAAAGAAAAATTGAGTCTTTAAAAACGTCTGTTTCTAACCTGTTTACCGTGCCATTAAAGCACCTAAGCAAGGAATGGCTTATTCCTCCCCGGCTCCCATATCCCTGGGATGGGCTGACACATGCAGAGCGCTGCTGGAAAATGGGTATCAAAGCGGGCAGCCCCCGCACCGCTGCTCTGCATCCCTGAACCCCTCGATCCCCTCTTCCCCGACCCCTCCAGCGAAACCCCGTCCGCTCTCTGCGGTGCAGTGCCACGGTAAAAGGGCGATTCCCCGGTCGCATCCCGCAGCATCTTCGGGCACAGGGCTCGCTCCCCCAGCTCAGCCTCAGCGGGTGGGAACGATGTGCCCAGGGATGCAGGGTGCCTCAGCAACTTCCAGCCCACCTCCCTCCTCCTCCTCACCGCATCCCGCGGCTCTGCCTGCCCCAGGACCAGGCTGAGGCAGGGCTGGGGGCTCAGTGATTTTTTTGTTTGTTTGTCTGGGTTTTTGTTTGGGGTGTTTTTTTGAACGACATGGAAAATCTGCAGTGAAGAAAAAAATATAGTAGTAATAATGGAAATGGAGAAGAGCTTAAAGCCCGTTTCCTGTGGTTAACCATAACGAGAGCTTTCCCAGAGTGATAAAATGGGCAGAAAGCGAAGTTCGCGTGTGTATGTGTATGTTTTATCCTGATCTGCTGTTTCACTCCTGGGAAAGCCAATGCCCCCCCTTGTAATTACCCCAGGAGTGTGCTGTGCCCGGTGAGATGTCCGAGGCAGCAGTGCCTGGTGTGTGGGTGCCTGTCTGGTGCAGGCTGGGTGCCTCCACACAAAGGCTACACAGTTCTATCTGCATCCTGCAGCCCACAGAGGTGCCCAGATATTTATTTTATTCCCGTGCGTGTGCGTTTGCACCTCAGCTCTAGGTCGAAGGCGTTTATCTCTGCAAATGGACATTGCCTGCACAGGCGCTGCATAAATCCAGGGCTGTGTATTACAGATGTGCGACTGTTATTCAAATGTAAAACCAGCTACATCCACCTGTTAACTTTGTTTAGAAACCACTTTCACTAATGGCTTTTCGCTAACTTATTCAGCCCGTTACTCGAGTATAGGAGGCAATGGAGGGGAAAAATCCATATGAAACCCTGCTCACAGCCTCTCTTCTGAGAGGACACTTTCCACACCTTGCCTAGACAGGGCTCCTATAGAGCGCTTATCTCTCGAATATATCTTTATACTAATGCATACTTAATTGGTCTGTCTTGACTGTCCATATAAAACAATTTAATTAGGGTTCTTTCTGCTTTGGAAAGAAAGAAAAAAAAAAAATCTGCCCAGCATTTATTGTATTTAGCACCAATACAGGCAGAAAATGTTGCACAAGTTTTTGGTTGAAAGAGCACCTATGTGTCCATTGAAGGGCGTTGATCCGAAAAGACAGAGAGGACAAGTAAAATCGATTTGAAGCAACCCTCTCTGTCCCTTTCACACCATTCAGACACTCCATTCCTTCTAAGACAAAGAGCCAGCGCCTTGGGAAGGCTGGCAAGGGGGGGTGCGTGGTGGGGGGGAAGAAGGGGAAAAAAAAAAGAGT
>VWZT01008705.1:36016-47589 GCA_013397055.1 Pachycephala philippinensis | reverse complement strand
ATTTACAAAACTGTAACATTGTTTTGAATTCTTTATACGGGAAAGACAGAACTTTCACAAAGTGCTGCAAAGGCTAAAGAAATTTCCTGCTTGAGGCCTTTTTTCATATCCATAAATCCGGCCTTGGTTTTGCGGGGACGATGCGAGGAAGAGGGAGATGCCCGGAGCTTTAACGCGGCACCACCAGCGGGGAGATGTGGCCAATTGTTGATGATTCATCATCCCTTTTACCCCACCTGATTTATATCTGTTTTTCATAAAATGGGCCCAAAAGGTTAAATGCCTTGTGCAGGATCACACAATAAATTAGTGGTACAGCAGGGCATAAGAGAAACTGGTGCTGTTTCCCAGAGTCTTGCTCCTCAGCAGTAGACATAACCATCTCTTAATCTCAGGAACTGTTGCATGGCCCAAAATGAAGATGGTTTACTTACTACTGAAACCCATGGCCTCCATCTCTTAAATTCTCTATTCTTTTGACATTGCTGGAGCTGGTGACCTTGGTGCTTTGGGTGGGCTTTGGTTTTTTTTTTTATCATTTTCTAGGAACAATTAGCCAGAAGGTTGATCGAGAGATCCCAGCAGGGATGGGACAGGACACTGGGGATGTCCACTCATGGCCTCCTCTGCTCCTTTCCCCCAGAGTGGCCGGAGTTCGTGGCCAACTACGCGCCGTGGTGGGCCACCCACACGCTGGACTGGCTGCGCTACGGCAAGAAGGTGCTGGTGGTGCACTTCGAGGACCTCAAGCGGGACCTGTTCGTGCAGCTGCAGAGGATGGTGGCCCTGCTGGGCGTCCCCGCCTGCGAGGACAGGCTGCTGTGCGTGGAGGGACAGAAGGACGGCAACTTCAAGCGCTCGGGCCTGAGGAAGCTCGAGTACGACCCCTACACGCCCGAGATGAGGAAGGCCATCAGCGGCTACATCCGAACCGTGGACGCGGCGCTGAAGCTCCGAAACCTCTCGGGGGTGCCCGAGGATTATTTCCCCAGATGATGGTGACCACGGCGGGGCCAGGGGTGGCTCTGGGTTCCCCCCATCCCGGCCTCTGCCTCATTCCACCCAGTGGGTGGCTCCTCTTTTAACCCTCCGTGTGCTGCTGTAGCTGTTGATCGCTCCCTGCATGAGCCGCCACAGGTCCCCAGACACCGCTGAGCTTTAGTTTTGGCCAATGTGGGGATGCTCTGGTGCCTTCCCTGCTCCTGTTCCATCTGCCCCGGCCCTCCTGGGAAGTGCAATGGGGTGTTTGTGTCCCCTCGGGCTCTCCTGGGGACGCCACGCTGCTCGGGCCGTGCCTGACGCACCCTGAGCTCTCTGGGGTGGGTGTCCCCAAAATCCCGGAGCTGCTGGAGCTGAGCTCCCTGGGGTGGGTGTCCCCAAAATCCCGGAGCTGCTGGAGCTGAGCTCTCCGGGATGGGTGTCCCCAAAATCCCGGAGCCACTGGAGCTGAGCTCCCTGGGATGGGTGTCCCCAAAATCCCGGAGCCACTGGAGCTGAGCGCCCTGGAGTGGGTGTCCCCAAAATCCCAGCCCTGGAGGGATTCCGCTCATCCTTGGATGGAATTTTCGGCCTTCCCGAGGGAGGATGGACTGAGGGCACGGCACCGTGGGGGTGAGGCTCCCGTGGATCCTGTCTGAGGTTAGGGGATCAGCCGCGCTGTGCGATGTCCCCAAATGTGGTGGCCGTGGCGCCTTGAGCCATCCCGTGGCTCCCCGAGAATTCCCCGGAATTCCCCAGCCACGGCACCAGGCAAAGTCGCTGCTCCAGCCCTCGGGTGGCTACAGAGGGGCGCTCCCCTTCCCTGCGGATGCTGCTCCAGAGGGGGACGTTTTCCCTGGACAGAGGAGCTGCCGGGACCCCCGAGCTCATCCAGGCCTCATTTCAGCGCCCAAAACCCGGACCAGCCCCCAGGAGCATTTTTGGGGTGTCCACATTACACCCCAGATGCATCCAACCCCCGCAGGGAGCAAACCCCGGGGCTGAGCTTTGGGGTGTCCCAAAGCCGAACCAAAGGATCCCACGCGCCGGGAATGTGCCGAGTTCCAGGCTGGCTTTGTGCACAGCTGCATGTGGTCCCTGGCTGTCCCCTCGTCCCCCTCACGCCGCCCTCCCTGTCCTGGCTTTGCCCCGAACGAGCCCCCAAAACTCCCACTCCGCCAGACCCCCTCGGATGTAGGTGCAAAAGCCATAAATCATACGCAGCCTTCTCTAGAGGTAGAGATTCACCAATTGGCTTTTAACTCTTGATCCTGGCAGAAACGCGGGCGCAGGTCGGATCCAGAGGCCCTCCTGGGTCTCTGTTCCGAGAGAGAGAAGAAAACTCCCTGGAGAAAAAAGGAGAATTTCAATAAAAATCTATTTTTCTAAGGTGCGTGTGGAGCTGGGGGGGCTCCTGCTCCCTGATTTTTTGAAGGAGGTGGGGAATTGTGTCCAGAGGGAGTTTGTCGAGTTTCCCTTGACAAACAGCTGGAGGTTTTTTTGGGATTCGTGGCAGTGGGAATCGAGCTGAGCCCATAGCAGCCCAAAAACAAACCCTCAGGGCAGCCCAGCCATTAAAGGAGAGGTTTTGTTGCTGCTCTGCCTCCCCGTGTGTTTGTGGGGCCAGCTCCCACCCATCCCAGCCCAGGGATGTGGGAGAGAAGGGAGAGCAGCTCCTCTCCCCTTTAATCCCATTCACTAATTTTTCTATTTAAACCCATTAATGGGTATTTCAATCCCACTAATGTCATTTCTGTGTTGGACACGTAACCCAAGCGGCTCCTTTTTGGGATCTTTTTTGCACCTGGAGAGTTTCCTTACAGCCAGATTTACTGGGATGTGTGGTGGGAAGGGGGAGATTCACTGCAGGATTTATTCCTGACCTTCCTCGGCACGGGAGCAAGAGCCGGGTACAATTTATTCCTAATTTCTAATCTGGAGTTGGCGAAATTGCCTTTTCTTTGGTGTTTTTTTTTAGCGGGGATGAAGCCTCACATCGAGCTTGATTTGTTCTGACAGGACCCGGCCGCCGCGGGGGCAGCGCTCCCTCCCGCCCCTCGGAAGTAATTAACCCCCCAAAGCCAATTAACGGCCGAGATAAAACAATTAAGGGGTGTCATCGCGTGCGGCGCTCGGAGCCTGGGCTGCGGCTTGGGAGGAGGGAGGGGAAGGAGGGGACCCCACATCTGCACTGCCACCTCCACAAATCCCACAAAAAAAGACTGGGAATCTCCCCAGCCACCAGCACTATCAATTCACCTCTTCTTTTTTATTTTTCCCTGCTTTTATTGCTGCTCAATCGCTTTTTTTTTTATTTTTTAATTTAATTTGCGCTGAAATGGAGCACTTGGAAGATATTACGACCGTGGCAGGGCGTGCTGCACATCTGGCTGCACCTCTGGATTATGGGATTCCCCTTTCCCCTCATCCCACTGAGGCAGGAGCAGCTTCCCCCTCAAACCAGGGAGCTGCAGCCCGAGTTGGAGTTTCGTACTCTGAATTTTGATTTATTTATTCAACACTGGGCTATATTTTAACTGGCACGCAGGGATAAAATTCCCATTCCCCCTGGAAAAAAAGGAGCCAACCACCCTCCCCGCATCGTTTTCCTGGGAAAAGCTCTTGACATTTAACAGCCTCCGCGGAGCCTGGGGGAGGCAGAGCTCAGCTTTTCCACGAGGATTCGAAAAGCCGGGAATTTTTCCGCGTGACTCAGCCTGAGCATCCCCGGCTGGGCACAGCGCGCCCTGCCCCGCTGTGGGGCTGAGGGGACCGCGATTTTCCCCCTCCTCCCTGGATTCCTGCGGGGAAAATCATCTATTTTTGGCCATCCCGCATCCCTGGGAGCGTTTTCCAGCCTCCCGGTCCTGCTGCGGCATTCCTCCCTCCCGGGCTGGATGGGTTGCTCGGCTGTTGCCGTGGCAACGGCGTCTGCACCAAAAACTCCCGCATTTCCCCCAATTCCGGGGTGGGTTTTGAGCTCCCTGGACCCTGCGATGCTGGAGGTGATGCCAAGCATGGCTCGGATCTGGGATTCCTTCCCGGCAAAGGGAGCGGATGCTCTTTTGGGGTGAATTCAGGGGGTTCTGAGCGATGCCCCCACTGTGCAAATGATGATGGGGGGTTCAGAGAGGGTTCCCCTTCTTCCCAAATTTAATCCCTGCTGCGTTTAAAATAAAGGAAATCCCATCCCCTCTGCTCCCTCAGCAGCAGCACTCCCACAAAAACCCCAGAATGGGGAGAGGGGCCATAAATCCGAGAACAGCCACCTCCATCCCTGACAAAACCGACAGGTTCACATCTCAGCTCGGCTATTTCCCCTAAAATTTACAGCTGACAACGTGCCTGCACACAGCAGGGATAATTTAAACCTGGCTCCCAGCAAAGGGAGAGGGGAACACATTTATTCCTTTATTTTAAATTTTTTTTTAATTTTAAATTCCATCCCAGCTCGGAATAAAGGCAGCGATTTATGGGAGAGGGAAAGCACGGCTTTATTTTAGGGCCGTGACAGCCACGTGAGGAAGAGCTGTCATTAAGGATGGTAACACATCCCACAGGAACGGGGTTTGCTGTATTCCCGAGTCATTTCTCCCAGGAAATCAGAGCCAGCCCTGGGTTTGGGGTGGGGAGGTAAATCCAGGGAAGCAGCAGCGGGAAGAGGGCAGGTTTGGGATGTGCTGGGTCCTGCCACAGCTCCCAGTGGGCTGCAACAACGTCTTTGGGGTCTGGGGGTGCTGAATCCCACAGCTGGGATAGGGAGAGGTGGGATGGTCGGGAACAGGGGCTGGGGGATGTGGATTTGGGGTCCCAGGGTTGTGGATTGGGGATTCTGGGCTGAGACTGAGAATTCCAGGGATGCGGATGGGGGTCCTGGACCAGGGTTGGGGTCCCAAGGATGGGGAATGGGATCCTGGGATAGGGATGGGGTTCCAGGGATGTGGATGGGGGTCCTGGGCTGAAGGTTTTGGTCCCAGGGTTTGGGATAAGGGTCCTGCACAAGGGTTGGGGTCCCAAGGCTGGGAATGGGGGTTCTGGGATAGGGATGCGGTTCCAGGGATGGAGATGAGGATCCTGGCCTGAAGGTTTTGGTCCCAGAGTTTGGGATAAGAGTCCTGGACAAGGGTTGGGGTCCCAAGGCTGGGAATGGGGGCTCTGGGATGGGGTTTGTGCCCCAGCTCCAAAACCTGCAGCTCTTTCCCACAGGCCCTGACCTATCCTAAAATCCTAATCCCTAATTCCCGATTTCATGGGGACGTTGGTGGCTCTGCATCCCACTCACCCCGTAACTCCAAGCTGCTCAATCCAACTGCACCCCAATTTCACTGATTTCTGCCCCAAAAAGGGCGGCAGATCCCGACACCACCAGCTTTTCCAGCCCTTTCCCTGGATGCTAATTCCAGTTGGTGCACGTTCCCCTGGAGCTGCCCGTGGTCATTAACCTCCCGCTGCCGTTAATCAAGAGGACTTTGTTAATTAATCGCTAAGGACGGCTCCAGCTGAGCAGCGCCGGGGCGGGACCGGGGTCACAGCCAAGGATCCTTGATTTAATATCTTGGAGCTTCCCAACACTGCAAAAACGACTCCATGACTGCAAAAAAACCCAAGGATGCAATATGGGAGATTCCTGAGCTGCAGCTCCCACAGTATTTCGGGAATATCACAGGAATTGAGCTGCGTTTCTTTGCCACTCTGCCAAAAAGGAAAGAAAAACCTGGCTGAGGAGGCCGGAGTTTTCTGAGGAATGTTTTTTTTCCCCCGTTTCCGTTTTATAGAGGCATAAAAATGTGCATTTTGAGCGCTCCCCGGGTGATCTGTTCGCTGCCTGTCTCGGCGGGTGACACGGGAACAGGAATCGCTGACATTCCTTCAGGATGTTAATTCAGAGCTCATGGGGTCCAGCAGGAAAAACCCAGTGGGTTTCTCCCTTCTCTTCCCCATCCTCACCCCAAACCCTGCCAGGATGGGGAGAATTGGGAATGAGAGGGGCTGGAACAGCAGCGCTGGTGCCTGGATGGATTTGGGGTGGATCCGACCCCTTTCCTGCTTCCCTGTTCCCCCAAAACGGCCTCAAGGACAAGGGGGGCTGTGGGGTGCAGGAGGTGATAGAGATGCAGACAGACCCCACATCAATAATTCCTTATCCAATCTGGAATAATGGAGCCTTTCCCAGATGTGATCCAAGAGGGAACAGGGCAGCTGGCACGGGCTGGGGGCTCGGCCCCAAAAGTGGACATAAGGGATGCTCCTGCAGCTGCTTTTTTCCCCCCAAATTCCTCTTTTTTCCCCTAAAAAGCCATTTGGTCTTTGCAAGGATAAATACAAGTGGGAATCCCTCAAAGAACATCCATGGGAGATCTCCCAAAGCCCATCCAAAGGCTCAGATCCCACCTTGGTCCTATCCCTCTGCTCCTGAGCTCTTTCCACAATTCCAAGTTCACCGCCAGGGATCAGGAATCCACACAGGGAAAAACCCTGGGATCCTTCCCACTCCACACACCGATTCATCTGGAAAAGAGAGGTTTTTATTAAATAAGCAAACAGCTACAAAGAGAGACTCAAATATTTGGGAAACTCGGGATTCCCAAGCTGCCATTACAGCGATGGTTTAACCCCAGGGTAAGTACCAAGGCACTGCTTTGATTTTTTTTTGGAAACCTGTTTGGAATAATAACAAATGGGCTTGGAAAAACCATCCACCGGAATTAGCGAGGAGCATCCCGAATCCAGCATGGACTGGGAGCATCCCAGCACCGACCCAAGGGGCAGTGGGATGGCATCCAGTCCTTGAGGCTTCATCCCGCTGTTCCCATATCCAGGGCAGGGACAGGACTGCTCCAAACCCTGAGCCCCAAAATCCCCAGTGGCTGCTGGCTCCGGGTACATCCCATTCCCTAAACAGATCCCAAACTCCTGCTCTGCCTCTGCAAGGTCTGTGTGTCCCTGTCACCGCCCTCTCTGTCCATCTGTCCCGTCCCACTCCTAATAGGATCTTGGCAGTATTCCAGCAGGATTAATGAAATACTGGGAGAAACGAGCAGGAGGAGCCTCCTCCCACCACCAGAGAGGCCCTGCAGCCTCCTCAGGCACAGCGTCTTCCACAGGTACGGATCCTGCGTGGGTTTGGGGGGAAAACCTCCGTGGATTGGGGCTGGGAGTAGCCCTGGGCTTGCCCGTGGGAAGTGGTGTGGTGCAGGGATGTGGCACTGCTCCCTCGGGAAGCGGGTGGATCCCAATCCCAGGAGACACGGAGACAATCCAGGTGCTGAGTGTCCCACCGCGCTGAGGAGGTGATGCAGATCAAGGCGGAGCAGCGAGGCAGCGCTGGGGCGGAGAGGACGCCGGATAATCCGTCTGAAATCCCGAAATCCTGAAATCCAGCTCCCGCCGCAGCATCCGCTCTGATCCGCGACGTTCCCGCGGCTCAATTACCGGGGCTTTGCTTGTACCTGCGGCTGCCTGGAAATAGCTCCCTGCTTTTCCTGGGAGCTGCCTCTCCACTTTTTTTTTTCCCATATCCTGATTTCCAAGAAAAGCTATAAATAAATATTCCAGCCTTTGTGGGCACCCGGGAGCAGACGCTCGACTGCCAAGGTGTCAAACCGCGCACAAAGCTCCCCTGAAGTGAAGTTTTGGGTCAGCTGCCCAAACCCAGCTCCAGGGATTCCTCACTCTCCTGGGAGTGACACAAAAATGAGGGTGACACCGGGGTGGTGGTGATGGAGCCCCAATGGAGAAGGAGTTCCCAAATTAACTGGGTGTGAAATGGGATCAAGGTGGTGGTTGGGCCAATCCTTTACTGGGATTGGTGTGTGGAGATTCCCGGAGTCTCCCAAGATGGGAGACAGAAAATCATCCCCTAGAACCGACTGATCCCACCAGGGAGCAGCTGGAAACAGAGCCAGGCCCCACTGGATGCTGGAGGGGACAGCAGATCCTCCCCAGGAGCTCATTCCCAGCTCACGGGCCTGTTCCTGGTCCCAAATACCCAACTGTTCTTCAGGATGTACCGTGTGGAACGTGCCCATCAAAGGGGAGATAAAAAGACATTTGGAATCGGCCTTTCCCTCTTTTTTCTCCCAGTTTTCCGTGCTGGTGACCCTGTGTACCAGCCCAATCCCCACGCTGGCAGGTGGCCCTGGCTCTGGATCGTTTGGAAGGCATTTGAGACTTCCCAGTTCTTTGGGGTGGGATATTCCAACCCCTCATAAGGACACTTCCCGAAAAAGTCACAACACCTTGCTCTGGTACCAAAATACCTCAGGAATTTACCATGAGGAGCCAAACACAGACATGGGACAGAGGAGTGCCACCAGTTCGGCCATGGCAGGGATCACCCATGGAATGGGAGACACCTTCCTGATATCCTCCACCCCACCACAGTGCCTCTGGAAACACCAGGAAAGCCCTTCCTGGGTCAGGCAATGCAAAGATTGGATGGGAATGCCCCAAAATAATGTCTTAGTTTGGTGCAAGGATTTTTGCAATCCCCCACGAGATCAAAGGTGGTTGTGTCTTCTCCATATCTCGAGGGTCTCCAGCCCCCAGGCAGCAACACCAGTCAAAAATGGGCTGCGGGACAGCGCTGGACAATGCTTGACCCACACCAGGGTGACCACAGGGGTGGTCACCGTGACAGTGCCGGCACCAGGGGACCCTGTCCCTCCTGCAGGCTGAGTTTAGACAACCGTTGTCTCCTTCTCAGTCATGGAGGAGATCTTGGAGAAGCTCCTGTGCACGATGCTGGAGTGTCCCGTCTCCTCGCTGAGGGCGTTCACCAGCCTGGAAAGGAGGGTCACCTTGAACTTCTTGAAGTCCTGGCCCATGAAGACGTAGAGGACGGGGTTCATGCAGCTGTTGGAGGCCGCCAGCGCCGTGGTGAGCGGGATGAAGATCTCAAACACGGACCAGGGCACCGCGTCGGGCACCGTCTCCAGCAGGTTCAGCAGGTGGTAGGGGCTCCAGCAGAGGAAGAAGGTGACGATGATGGTGACGATGATCTTGAAGGGTTTCTTGGACTTGGCCAGGCGGTTGCGGCGCAGGTTGAAGACGATGGCCACGTAGCAGAAGGTGATGATGGTGATGGGGAGGATGTACCCGGCCAGGAACCTGGTGATGTTCACCGTGCGGTGCCTCATCAGAGCCAGCCCTTCGTAGGATTTATTCCTGGAGAGGGAGAAGTTGCTGAAGCAGATCACAGAATTCCGGGTCTGCGCCGTGTCCCGGAAGACGAGCGAGGGGCAGCTCATGACGATGCCCAGGGTCCAGATGACCACGCAAACCCCGTAGGCCAGGTTGGTGGAGCGATGGTTCTGGGACCACACCGGGAACACCACGGACACGTAGCGGTCGAAGCTGATGGTGGTGAGCAGCAGGACGCTGGTGTACATGTTGAGGATGAGGAGGAAGGAGTTGAGCTTGCACATGACCGTGCCGAAGATCCAGTGGTAGCTCATGGCCGTGTAGGCGATGTTGATGGGCAGGAAGATGTTGAAGAGGAAGTCGGCCACGGCCAGGTTGAGGAACCAGACGGCGTTGACCGACTTCTTCATCTTGAGGGTGATGATGGCGATGACCAGGCCGTTGCCCAGGATGCCCAGCACGCAGGACACGCTGTAGATGATGACGGACAGGATGCGGGTGATGTCCTTGGGGTCGTGGGAAGGGTCTGCCCACACGCTGCCCGCGTCCTCGTAGGTGTAGTCGGGGTAGTCGCTGTAGTTATTGAGGCTGTCCAGGTAATCGGAGAGGTTGGCAAGCGCCATTATCCCTACGAACCCGATCCGTGGGATCCCGGGATCTGCAGCTGGTGATCCTTCCCTGCTGGGCAAACGCTTGGTTAATCAAAGTGAGGAGAAGTGAAGGACAAGGGCCCCCCAACACGTGTGGGAACTGGGGACAGGGAGAGAAGGGACAAAGCACTCGGGTGTGGGGGATCCCGTGAGAACCCCGCTGCTGGTCCCAAAGATGCTCCCGCAGCTCCTCCCTGATTTCCACCCCCATCCGTGAGACATCAGGACGTGATTCAGCCCCTCAGCTCCACCAGGATGTGGCTGCAGCCTCATCCTGCAAAAAGCGTTGGTTACCCCCCTACTTCCAGGGGAAAAACCGGGATAATGCTCATTAACAGCTCATCAACAGCCCCGAGACCTCCCAATCTGCAACATATTATGGTTCTTCTCTTTTTTTGTCCTGAATTGGACTGAAAACCCAAAGGGAAGCTCCCCACACACCCCACCAACACCAGGCACCCTCTCACCTCTCTGTCGGGATGGGGTTCAGGTGACAGCTCAGTGTCCCGGGGCACCACGGCAGCTCCCTCCACGCCGGCCTAAGGCACGAGCTGAAACATTAAAGCCAGGATCAAAGAAAGGCCACTCAGCCCCGGATGTGGGGTTAAGGGAGGAAACCCACTCAGGGTGCGGTCACACCTAACCCCGTGCAGCCTCCCTCGGGGGGCTGTGCTGCTCTGGGGAGCCTCCTCCCCACCAGGCTGGGTCCTGCCACGATCCCAGCATCTTTTGGGATAAGCCAGGACAGAAATCCCGCCCTGTGCTCTCTGTACAAGCACCCAACGGGAGCAGCAACACAAAAACCAAACCATCAACCACAGGTTACCATAAATAATTAGAGATATAAACAAGGTGCAGTGTCTGTTTTACATTCTGGACTCTCACAGGGTTATTTTCCTGATTCATTTGGTGCCTGTGTGCTTGAAAATGAGAATTTTAACCAACATTTGCCACCACCAGACTCCAGCCTTCATTCAGTGGGTCCAACTGTGAATGTGGGTCAGGGAGGGTTAAAACCCAAATCCCCCAAAACCTGAGTGAGCCCTGGCATGAGGAGCAAGAGCCCCAAATGGAGANCAACATTTGCCACCACCAGACTCCAGCCTTCATTCAGTGGGTCCAACTGTGAATGTGGATCAGGGAGGGTTAAAACCCAAATCCCCCAAAACCTGAGCGAGCCCCAGCACGGAGCATCCCACCCAGAATGCCCTCACAGGAGGGACGTGGCTCTGCCCACATAGGGACCCTCCCTGTTCCCGAGACGTTTCACCCCAAAGGTCCCCGAGCGTCACCCTCGCGCCAGCCCCGCTTTGAAATTCCCGTGGTGTTTTTGTTGGAAGCTATTGTTTCTCCCTGGGCTTTTCCTGCTGTTCCTTCCTGCCATTGCTGCTGCAGAGTTCCCGGCCGGGGGGTGAAATCCCACCCCCTCACCTCCCACCAGCCCGGCTCCAGGGCACGATAAGCGGCCAGAACAAATGAGGTTGGAGTGCAAAGCTTGGGAAGGGGCCTTGTCCCAGGAAAACCTCGGTGGTCAAAGAGATGAATTAAAGTCGATGATCCGGTGGAAGGAAGGGAATCGGCAGAGCTGACTCTCACAGCGATGTTAATGAGAATTAATGAGTCGTTGCTTCACGGAACAGGGAGTTTCGGGTCATCCCCTTTCCAAAGGCGGAGCCCCAGAGAGGTGGGAGAGCCCAGAACCCCATATCCACCCCACCCCATTGCCTCACATCCCATCCCACTCCATTGCATCCCCTCCCACCACACCCCATTGCATCATACCCCATCCCATCCCATCCCATC
>VWZT01008705.1:18793-36002 GCA_013397055.1 Pachycephala philippinensis | reverse complement strand
CCATCATTGAGGCTCCCCCAGGGCTGGACCTCCACCCCTCACCACCACGGGGTCACTCAGACCCCACATTCTCCAGTGGGACAGGAGAAATTCCCACTCCTCTTCCCACTGTGTCCACTTCCATGTTTTTAATGGAAAATCCTCCCTTGGTTACTATTTTAATTGCTGGGCCTGATGACTTTCGGCTCATTCCAAAGCTCTTTTTTTTTTTTTTTTTTATTTATTGGAATTCTCTTTTAATTTTGCTCTGCCGGGTTGGGCCTCTGCTCCCAGTTGGGATGAGGATGGCAGAGAGCAATGGGAACACCAGGAATCTGCTTCCCCGTGGGATTTGGCAGAGCACGGGTTTGTTTCCAGGGCTCCTGAGAAGCAATCCCAAACTCCACAGCAGCAGCAGGCAGCTGCCAATCCCACCACGAACATTCCAGATGGGCAGGATGGGCAGCAGGAGCCCAGACCTGCTGGAAAATCACTCAGCAAACTCCCACCTGCCTCCCCAAAATCATCCCGAAAACGGAGAGTCTCAGGGGCAGGCTGCATGAAACCTCCTCATTTCTCACAGGAAAAAAAAAACTCAACGCCAAAATCTGGGAGAAAAAAAAAAAAAAAAAAAGCCACAAAATACTGAGAGCGTTTCATCGCTCCTCTCCGGCCTGAAAATTCCCGGCTCGAGCCAAAACCGCTGGTCTCCCTTCAATCTATTCATCTTTGTCCTCCTACCTCAACAAAAACGAGCTCAGGATTTACCCAAAATAGCCTTTTCTCCGTCATCCCCGCAGCTGTGTTTGTCTTGGTACCCAGGGAAGGCCGGGTGGGATTCCCGACGGGCGGCCCGCGCACCGGCAGCATCCCGGCGCATTCCGGGGGAGGATGAGGTCAGGGGTGTTGTTCTTGGGAAGGCAACAGGAAACCGAGAGAACAGCAGAAAATGTTCAAATCCAGCTTTTCTGGCCGAAAAAAAACCCTGCCCTGGCCGAGGCGGACGGGCGGGGGACGGATGTGAGCGGGGAAAGGCGGCGGGATCCGCGTCCCGGGGACACGGGGAGGGAGGGCAGGGGATGCTCGGGCAGCGGATCCCGGCGGATCCCGGCGGGCAGGGCGGTGCCAGAGCCCCGCTCCAGGAGTTTATAGGGATGGGCAGGCTGCCAGGACCCGGGGGGACCCGGCTTTTACTGGAGGCACTGGGACAGGTTGCGGAGAGTTGGTAGAACCTAATCAAATCAAATCAAATCAAATTAAATCAAATCAAATCAAACCAGCAGAGCAGCTTTTGAGCGCATCAGATCCTGCCTGGGCTGTCAAAGCACATCACGCTTTGATCCACGACATGAAATGAATCCGGGCTGGGTCTGCAGCACTGGGGGAACTGGGGGAGGGTTGTGCCCCCCCAAAAACGCTTGTCCCCCCTTCACGGGACACCAAGGACAGGACAAATCCCCTGGGAACAGCCGGGTCCGTGCCCGCGCTGCTGCCGCCCCCTCCCCGGCAGCTGCTCTGCCTTTCCCTCCTTGGATCACTTCCCTCCCCTCTTTCCACCCGCGGTTTCCGAGCTCCCAGCGCACCCCAAACCCCAAGCCGCTTCCTCCGGGAGTGGGAGGCGGGGGGAAGCTGCCCCCGCAGCTCCGGCACGGCTTCCCGGGAGAGGGGAATTGCCGGCAGATGTTCGGAGCTGGGAGCTTTGGGAAGGGCGCGCGGTAAAACGGGATCTCCACGTCCCTCTGGACCTGGCTGGCAGCGGATCCCACCGAGCCCTGAGGCGGTCCTGGATGTCCCCGGAGGGCAGGGATGGCCCCGGAGGGCAGGGATGGCCCCAAGGACACGCGGCAGGTGCTGGTCCCAGTTTCGTGGGGGGCTGAGCTCGAGTCCCACCCTGCGGGCTGCATCCCGAGCATCCCATGGGATTCCGTGGGCCAGATCTCGTGCCCTAGGGAAGATGGATGCAAGCCCCATCCCAACCTGGCACCCGAGGCCACCCCATCCATCCCTCCGGCACCCACTGGGTGTTTCCAGCAGGGACATTCCTGCCGGGATCCGGCTCCCAGGAACTCTCAGAGCTCAGAGGAGCAAGGAATCAAATGGGAAAGCATTTCTGGGTACCCAGCTCCAATTCCCCCATATTTTAGCCAGCGATTGCCATGGCAACAGCTGCCACAGGGATGTTGCTCCTCAGCATCCCACTCCCCACCGGGATACCCGGAATGGTCCCCCCCCATCCCTCGGTGTAAATCCACCACCAGCCCATCAAAAGCGAGTTTAGAGCTCAAACCCCGAGCTCCAGCCTGCCCCAAAGCTGCTCCTGGCTGCGATTCCAGCCCTGCCCCCACCCTGACCCCTCTGTCCCGCTCCAGCAGGCTGGGAAGGGGACAGGGATGTGGGATGCCATGGGAGCAGCAGGAATAGGCTGAGAACTGGATCCTGCCAGCGAGGATCCGGGCTGGAAGCTCTCCCAAACCTCCCCCAGCAGCTGGAGACCCCCGGGGCAAAGAGAGGCGGCACAACCACAGGGGAAACTGAGGCACGGAGCTCTGCTCCAAGCGCGGTGGGAAGCTTGATCCCTACCTGCATCAACTCGGTCACATCCCGGTTTTCCATCACGGATCCGGGACCCCCGGCAGCCTCCGGCATTCCCGGCATCCCGGCCGAGGCTGTGCACCCCGCCCGGGGCGAAAGGCGCAGGAAAAAAGGGAATAGCTGGAAAAGGCAGCCTTAAAAAAGCTGCTGTGCCCAGGGTGGGACAGAAAAACATGAGTCAGTGTTTATCTGGGCACAGCCGGCCGGGCTGCTCGGGTCGGGTCGGGATAGGATGGGATGGATCCCACGGATCCTCCCGGCCACAGCGTGGGGTCACCCCCACGGGGATCACACCCCAATCCAGCCAAAAAGCGGGGTTTAACCTCAAAATTGGGGTGGTGAAAGGCTCCTCCCAGGGTGAAACTCCGGCAGAGGAACCCGGCCTTCCCTGGCACAAAGTGTTGAAGGAGCCACCCCGTCGGTAAAATCCCGGCCTTTTGCTCCATCCGTTCTGTTCTTGGGAAGGTTTGAGGATTAAAGGGGAACGTTTTGGGCGTTTGGAGCTACGCAGGCAAAGATTTTCTCTAAAAAAGGGCAGTTTGTGCTTCTGAGCTGCTTAAAACGGCTCGACTTCCAAGATAATAAAAGTTCTTTCATCTCCTCTGCTCTCTTCTTTTTCTAATAATCCGAGGTTTTTCTCCTGGCACTTCTGAGGCAATAAAAACCCCAATAAAACTCCCTTTTCTGGAGCTACACCCCAGCATCCCAGGTTAGGCTGTCCCTAACCACGGCTTGGGCTTCATCAGGGCTCCTCGGGGACAAAGCCCTGGGGACATCCCTGGGGATTTGGGGTGAAAGAAAGCCCAAAAAACAGCAATAGGGCTGCGGGAGGGACGTGACCCCGCAGGGGAAGTGGCACGGCCGGGGACAGCAGACTCAGCCCCCCCTGGGTGAGGAAGTCACCCCGGATCCGCGGGAGCATCCTCCCAGCTGTGCCCGGCGTCCCCAGCTGAATGCTGATCAGCTCGGCGAAGAAAAGGCACCCTGTTCTCGCCGTGCCCAGCGAGGGGACACTGCCACACTGTCAGGGCTCCAGCCCCCCCAAATTCACTGCCAGCTCCTCGCCCTTCCGCGCTGTTTTCCCACCCCACAGCTCTGAAAGAGGTGGGGGTTTTAGAGGAAATTAGGGGATTTGGGGTGAAGGGCAGCGGGGAGCCCAAACCCACTTTATAACAGCAGAGGAGCGAAAAACCTCAGCTGGTTGCAAACCCCTTCTCCCACATCCCTATAAAACACACAAATTAACAAATATACACAAATCCAGAGGTGTTTACCTGAGCTGGATAAATCCCCAAGGAATTTTCAGCATTTAGAGGCCGGATTAGACATCTCTGCTTCTCCTACAGCACGGGAACGGCCCCGGGCTCGTGGCTTTGGCACCCAGCTGGAGCTGACACGGATATTGCTGGGGTTTCTCATCCCGAGGACACGCACATGGGACGGGAGGACGAGGAAAATAAACGCAGCCCGCGGAATAAAGCAGCTGCTGGAGTCAGCAGAGCTCGGGGGGGAAGGGGGAGAATGTGGAACTTGCGGAGAGTTCAGCTGGACACGGAGAGGGGATGTGGCAGGAGGGACGTGCCCCGTCCACCGCGGTTCCTGTGCTGCCCACAGCGCCTTGGGAATCTCCTGGGAGCCTTTGGGAAAAGTTTGGGCATCCCTCGTTGTGAGCACAGCCAAAGGGTCCCCTCGGGCTCATCCCTGTTCCCCAGGACCCCCAAATCCATGCCTGGGATGCTCCCGGCCTCGCACACGCAGGAGAGGAGAACCCCAAAGCCATTCCTGAGGTGCAGGAAGGTGCCAGGTCCTGCCCATTCCCAGCTGTTCATCCAGCAGCGCGTTCCCAGTGAGGAAATCGGCCTGTCCTGGTTTGTACTGGGATCCCAAAGAGGAGATCACCAGCCAAGGGCCATCCTGAGCCCCACCTTGTGCCCGCCAGGAGCTGGAAATTGCCGGTGGCATCCACGGTGCAGCCGGTGATCCGGCACGAGCTGAGCCTGGATGGACACAAATCCCTGCCCTAAACCTGGATGGACACAAATCCCTGCCCTAAACCTGGATGGACACACAAATCCCTGCCCTAAACCTGGATGGACACAAAAAATCCCTGCCCTAAACCTGGATGGACACACAAATCCCTGCCCTAAACCTGGATGGACACAAACCCCTGCCCTAAACCTGGATGGACACAAAAGTCTCTGCCCCGAGCTTGGATGGTCACAAATCCCTGTCCCGAGCCTGGATGGACACAAATCCCTGCCCCGAGCCTGGAGGGACACAAAAAATTCCTGCCCCGAGCCTGGATGGACACAAATCCCTGCCCTAAACCTGGATGGACACAAATCCCTGCCCTGAGCTGGGACAGCCCAATCCAGAGGGAGAGGAACAACACCTGGAATAAAAGCAGCACCTCCCACCAGAGCCCCCCACCTGCTCTCCGTCACCAAGATCCATGAATTTTCCAGCTCTCGGCTTCAAGGGGATAAATCCCAGTTTCCTCAGAGCTGGAAAACCACCACCCAGCTGGGAGCAGGGAGCTGCCGGGCCACCGCGTCCCGTCAGGTGGGGACACTGACCCCGTCCCACGCGGACGAGCTCCCGTGAGAGCCGAAAAAGAGGAATCGGAGGCAGCTTTGCACAACTCCGTGTCGCAACATCCCCGAGCTGAATCAGGGCTGGAAAAGTGCTGATGTGGGGCTGCTCCGGGGGAAAGGAGAAGCCCCAAAAAAAAGCCCCGATGTGCGAACCGGGAAGGGATGTGCCAATCCCCCGCTGTGGAACCGGGGCTGCGTGGCTCCTGAGCGGCTCCCCGGTGTTCCGCTCTTCCAGGGGCTCGCAGGATCCCTGGAATGGGGTGGGAATTCCAGATTATTCCACATTTGTGCCACCTGCGGCACTCCCCAGCGGGGTGCAGAGGAGCAGCACCCCAGGACAGCGAGAAACGCGACCCAAAATGATAAAATCCGTGAGAAACGCAGCTGGAGGGTGGCACGGGCTGGCTCTGTCCCATCGCTCTGCCAGCAGGTCCTGTCCCATCTGCTCCCGCAGGGACACCCCCAGTGCTCCCAGTGACACCCCCAGTGCTCCTAGTGACACTCCCAGTGCTCCCAGTGACACTCCCAGCGCTCCCAGTATCCCCACAAAGCCTCGCAGCGACCTTTCCCAGTACCTCGCGCGGTGCCAAGGCTCTCCCGCTGCTCCGTGCCGGGCAGGACGAGCTCGGGGTGCCCGGGGTGCCAGCGGGATCCCATTCCCAGGCGGATCCCGCTGCTCCGGGACCAGGCACAGGCACGATGCCGCTCCCCGCCGGTTTTAAGGCAGCGGGGCGGGAGCTGCATCCATCGCACCAAAGGTTTTCTTGGCAGCGCGATGCTCGGCGAGCAACAGCTGGGAGAGGGTGTGACTCCGGGAGCTGGGAACGCTGGCCTGGATCACAACCCAGCGTGAGGAAGCTGAGAGCCGCTTCCCAAGGGGGCCCTCCTTTCCTGTGCCGTCCCCCCTCCGGCCCCCAGCACCCCGCCCCACGCAGGGATAACGGAGCCCGGAGCGCTCCGCAGGGATGCTGCTCCAGCCGGGAGCCCGACGGGAGGCAGGTGGCTGCCAGCCCGCTCCCCCTCCTCGCTGCGCTGTCCCCAGCCTGGGTCAAGCTGTCCCCTGCTCCCCCCACACCGCCCCCAACTCCTTCCAAGACGTTGAGTCACTTCCCTTCGGCAAAATCTGGCTCCCAAACGCCGCTGCCGCTGCTCAGGGGCTGCTTTTCCCGATGGATTTCATTAGCACCGGGATGTTGCAGCTGCTTCCAGGCAGCCCCCTGCCCGCTGAGGCTCTGCGGTGGCAGCTGTGTCACCCCCAGCCCCTTTAACACCTGCCGGAGAAGTTTTTCGGGGGGCACAAAGGGGCTGGGAGAGGCTCTGGGGTCCCTCGGGTAGGAGGGATGGGAAAGGCTGGATGCAGGGATGGGATTCAGGGGGACAAATAAGAGGTTTTTTAGGGCAGCCCCCCCAGTTTGGGAGCATTGAGCAGCCCCCACCCACACAGAGCAGGAGGTTTGGATAACCCCAGGCTTGATGTGGCACCGGGAAAATTCCTTCCCTCCCCACGCAGCTCCCAAGCCTCAGCCATTCCCATCCCAGCGGGATAAGAGCCAGTGCAGGGGGTGGGAGCGAAGGCAGCACCAGGAAACACAAGGAAATTTGGCAGTGATACCCCCTCACCCTCCTCCAGCCCGGAAAAGGAGCAGGATTTGCCCCATCGGGACACCCCAGCACCACCCTGGGTTTGCCACCGGCCATGCCCACCCTCTCCCCAGCAGAGAGGAAGCTCATCTATCACAGGAGACTAATTAAGGCTAATTAATTACCCTCAGCTGTAAAGCCAGGCCAAAAAGCATCCTGAATCCAGCCAGCGAGGGAGAAAACCAACCATAAACTGACAGGAATTCCTTTGGTGTGCCCGGACTCACACGGTGCCACCAAGAGAAGCTCAACCCAGGCAGCTCCTGGGGGCTTCCCAAAACCACCCCAGGGCCTGCTGGGGCTGGGAATGCTCGGCCATGGATGCTCCTGCACGTGGGCTGACCTCGGGACATCGTGCTGGAGCAACGACCGAAATCCCGGCAGCTCCAAGGGGTCCTGAGCCGAAACCTGGCACAATCCCAGTGCTCCCAGCAAGGCCGAGCTCTGCAGCCCCACAGAACCACCCCATCCCTGGGCACTGCCTCCTTTCCCTCCTTTCCCAGGCACCTGCCACTGCCCCGTGTCCAGGCAGGATGCAGGATCCCGCTCTCACGCTGTGTTCAGGGAAAACGCGCTGACTTTGGGATACGATTTCCCATTCCCAGCGTTTGTGGGTTGGGGTTTCCCTCCCTCAGCAAAGCCCCGCCGGCCCCAGCGCCTGCGGGAGGACAAATCCCTGTTCCCAGCGCTGCTGCCGGAGCAGGATCGGTGCCGGAGCAGCCGCCGGGAACAGCGATTCCAGCCTTTGGCACTTGTCGTGCCCTTGGCAAGCTCCGAGTGCCACCCACACCGAGCGAAGCAATTAAAGCTCTAAATTGATTCGGGCTGATTAAACGCCCTGCAGCAGCTCCCTGCCGAGCGGCTGGAGCTGGGATGTGCCCATGGAGCCGGGATGAGCGGCTGGAGCCGGGATGTGCCCATGGAGGCGGGATGTGCCCGTGCAGCCGGGATGAGCCGCTGGAGCCGGGATGTGCCCATGGAGGCGGGATGTGCCCGTGCAGCCGGGATGAGCCGCTGGAGCCGGGATGTGCCCATGGAGGCGGGATGTGCCCGTGCAGGCGGGATGAGCGGCTGGAGCTGGGATGTGCCCATGGAGGCGGGATGTGCCCATGGAGGCGGNTGGAGCTGGGATGTGCCCGTGGAGCCGGGATGTGCCCATGGAGGCGGGATGTGGAGCCGGGATGTGCCCGTGGAGCCGGGATGTGCCCATGGAGCCGGGATGTGCCCATGGAGCCCAGCAGGTCCGAGCCCTCCGGCTCTCGCCCTCCTTCCCTCCCACACAGGCGCCTGACTCATCCCGAAACAGATGTCACCCTTCATGGGGAAGAAACTGGAGGAAGTTTTCCCTCTCCGGGGGAGATTTCTCCGGCATCCAGCAGCACTTTCCCTCGCCCTGAGCAGAGCCCTGGGGATAAATGGGAATGGCTGGAAAAGGAGCTACGAGGAACCCACAGGAGGCTCCCGATGCTCCAAATCCCGCGTTTCGGGGCTGGGTTTATTCTGTGGGTAACTCTGCCCTGCCTTTCCCGCAGGGAGCTCATCCCTGGCTCCCGGCTCCACACCCGCTGCGGTCCCGAGCTCCGGATCCCGTCCCTGCCTCCCGATCCAAGTGGAAATGCAAACTCCCTGCACAAAACAGCGAAGCCACAGACAGGATGTTCGAGAGACGGCTCCCGTTCCCTTTTTTTCGCTGATTTGATACAACCACGGGAAAAAAAAAACCAAAAAAAACCCCAGCGCCAACCTTGTGCAACTCGGATTATAAATAACACCGGGAACACAGCGGGGCTGGGACACGGCGGCCAAACCCCGCTGTGCTCCCGAGGCTGGCACCGCATCCCGCCGCATCCCACCCTGGGATGGGCAGGTCAGGGCATCTCCACACTGTTCAGCCCCCAAACACCCTCCCAGCGCCTTCCCCACCTCCGTTTGGCTCCAATCCTGCGTCATTTCCCCCGTTTTTCCACGTGTTTCCCACAGAGCTGTGCCAGGGACTGAATCCAAGCGATGCACGCCCACGGGCCGGGGGACAATTCCCAGTTCTCGGCTCCCGAACCCCACCCTGGGCAGAGCAGGATTGATGGGGACATTCCCAATGCTCAGCTCCGTGGATTCCCCCATCCATGGCATCTCCCACCCGCTCCCATCCCCGTCCTGCAGGGACAGCTCCCCCCGGGGGTGATGGAAGTGCCACATCGGGAGATTTATCGGTGATTCCCGATTCCTGCCGGAGCTGTCGAGGGCCACTGACAGCTCCTGGAGCAGGGATGAGGAATTGCCGGGCGTGGACACTTTGTTCTTGCCTCAGACAGACGGGATGTCAGCTTCCCAGGGATTTATGAGCAGAGGTGGCATCAAATCCCGGAATGGTTGGGGTTGGGAAAACCTTAAACTCATCCCATGCCATTACCTGCCGTGGGTAGGGACACCTTCCATCGACCAGGTTGCTCCAAGCCCCATCCAATCTGGCCTTGGAATGAGAAATCCCATTAATAAAATCCCCACAGGGCTCCAGGTTTGGACGCTGAGCATCCCACTGGAAAATGGGAGATGCTGGCAGGTCTTCAATTCCTTGTGCTGGAAACTGCTGGAGCTGAATTCAGGCTCATCTTTCAGCCTGAACTCCGTCAGCACCATCCTAAAATCCTCGGGATGTGCTTTTCCTGCTGCGGGTGTGCCGAGTGAAGACACCAAACATGGACAGAGGGGAGTATTCCTGAAATTTCCAGGCAAAAATCAGTGGGATCTAGCTGATAAACCCCTGGGGAAACTCCCAATTCTTTAAGGAACTAGCCGGATTTATCTTAATAACACGGACTTAACAACAATAGATTCCTTCAAATTCCCAAACATCCCTAAGGAAACCTGCTTTATTTATGATTTTTTAGTAAATAAAGCCAGTTTTCCTTGCAATCAGCATCTGGAACTCACCATTTCATGGAGCAGAGCTTTGCAGGGACACGTATTTTGGAAGTTGACTTTGCCAATGGCCCCATCCTGCTTCCCATCACTGGGATGGGCACAGGGATTGCCCAGCTCCGGGCTGGGAAGCAGCTCCTTGCGGGAAAGGCTCAGCATTCCCGCCAGCTCCGAGCAATCCATGCCTTTTTCGGGGTTTTTTTGGCCCGGGGGGTGGCCTCAGTGCAGGTTCCCTGGGCTCCAATTTCCCTGGAATTTATAAAAATAACAGCAAAATATGTTTTATTGCTGAGCCTTTGCCAGGCTGGGACTATTTCGGGAAGGAGGGAGTTGCTCGGCGGTGCCAGGGAGATTTGGGGGTACCTGTGCCCTCACTGGGGTCCCCCACAGCATCTCCCTGGGATGGATCTGGATCATCGATCCCAATATCCAGAGCTCAGCCCCGTGCTGGGTACAACCCTTTCCCATTCCCAAAATACTGCTGTTATCTAAGAATTATTGAAACAGATCCAGAAACGCAGGGATCTATCCAGAGGGTGCTGCTGATGGAAGCCAGATCCAGAATTTGCCTTGGGAAGCAAAAACAGCCGAGCCCAAAGGGAGGGAAAGCTGTGCCACGGAGCCACGGGAACGTTCCGTGTCACATTTTATGGGATTGAAAATTTAACCTAAGGATTCAATTGAGGAATTAATTCCGGCCACGGAATTCCGGCTGCTTCCAACACCAGCAGAAGCTGCCTTCAAGGATCAACGACAGGGCCATAATTCCCAAGGGAAAGCTAAAGCATTTCCCTGGATATCCCACCTGGAATGTGGATCCATCACCCTCAGCCTGGCATCTTCCCAACCCAGCAAATCCCCGGTGAGGAGCTCCTGCAACACAATTTCCCTGTGGAAAACAGGGAGCTAATGGGATTTAGGGGAAGAGGAATGAGAGGCTGGATGTAAGCAGACCCAATTAGTGGATGGGACAATTAAGAGAGAGGTGGTGGGATACTGGAGATCCCAAATCCCCGACTCCCACGGCATCCCGGGATCTCCCTGCTCGGAGGCTCCCACGTGCTCCTCTCCCATCGTTGCTCCTGGAAAATTCCACCGTGAAGGATTTAAACGAGTCATTTATCAATTAAATGTGCGCTCTGGCAAATTAAAATCTGTCCTCTGGTTTAATTAATAGGGCAGCTTTATATCCGACAAATTAGGGAGCCTCTCGATGAGCTAATTTGTTAATTAATGGAAGCCTGGAGGCTCTTCCTTCATTAGATGTTGGCACATCCTTGAATCCAAAGCGCAGCTCCTCCTTCAGGACCCCCGGGCTCGGACTGGGAACAGCCCTGGCAGGGAATTTGCCATGGGAGAGCTCCTGGCACGGCCCTGGATTCCCGGGATTTATGGCAGCAGCACATTCCCATTCCCTTTCGCTTTCCTTCAGGAATATTTACATCCCTTGTTGAGGAAAAATGCAGGATCCTGCAGCTGAGCCACTGCCAAACGGAGCCCAAAGCTGCTCCAGGATGGAAAGAGGGAAAGAAATTGGTAAAAAATGGGAAGAAAAGCTCCTGGGCAAGGATCTGTGTGGGGTGGGGATCAGAGCTGTGGGTGGAGGATCCGGAGCTCATCCCAGCAGATCCGAGGATCCCTGGGTGTCCCCGGACACTCGGCAGTGCCACCAACATCTGGATCATTCCCGCAGGGAAAATGAATCCCTCAAGCACATCCAGGCTCATGGATCAGCCCTTTCCCCCATCCCAGGTGGCCACAGCCACCCCCAGCAGCCCCCTCCCAGTGCTTCCAGTACAAACCAGGATGGTGCTGAGCTCCAGGAGCTGCTCCAAACGACGCTATGGAAAGAGGGATCGCGGCAATCCCGGGACAGGAATCCCAAAAGGAGTGTTGGAGTCATCCCCAGCGAGAGCAGGACCAGTATCACCAGTAAGAGCAGCGTGGTGGGGCACACCCACACTGACCTGGGATAAATCCCGCTGCAAATCCTGCTCCACGCTAAAAACCAGGAATGTGGATTCCCGAGCTTGCACTAAGGACCATTCCCCTCCAGATTATCCCAGATCCCATGGAGCAGCTCCCTCCAGTTTATTTTTAGCCACCGGGTCCTGCTGCACTCGCCAGTTATCAAATAAATATGGGAAACCAGGAGAGGCACCCCGAGACTCCCTTATCTCTGTTTTCCATGGACTGGCAGTTCCTGGAATGTTTACTCCCAGCCTTTAAAAAGCAACCCCAGGTTCACTTTCTGCCACAGGAGTTTGCCAAGTTTCCAGCTTTCCCTGGATATTATCCCACCCAGGGAGGTCCTGGAGAGAGGGCACGGCTTGCTCAGACCCCAAAGCTGCAATAAAACCATCGCAGTGGAAGGCAAATTCCTGATGGATTTTCCACAAACACTTGGCCAAAAAAAAATTAACGTCGCTGTTGAAGCTGCCCCTATTTGGTGCCTTTTCCAGGAGGATCCCGATGGTTTGAGCTCCGGCTCTGGCTCCTGATCCATTCTCCAGGAATGCCAGGCACAGGGAAGCCAGTTGATGCTAATTCCTGCTGGAATGTGACCCCCAAACACTTTTCCCAAGGCTGATGCATCTCCAATTCCTGCATCCTGCATTCCTGCATATCCTCCCTGCCAACTCCAGGGTGCATTCCCACCTTCTGCCCTGATTCCCAACACATTCTGTGCTCCAATTCTTCAGAGAAACCTCAATTTCAACACCTCCGAGGGTCTCTCTCCCCTTCCCCACAAGAAAAGGCACTTCCAGAGCTGTGCTTTTATCCCACTGAAGCAGCAGGTTGTGCTGGAAGTGGGGCAGAGGGAAGCAGATGCTTTTCCCTCGTGGTTTTCCCGATGCATTTCTCCTTCCACAGCCTAACACACCTAAAAAGAGGGAAAAAAACCCAAACAACCCAAAACCTTGGAATAATATTTACAAGCTAATTAGGCAGAGAATTGATTTGAACATCACTGGGATACCAGAAAAACGCCAGCTGAGCTGGGAAGGCTTGGGCTGCTTTTCCATGGAAATTAAAATCGCCACGGGCTGCTGGAGGCAGGGAGCTGGAGCCATTCCCTGGGAGGTCTGAGCACAGCCCTGAGCCTCTTCCCACCCCCAGCAGCCTCCTGGAATCACTTGGTTCATCTCCAATTTGTAAAATGCCTGCGAGAGGTGAGGGAAAGGGAACCTTCCTTCCCCACAGGAGAGCAGGATTTGAATTCCTGCGCCATGGGACTAGGGGGAAATCCAAGATATGCTGGAAAGAAATGCCAAAATTGCTTTTGATTCCTCTTTGTACAAATCCCAGCCAAAATCCCAGTTCCTGTATCCCAACACCAAGGAAGCACAACGTGGAATTGCTTCTTCCATTCCTCACCTCCCTTCCCTTGCTCCTTCCTGCCTTGCCAGACCTCAGCCCTGTGCTTCCAAGGCTCCCAGGAGCAGGGATGGAGGCACCTCTGGAGCCCCTGGAGGTCTCTCCTGATTTATCCATGCCTGCAGATCGTTATCCCAGTTTTCCATCAGCTTGTGTTTGGCTCGTGTTGGCTCTCCTGTCACTCAGGAATTACGGATCTACCCAGCAAAGGCGCAGGGAAATAATTGTTTGTTTGCTGCTCAGGCCTCTGAAATTCCAGGAGAAAATGAGATTTCTCTCGCTTGCTTTAGATCCTGGGGTTTTCCCCCCACTTGCTGGGCTTATTCCCAAATTCCCACTGCTCCTGTTCAGCTGCCAAGCACAAGCAGGGAGCTGCCAGTGGCATTCCTTTTGGGAAGGGACAAGGAGCCTGGCACCTGCCCCCTGCCAGTGCTCAGGAACATTCACACCCAGCTCCTGCTCCAGCCCAGCCTCTTCCTGTGGAAAGCCACAAAGCCCAGCTGGGGAGAGTCAACATTCCAGCTCCAAAGGAATTAAATCCAGCCACATAAAGGGAAATGTTTCCCAACTCCGGAGGTTTTTGGAGCGCTGGAGGCACCTGATAAGGATGGAGTTCCACAAAGAGGGGCTGTTCCCTGCTGGCAGGGGGAGAGGGGAGCCTGGGTTTTAATTCAGAGGAATTTCAGAGGATCCATTTTATCCAGCAGCACATGGGATAATTAACGGAGCACCCTGGGAAGCTGGGAATGACACAGGCTCCGTCTCCTGATTTCCAAGAGGGCTCTCTGAGCTCTGCTGAACAGTGCAAGTCGGCAAATCCATTTCTTCCATCTGCAAATCCATTTCTTCCATCTGCAAACCCATTTCTTCCATCTGCAAACCCATTTCTTCCATCTGCAAATCCATTTCTCCCAACTCCTGCCTCGTTCCCGAGTGTAGATGCTGAGGAAGTAGAGGTGCAGAATTCCAAGGCCAGATCTCCAACCACAGAGGGGCTTTGTGATTCCTGAAGGATCATCCCTCTGCTCTCGTTCCCATTTATCACCATCAGCACATATCAGGAGTTATTTGCATATCCCAGGCTCCAGGAGCCTTTGGAAACTGAGATCCATGGAAGAACAAAGTGAGTGGCAGGTGGTTATTGAGGCCTCCAGAGCTCCTGTTTCTCTTCCTGGGATTTAGAAACTTAAATAACTCTCGAATTTCAGGAATATTCCCATTTTCAAACCCTGCAGAGCCCCTCACAGGCAGCCCATGCTGCCTGAAATGTTGGAATTCAGCCCGGGGATCAGGACGTGAGACCTCCAGCAGCTCCCAAACACCTCCTCCAGGACACAGCCGTGTCCCCAGCATCCCTGTGCTGCTGTTGCCATGGTGACCGAGCATCGTCCCCCCCTCTCCTGCCACCTTGAAGGCAAAAATGTCCCCAGAGCACTCCCAGATGGCCTCTCCTGCACCCAGGACATCCCCCAGGACGGGGAATGCTGCCCACGAGGAATTTCCTGCTGGGTCCAGCCTGGAGCTGACCATCACCAAGAAAAAAAAAAAATACAGGAGGATCCAGAAATTCCCACACCTAAACAGGTGGAATTTAAACTGAATTCCAAGCAGGGAAGAGCGTGAGGCCATCCAAGAGCAGCAGAGGATCTCTGAGCATAGAAAAGCTCGGGGACAGTGCTGTCCCCATCCCAGCAGCACCAGGCAGGGAATCCAGGAGAAGTGCCACCCCCGAGTGTGCCAGGCTGCTTCCGTGCCCTCCCAAATTTCCCCGGGACACCCGCTGAGCTCTGACAGCTGTCAGGACCGAAGCAGAGGGCGAGCTGAGAAGCTGAAAGGAAAAAGAGCTCCTTTTGTAATCTGCTCCCACGGCGCTCCCAGCCTCCTGCCCGTTTTAGCCCTCCTCGTCCCACATCGGGAGCCCTGGAGATGGGAAACGGGAGGAATTGTGGCTGCTCGAGGATGCTTCGCATGACGGTGTCCACCCTGATCCCTCTGCTCCTCTGGCACCCGAGAAAAATCATGGAATCACGGAATGGTTTGGGTGGGAAGGAGCCTTACAGATCATCTCATTCCCTGCCACG
This sequence comes from Pachycephala philippinensis, assembly GCA_013397055.1. Lineage (NCBI taxonomy): Eukaryota > Metazoa > Chordata > Aves > Passeriformes > Pachycephala > Pachycephala philippinensis. Next base: position 20,818 of record VWZT01008705.1, on the reverse strand, counting down.
GGCAGGAGCACATTCCTGAGTCCAGGAATCCAACCTGGCCTGAAAGGTGCAACACTGATGTACCTGCCTGATCCCATTGCTCCTCTGGCACCTGGGAAAAATCATGGAATCATGGAATGGTTTGGGTGGGAAGGAGCCTTACAGATCATCTCATTCTCTGCCACGGGAAGGTTTCAGGAATCCAACCTGGCCTGAAAGAAGCAACACTGATGTACCTGCCTGATCCCAAATTCATGCCAGGGAAGATTATCCCAAGGATCATCCCCACAGCCACGGTGCTGGGGGAGCTTTGGGAAGCACAAACACACCCCAGGAATCTCCAAGCATGCAGACAGGCGGATTTTATCCCAGCACAAACAGTTCCAGAAGGAAGCCAGGGCCTTACTCAGCCTCCAAATATGTTTTTCAGGATCAGTGCCTCCAAAGGCAGGAGGTGGGAAGGTCCTGGAGAGGGAATGCAGCAGCCCGGGGTGTTTCCATGGAGCAGCGAGATGAGTCAGTGCCATCTGCCGGCTGCGGGGACGCGGCCGCTCCCAAATCCATCGGATCCAGAGGAATAAACCCCAGCCTCGTGATAAAGCTTCCAGCATCCCTCTGGAATGCTGCTCCAAATGCAAATTCCCCCAAGGGTCCAGACGGGACCGCCGTGTCCAACTATGTGAAGAACTCCCAGGATGTCCTAGCAGGACTGGGAATTCTTGATGTACCCATGCTGCAGCTCCAGCATTCCACAGCTCTTCTCCTTCCCACCTTTGGGATCTCCCTTTGCTGTTCCTGACAGAGCCACACATGGAAATCCTTGTATCCGTGCTGAGGAAGAGCTGTGGGAACGCCAAGGATCCACAGGGTCCCGAGGGATGATGTGGCATCGTCGGCTTCTGCCTCGGCTTGGGCCATTCCAAGGAAGCATCAAAGCTGGGATGAGACACCAGGCATTCCTGGCTATCCCTGTTTTCCCACTGTGCTGGAGCAGATTTAATTTTGGGACAGATTCGAAGTGCGTTTCTCAGCATTTTTAAAAGGAAAAGTCACCTCTGCTCTGTAATTATCCCGTAATTAGGTTTAGGTGCCAGATCCCTGCACTGAGGGAAACACACATTTCTATGGAAGCTTTCTCTTGGAGTGAGGAGGGATTTGCTCGTCCTTCCAGTGCTGATTATCCCCCAAAATTCTCCGCAGGCATTGCCAGGCTCTGGCAGCTCCAGCTGGCTGGAGGACACAGAATTTTGGAGCTGCAGGGATGGCCTGGGGCTCCGTGTGCTGCAGACATCCCAGAGCTGATCCCCGTCAGGCTGCTTTAGGGATGATGGCTGATCCGAGCTCCTTCAGCTGCTTTTGTCAATCGCAGTAAAATCAATCTCCGAGAGAGTGCATCCTGCTTTTCCTGCTGAAAACAAGCTCAAAAAAGGGGGATTGTCTCTGGAAAACTCCGTTTGCAGAGGAAGCAGGATGGAGTGGGGGCAGCACAAAGCGAACATGGATCAGGATGCTGGGCATGGGCACATCTGTGGAGGTCTCCCCTCAGTCTCCTCCGAAATGCAGTTTAAATTCCCCAAATTCATTTCTGACAGACCAGGTTATTTTTCCCTGCTGCTGATGATCTGCATCTGGTAGAAAACCACCTTATCACCTTGTTAGATGCTGAAATCTGAGTGAGTTACTTGCAAGTCCGCAAAACATTCTATTTTCCCTCAGCTTTTATCCCATCTCTCCCTGATCCTTGTCTCCAGCAAAGGGAGAGGCACAGGTGTGGAACACCAAGGAACGCTACTACTTAAGGCCAAAAATAAAGAGTATTTTTCCAGAAGGGCCAGGGATAGGCGAGGGGAACTCTGTATCAACAGAAAGAGGTGATTTTCCAAGGAAATGGCCATGGAATTAAATCCTCTGTGCGCCCCGAGCGCGGCCTACCGCGCTCCCGTCGCCTAGCAACACCACGCCATGTCCTTATATGGAAACTGCCCCCGCCCTCTCCCAATTCTCGCATCTCATGGGCTGCTCGCCTATGATTGACGTGCGCTCTTG
>VWZT01008705.1:0-17751 GCA_013397055.1 Pachycephala philippinensis | reverse complement strand
GGGGGTGGAGGCTGGAGGAGGGAGCGGTGGCTGAAGGAGAAGCGGAGGAGGGCGAGGACAGGGGGTGGGGAGGGATTCCAGAGCGGTGCAGGGGTCTCTGGCTGGGAGCGGGGGTGTCACAAGCCTGGAGGAGGGCGGGAGGGGATGGGAAGCTCCGCGGTGATCCCCGCGGCGCCGGCTGGCAGAGCCCGGTGCCCACCCCGCTTGAGCATCCACGGCTCCTCCTGCTGCTGCTGGCACAGTAACGCACAGCAGATCCCACGCGGTGCTCGGGGGCGGCAGGGAAAGGATGTTCGGGACGGCCCCCAAAAGCTGTGACAAACGCAGAGCAGGAGCACTCAAAGCCGCTCTTACCCCGTGACACTGTTCCCAGGTGGCAGCGGTGGGAAAGGAGATGCTCCCGGTGTCCGTGCTGGAAGCAGGATGAATCTCGTGGCGATGGCGACGGATCCCGAGCTCCCATGGGTGTCCCTGTGGGTCCGTGTCCGGTGGGCGGCCGTGCTCGTGCTGCTCCTCAGCTCCCTGGTGATGCTGCTGCTGCCGCTGGCTGCCGTGGACAACCAGTGCCACGCCGTGCTCAAGGGCCTGTCCTTCCTGAGGAGTAAACTGGGATCCTCGGGAATCACCAGGCTCACGGGACAGAGCACGGAGCTGAGCGTCACCTCCAAGGGGCTGGAGCTGCTGGTGCTGAAAGGAAAAGCCTCCCCAGGTGAGAGGGTGCTGGGTGGGCACGGAGGATTTCCTCAGGTCAAGGAGCACAAGGAGAGGGTCCAGCAGAGGCCACGGAGGTGATTTGGGGTCTGGAGCATCTTTGTGATGAGGAGGGACTGTGGGAGCTGGGCCTGGTCAGTCTGGAGAAGGGAAGGCTGAGAGGGAATCTCATCAATCCATGCAAACATCTCCAAGGGATGTCAGAGGATGGTGCCAGACTCTTTTCAGTGGTGCCCGGTGAAAAGGAGCAATAAACTGAAACACAGCAAGTTCTACCTCAATATAAGGAAGAACCTCTTCCCATGAGGGTGGCAGAGCACTGGGACAGCTGCCCAGGGAGTCCTGGAATCTCCCTATGGAGACATCCCAAACCCACCTGGACACCTTCCTGCTCCAGGTGACCCTGCCTTGGCGGGGGGTTGATTTCCAGAGGGCACTTCCAACCCCAACACCAACCCAGAGATCCTCACCCCCTTCCCAACCACGTCCTGTACCCCTGATGGGACTGACACTGTGCCCTGATGGTAACGAACTGCAATTAACTGCAATTAACACTGCCTGTAAATGCTCCCAGGGTCAGGCAGGCCCTCACCAGCTCCTTGACTGCATTCCAGGGCCCTGTGCTGGCATTGCTCTGTCTCTCCAAAGGTTTTCCTTGTGTTTTCAGCAGTAGGAAGTTCTGTGGAGGTAACTGGAAGACAGAGAGGTGGTTTAATGCACAGAAATCTGGGGTACACAGCGTTAATCCCGAAATCCTGGCTGGCACAGAACAGCCTTTCAGGCAACATCAGGCTGTGGCCGTGGCCTGTATCAGCCAGGATGTTAATCTGGAAAACACTTAAAGGAATTATTACAATTCCAGCACTGTATCTTTGCATTAAAGCTCTTACTGCTGGGAAAACGTTGGATAGTGCAGTGGAAAAACAGGAATGCTGTTGGCAGCCAACATAACAATGTTAACATTATAATTTCCCCTAAAAGAATGCCAAGAGAACGTGTTCAAGGCACTGTTTCCTCCCACACGAAGCAGTTTGGTGGCCACCCTGAGCCTGCTGCCCACAGGTCCTGCCTCCCCACACTTCCTTCCAGGAATGGCTCTGCTGCCTCATACTCAGCCTGGAAACGTGGCATAAACCTGTGGGATTGTAACCTGGAAAAGGCTGGAACACGAATTCTGTTCCAGTTCTTAGAGACTGGGTTTGGTTAATTTTTGTATCGGTGAACAGTGACAGTCACGGAATATCCTGCGTTGGAAGGGAGGCGCAGGGAGCACGGAATCCAGATTTCCAGAGGTTTTCAGTAAAACTCACCGCCTTTTATCTGTCCTCATTTCATTCCAGAGGTGAAGTTGGAAGCCAGAGCAGCTCTGAACCAAGCCCTGGAGATGAAGCGCCAAGGGAAGCGGGAGAAAGCCCACAAACTCTTCCTGTACGCCCTCAAAATGGACCCGGATTACGTGGATGCCCTCAACGAGTTCGGGATCTTTTCCGAGGAGGAAAAAGACATCCTGCAGGCCGACTACCTGTACTCCAAAGCTCTGACCATCTCCCCCCACAACGAGAAGGCTCTGAGCAACCGCGGCCGGACGCTGCCCTTGGTGGAGGAGATCGACCAGAGGTATTTCAGCATCATCGACAGCAAGGTCAAGAAGGTGATGGCCATTCCCAAAGGGAATTCCGCCCTGCGCCGGGTGATGGAGGAATCCTACTACCACCACATCTACCACACGGTGGCCATCGAGGGCAACACGCTGACGCTCTCCGAGATCCGGCACATCATCGAGACCAGGTACGCCGTTCCCGGGAAGAGCCTGGCGGAGCAGAACGAGGTGATCGGGATGCACGCCGCCCTCAAGTTCGTCAACACCACGCTGGTGTCGCGCATCGGCTCCGTCACCACCCGGGACATCCTGGACATCCACCGGCGCGTGCTGGGCTACGCCGACCCCGTGGAGGCCGGGCGTTTCCGAGCCACGCAGGTCTTCGTGGGCCACCACATCCCGCCGCACCCGCAGGACGTGGAGAAGCAGATGGAGGAGTTCGTGCAGTGGATGAACTCGGAGGACGCCACCAGCCTGCACCCCGTGGAGTTCGCGGCGCTGGCGCACTACAAGCTGGTTTACATCCACCCCTTCGTGGACGGCAACGGGCGCACGTCGCGGCTGCTGATGAACCTGATCCTGATGCAGGCGGGCTACCCGCCCATCACCATCCGCAAGGAGCAGCGGGCCGAGTATTACCACGTGCTGGAGGTGGCCAACGAGGGCGACGTGCGGCCCTTCATCCGCTTCATCGCCAAGTGCGCCGAGACCACGCTGGACATGCTGCTCATCGCCACCACCGAGTACTCCGTGGGGCTGCCCGAGGCGGGAGGCACTGCTGGCTGCAAACAAACCATCCCCGTCAAGACTTGAGGGGTTTTGGGGAGCTGGTGAAGCCGTGGGAGAGCAGAAATCCGAGCTGCTCGGTGTTGCTGCTGGGAAATGACTGGACGGGAGGTGCCGCTTGAGCGTTTCGTTTATTTAAAGTGTCTTACGTTGGGTTAAATTAATATTATTTATTTATACACGCGACGCCAAACGGAACTGGTGGTGGTGGCTGCGCACTGGAAGGAGGTGGGGAGAGGTGTCAGAGGGCTCAAAAAGATCAGCTAAAATTGAATTTCTCCTTAAAATTAACGTTTGAGGAGCTGCTTCAATCACAAGCCTTCACCCAGGCAGTCAGCTCTACTGTCTGACCTCAGCAAAGTCTGAGCTGAGCTGGTTTTGTGTGACCTGTTCCCTGTTGTTCCAAAACACATCCCTGAAGGAACAGCACTGTGTCCCTCAGACCCTTTGGTGTCAGTCACGCAGGGACTGAGCAGGAAGGAGGCTGAACTCCAGCCCAAAGGCATCTCTCCCCTCCCATTTCTGTTCCCGTGGCACTTTGCATGTTTACTTTCTGCTGCCTTTCCCGGGGTGAGTTTTGTACCAGTGGGAAGTGTTTCTCTTGGGATTAGAGGAGGTAGGAGTGGAACGAGAGGAGAAAAGCTCTGACTTACTCGAGGGAGAAGGACTCAGGAAACACCTCAGCCAACAGGAGCCCTGGGAAAGCGCAACTGTCCTTACACATTTCAGTGGAGGGGTTGGAAGGAGCTTGGCTGCAGAGCTGTGGGCAGAAAAGGTCATCAGGCAGAGCCAGGAGACACCAGCTGTGCCACTTTGGGAAGAACTACAGGAATTTTGCCAAAAACTTCAGTTTCTTTAGTCTAGGTAAGGGAAGTTCCACAATTAATCACTGGTCATGTCATTACTCTGATAAATGTGTCCAGAATCACTTGAGGCCTCGGTGCTGCAGGGGCCTGGAGCTGCTGAGCACTTCAAAGAATCACTTTTTCCTCGGTTTTTAAGGTAAAAGTACCCAGATCTCCCTATCCCAAACCTGTCAGCTGTGTAACATTGATCCCACATCTCCAAGCTCACCAAACTTCCATTTAAAATCCCAGTTTAGAGCATTTAACCCCTTGACAAAAGCTGTCCCAAGCTTAAATTTTCTTCCCTTTTAACCCTCTCTTACCTGGCAGGGAGTTAGGACATGTTTTAGGGAAGCAGAAGGCAGGAGGAGACTGGGAGTTCTCTGCACTGAGCACTGCTGCCAGGGAAAGCAGGCAACACAGGAGGAAAGGTGTCCTGTCCTTACAAAGCATGTTATTTTTGTAGTGCAGCCTGAGTATAAATAATGCACTTTAGAGCTCTGGGGGGATGGGGGGAAAGAAAAAAAATGTTATTTTAGTAACAGATTAATAAACTATTTTAATATGAAAGTCTTGGCTTGGAAGAGGCTGTTCTCAGTGAACAAAGTGGTTCAAAATGGGAGAGATCCTGGTTCCCTCAGCCACGTGCCACCACGAGCAGATTCATCGTTTCAAAGTAAAGCCCAGTGAAATCAGCACAGAAAATAGTGTTTATTTGCAGCAGTGTTTTTGTGTGGTACAAGTGAACTCAGCACTGGGGTCCCCCCCTCCTCACACCCACCCCCCTCTGGGTGGTGATTTCCAGGGTAGTTGACAAGCAGGAATGTTTCTATCCAAGATCACACCACTGTTTGAGAGTCTGAGGTGATGGCTGAAGTGATTTCGGGATATTCAGAGCAGATGGAATGAGCTGCTTCCAGGCCTGAGGGACACTGAGCACACCTGAGAGGTGAGGTACATCGCTATCACCCAGCTGCCAGAGGAGAGGTGCAGTTCCAACACCCACATTTCAACAAAAGCAACAGTATTTATAGAAAACCTTTGAGAACTTGAGTTTAATAAACCGAGAAACGTCAGCTTGCACTTCACAGTTGTACAAAACCATACAGAAACCACCTGCAAAAAGACATGAGCTAGGCTAGGAAAAAAACAACCAAAAACAACCAAAAAAAAACCTGGTCCTCAGCAACAGCACGTCCAGCTTCATGGGAAACAAAAATTAACCACCTAAAGATCAGCTCCTGACACTTAAAAATAATCATCTCGATGTCCTTTACAAATACACCATATTAAAAAAACAGCTCAACTGGGAACAGGACAGGAACTGGATACATATATATGTATATATCTGTGTTATCTACATATACACACATATCTATAGAAACTCTCCCAATACTAAAAGAGGCCATTGTGGTGAAGTTGGAGCATCTGCTGTTGGATTCTGCATGGAAGGAGATGACAGTCCCTGCGTGCGTGGGGTTTGGGTGGAGAAATGGGGCTGTTGGCAGAGAGAATGTCTGCAATCCCAATCTGAGCTGACCAGTGGAGCTTGCTGAGGGTCCTCCCGTTGCATCTCATTCGTTAATGAAAGAGAAAATAGTTGGAAAGTACTCCCAAAAACTCCGTGTGGCATCCGAGCCGTGCAGGAAATGGTTTCCCCCCTCGTTACCCTCAATATGAGGAATCGCATAACGCCATCTCACCAGAACAAAAGTGTAACTCTTTGCTCTTAGAGGAGAAAAAAAAAACAAACCAACGAAAAACAAAACCACCTGGATTTGTGCCATCCTCCACTGATCCCGAGGAATGCAGCAGTCCAGTATTTACACGGGATTGGGACGGGCGTTCTCTCCTTGCAAAGCTTAAGGACACAACATGGCTTCCAGAAAGGCATTTCACATTGGACCAGACCCGCTGAGTGCACACTCCTCGCTCACTTTTTCAGGAGCATCTTGGCAAAATCAGCATTGGACATTTTTTTAGGCTCGGCAGGGGGCTCAGAGGACGTTGCTGGTGAGTTCTGGACCATCCCGTTCTCAGCCTTGGCCACGGGGTTGCTCTGACGCTGCAGCGCCCGGGGCATCATGGAGAGCTGTGTCCTTCCCTTCCCTCGCCTGGAAAGGAAAAAATTCCCATTGAAACACACACTTTTATCTTGGGAAACAACAAGGATTTGTCTGCTGTGAGGAATGCTCATTTCAGCATTATTCCTGTCATGTTTCAGGGATAAAGCTTTCCATGGGGCTGTCTTTGAAGCACTCCCGAGTTGGGGCAGACAACAACTGCTCCACAATCCCCAGGACTGAACTCTGCTTATCCACAGGGGCTCATCCAATGCAGGAACACTCCAGAAGATGAAGGAGCAGCCTTAGTGCTCACTAGGAACACTGGCTGCTTCTCCAGAGGGAGAGGATGTGGAGGTTTATTATGGATCAGGTGCCACCATCACATCCAAGGGGATGCCCAATGCCTGATACTCTCATCACTACAGAGCTGTTTTGGTTGATGAAGAGTTAAAATCTGCTTTTCCTCATCAATCCAACAACTTGGTTTTTTTTATGGTTCAGCACCTTTTAAATGTTCTTTCAGATTCACAGCATCCTACAGTGGTTTGGGTTGGAAGGGGCTTTGAAGATCACCCAGTTCCACCCCCTGCCATGGCAGGACACCTTCCACCATCCCAGGTTGCTCCAAACCCCAGTGTCCAACTTGGCCTTGGACTCTTCCAGGGATCCAGGGGCAGCCACAGCTTCCCAGGGCCTCCCCACCCTCCTAGGGAAGAATTCCTTCCCAATATCCCATCTAACCCTACCCTCTGGCAGTGGGAATCCATTCCCCTTCGTCCATACAAAAAAATCCCTCTCCGTCCTTTTTCTAAACCCCCATATTCCAGATGAGATTCCTCAATTTTAGCATATCAAGAAAGGCACCATTTCCTTCCCTGGAAGGAAGGAATCCCTCCCCTCCTCCCCTCCATCCCTGCCTCACTCACGCTCCATAAATCTGCCGTGGTGCCAGGGCCAGGGAGGCCCTGCCAGGCTCGGGTCTGTCCGGAAGCTTCCGGAGAGGAGGGTTGCTGATCATCACCTTGATGACGTGGTCCTTCACCGTCAGCCCGTCCATCTTCAGCACAGCCTGAGAGGCCTGGGCTTCATTCTCATATTCCACATAAGCCAGGCCCTAAAAATAAGGCATAAAAAGATCCTACATTAAGTTTTAGTGCTTCCGGAACAGCTGATTAGGAATTCGTAAGGAAAGAAACAAAAACGGCTCAGTCCCGGTTTCCTTACTAAAAAAAAATATTTCTATTTAGCACCTTTATTTCTTGTCTCACTCCTGATGCCCTAATGCGTGGAAAAGGTATTAAAAAAAGGAAAGAACCACCCCAAAAATCCTATTAAAGTAAATATAACGAAGCACCATGGCAGGCTCCCACAGAGAAGGGCATCACCTCTCCCTGCTGTTCCTCTTTTAAATGACATTCACAGCCTTAAGCTGCATTTTTGGATTATCCAGTTTGACAGGAGAGGCATCAGGTTTTACATAACTTCCCCAAAATACATTTATTTGTGGTTTACACACAATCCCAGCTCAAACTGAGCTCAGAACAAGACTTGGGGCTCCCAAGAGCACTCATTACAAGGTGTGCACACAACAGGAACTGCACCTGAAGTGGTGCAAAGGGCAAGAAAATTCAATTTAAATCCATGCCCACCATTCCCAGGACGTCCCCTGTGGACAGGACCCACCACACAGACACAGCCCAGGTGTCAGGTCGAGTTTTGGCAGAGATTTGGTTCAGAATCCCTTATTTAACAAGGAGTCACTTATTCTGGGATGGAAATAACGAGCCTTGTCAGACAGAGAGCTCATTTCTCACTGGCAAATCCCTTCCTGCAGCAGATGTTAGGCACAAAAACCTCAGGAAACTGAGGAGAGGAGGATGGGAATTGATTGCACCAGGTAAACCCCATCCAGCCAGGTATTCAAAAACCAATCCTTTACAGATTTGCCTGGTTTTACTATATTCAAAGTGCTGTCAACATTCCCCCCTCCATCCTGCTTTTCTCGTGCAATTTAAGAGGTATTTTGGAAAAATTCCTCTTGGTTGCCTGCACAAAGGCACACTGGGCTCTGGAAATCCAAGCTTTTCCACGAGTTTTAATGCAAAACCACACTGGCAACTTGATACACCCAACTTTTTGTCTCCAGACTTGATCATCAGCTTCTTTTTGATGGATTTCTTAAAACCAGGAGCGTGTTAAGGATGCCTACCTTGGGTTTCCCAGCTCTGTTGGTGACCAGCCGAATGTCCTTCACATTCCCATGGGCTTTACACACCTCCTCCAGCTCCTCCTTAGTGCAGGAAAATGGCAAACCAGATATAAAGAGTTTGTGTTTCTCCAGGGTAGTGCTGTACCTGAACACCTGCAGCAACAAAAAGGATGTTGGTTCACACAGGGACTCCAAGGATTTCAGCCTCACACCCCAAAAGTACTTCCTGTTTGTGGGATCCAAAACTGCCTCAAAGCCATAAATAGTGTTTTGGAAGATACCTGCATATAAACACAGGGATACACCAAGGATTTGCAAGTAAATGCTGCTAAACATCCCTACCCTTCACAATGAGACATTGATAATCACAGGATATCCTGAGCTGGAAGGGATCCAGAAGGATCAGAGCCCAATTCCTATAATAATGGATTTATAATCATGTCTTCTTGCTCAGCTGTCACTATGAGAACACTGCATTTTTCTGTGCAGGAACTCCAAAATGCAGAAATCCACTGACTGATTATACAGCTGAGCTCTGGTACAGAGCATCCCCAGCCAGGGGCTTGGGCAACAAATGCTGGAGAGACTCAACCAAAAAAAGCTCTTCAGAGGTCGAACCTGGGCAGGTCTCACTATCAAACTCTGGAGATCAGCAGATTCCTGCAAATCTTGAGTAAATTATGTCAATCCTGGTGTCTCCAAAGTAAAAGAAGGGATCCAGAAGGATCAGAGCCCAATTCCTATAATAATGGATTTATAATCATGTCTTCTTGCTCAGCTGTCACTATGAGAACACTGCATTTTTCTGTGCAGGAACTCCATAAAGCAGAAATCCACTTCAGAGGTCGAACCTGGGTAGGTCCCACCATCAAACTGCTCAGATCAGCAGATTTCTGCAAATCTTGTGTAAATTATGTCAATCCTGGTGTCTCCAAAGAAACAGAAGACTCAAGCAGTCCCAAAAACCAGTTTAAAGCAGCACGACGTGAACTGATTGGATTTGAGCACAACGCACTGCACCAACTCCCCTCCCCACACCCACTGCCCCAACAGGAACCAACAAAACTTTACCTTAAAGTCAGGATTCTTGTTCTTGTCAACACAGGGAGACACAAACATGGGCCTGCCCTCCACAGCCGTGCGATCCAAGGCCAGGGCCTGCCGAGCAGCCTCCTCCTCCCCGAACTGCACGTAGCAGTAACCCCGGAAGGTGCCTTTGTTGCTGAACACTGCCCGGATCTCCACGACCTCCCCACAGCTCCCAAAAAGCTCCCTCAGCTTGGCTTCGGGCTCTGCCATGGTGTAGGAGAGGTTGCTGACAAACACGGTGACTTTGTCCTTGCTGCTGTCGTGGAAAACTTTGGGGATGTCCTTGCGGCTGGTGGATGCCTTTTCCTTTGGGATTGAGGGGCCATCTGGCTTTTCACTCCTCCCAAAGAGCCCGGTGTCCACTTCCATGTCCTCTTCAGGGAGCACTCCATCCCCCTCTCCCCTGTGCCTCTTGCTGGGCAGCTCTGATGGATGGGATGGAAAACCTCGTTAGGAAAAATCACCCCATTTCCATCCCTATTTGAAACTCCTCTGCCCTCCATTCCCGCTGCGGAGCTGGGAAATGGCACATGGAACCCACAAATACAGTGACAGGTCTTAAAGACACCAAATAAAAACCTCCCTCGGGTTTTACAGAACAAATAACAACAGATTATTCCACCAAGACGGCTTCAGATGAAAGCAACTGGAATATTTGTTCCTTTTTTCAGCCAGTCACAACTGACAGTTGCTGATTCATGTTCTTTTTCTTTGTCTAATGGTTCTTTTTTTTTTTTTAAGAACAAAAAAAAAAATCTAAAAGCTCACAAAACTGCCAGGGGCAACAACCTATTAAAGTCTTCTGTTCCCACCTTCCACGAGGCTGCTACAATCCTGAATAACCCAATTTAGACACATGGCTCAGCATCATAGGATGAGTCAGAAAAAATGACTTTAAAGGATAATTAAGGAGGGGAAAAAAAAAAATCACAATATCCCTCCAAAATAAGAAACCCCAAGAAAACTCTAGAAGTTCTTATAAACTTGTTTTTCTGTTGGTATAAAAACCATTTAGCCTTGTTTGCATTTCACTCCCACACTGCAAACTTCCCGGGAGAAAGCAGCCCTGCAAAGAGACACCAGTGCTGGCAATTCCTCAGCTCCCTCTACCACAAGACAACCAATAACCCCGTTGCCAGAGCTCTGAAATTTGAATTTAATTTTATTTTTACCTTCTTCTTGTCCCCATTCCCCCTCATCATCCTCGTCTGCTTTGCGCTTGTCCCCAATCCTGGTTTTTTTGGCTTTTTTGGAAGCTTTCTTCTCTGCCCGAGCCTGCTTCCTCTGCTCAGCTCTCTCCTCCTCCTGCTTTGCCAGAGCAGCTTCTTTCTCAGCAGCCTAAAACACAGATTAATTTCTTTTTTTCTCACTGGCTGCAGATTGCAGAGCATTTTCCAGAGCATTGAACCCAGAGGGTTTTTTCCTAACCCCAGCACATCATTTAAAGCACATCTCAATTCTTTGCTCTCACAGCTTTCCTGGAGGGCACATCACTCTTGTGGCCATCCAAGGGGCAAAAGGAGAAAGATAAAAAGCAGCAAGAGGTTGTTAATCATAGTTTTAAAGTAAAAATCAATAGTTCTAGGGCTTGAAGACGTTTCAGGCTTATCTGGGGGAAGCCACATTAAAAATGTGACATTCATGGACTTAATTTAGGTGTATAAAATCCTTTGGAAGCTCACAGAAAGTTCTGACCTTTGCTCTTTGTTCATTCACTCGAGCCAATCTGTTCTCAGTTTTTTGAACAGCTGCATCCCAGTCTTCCAGTGTTCCTAAAGGATAAAATTAAAATAATTTTTTAAAAGCCCTTTTATTTAGCTTTCTCATAATTCAAAGATACAATTCTGGAGAAATAAGAGTCACTGAGTCCATGGCACTTGCTGTTCATATTAAACATCACGCATGAAAATTCTAATTATAACAACTGGCCTGCAAGGTTAAAAAAAAAACAAAAACAAGAGCTAAGCAGAGCAGAAACCTCTCATTTATAATGCAAGACTCCAAAAAGGCATGGAAAAACCCAGTCATTTCAAAAAAGCAAGGAAGAAGAGAGCTGTCTGTGGATTTGACAGCAGTGAAAAGGAAGTGAGACTTCAGCAGAGCACAAAACACGGGATCTTTTTAAGACAGTGTCACCTCTGCCTAACCAGGCTGGCTGAGAGGTGCACTCATTAATTACCTTCTGCCAGTCGTTTAGCTCCCTTCTGTCAGCCAATTAATTACCTCCTGTGACCTTTTGTCACTTAATCACCCCCCTGCCAGTGCCCAGGTACCTTCTATCCTCTCGAGGGTGAGCAGCACCTCGCAGACGTGCTCGGGGTAGTCGCTGGTGCACTGCACTGCTCGGTGCAGGGCCTTCCTGCAGTGCTGGGTGTCCCCGTGGGCCCTGCACGAGGGGACAGGACACTCAGGGGACAAACCTGGACAGCAGGGCCACAGCACACGGAATCCCAGCCATACAAACATCCTCCCTCCTTCCCCAGCTGCTGCAACACTCCTGGAACCCACAGCTCCGAGAAGCTCCGAGGTGTTTTGTGAACCTGAACAAAACACGCTCATTTCTAATCTGTTTTCTCCCACAGATGAGGAAATTAAAAATGAATTAGCCAAGCTCAAACCTTTCCAGGTTGTAATACTCCAGCCACATGTTGGCATATTTGGCATTTCCTTTAGTCATGATGTTGTCCCAGAGCTCCCTGGCTTTCTGCATGTTGTTACACAAGCGGGCCTGCAACGGAGCATCCAAAATATCCTTCAGGATTATTTGTTCAACATCATTAACCCCAAACCAAAAAAAAAAACACCCCACAGATGATGCAGAGAGACCCAGCAAGATACATCTGAACATTACAGTGATCAAAATAAACACCTGATATAATCCTGCTACTGAATAAGCCTTTCCTGCCCACCTCTCCCATTAGTCTCAGTTCTGGCTCCCACATACATCTGATTTTTGGTCACTATAAAAGAAATTAAGAGAGTTGTTTCTCAATTTTTCCTTTTGTTGTTGATGAATGTACCTAATAACTTCTCAGACTGAGAACTTGCTTTGTGTTAAGGAAGGGGAGCAGGGGAAGAAGGGAAATGGATTGGGAGATGACTGCATTCCAGGGCAGGAATGTTAAAACATCGTAATTTAAATCCATTTTATCAGGTTCAGCAATTCAAATACAGCAGAGAGAAACATCACCTCAACTCTTGCCCAGTTCTGCATGATGGTGCAGGATGGATCTCCGCTTTCACTGAACCCTAGGAAGAAAAACAAGGGCTGTTTGTTGCACTTGGCTCTTGGAAATAAAGTGTTCATTAAACAGGTCCCACGTGGAGACGAAATCTTTATCTGCAGCTTTCTGAAATGTTCAAGATTCTTGAAGCCAAGCATCGTGTGGAGAACTGGCCTTATGAAAATGATTTTGAAGAGGAGAAAACAATACTTTGGATGATTTCACTTACTTTCTTCTACTTCTTGTTTCAAGTACTCCACAGCTCGTGCAAATGCAGAGCGCAGCTCCTCCAGCTCCTTACTGGAGTCTGCAGAAAAAAAAAAGGAAGAATAGCCTTAAAATAATAATTTAGTTTTCATTTCCACCCAATAAAACCTTCTCCTTAACAGCCACAATGATTTTATTGGGTAGCAGGCAGAGATTAAATTTATTACTTCTTATTGCTTAAATTTATGACTTTATTATGAGCAAAACTCACTACATGAATAATATAAAAAATCAGATATCAAAAATATAAGGCAGGGCATTTTTGCAATAGCAAACCAACCAAATTCCTATTTTTTATAGACATCAACTGGCCAGAAAGTAATTTTTGTGAAAGATGAAAATGCTGTTAATTAAAAAAAAATAATAATATCCAAGAAATACAAAGAAAATAATTGAGATATTTATTCTGCATTTATCATACAGACCTTGTGTAAAATCCACCCTTCTCCTCAGGTAATCCAGGTAGGCCTGCCAGATCTCTACATAGTCTGTTGCTTGAATAAAACCTGCATTCAGAGCTTTCTCAAACATTTCTGAAAGAAAAATGGGGAAAAAACAATTACTTTCCATATACTGTCAAAACTACCAAGCTGTGGTGATAGCACAAAGAAATATCTACACAAACACCACTGGGAAGACAGGAACAAGTCCTACACAATAAATTGGTTTAGGAAGTGAATTGGAAAGCAGCTGGATTCGGGAATGTTCATTCCAAGCTGTTAATTTCTTGCTCAGGGTGAAGCTGCTCAGCCAAAGCAGCTTTGCCCTCGCAGCAGCAGCAGGGTGAGAACAGATCCTGCCCCTCCAGGCTGTTTTTGAGTGCAAAGAGCAGCTCTGAGCTGTTATTTCCTGCTTCTTTCCTTACCAGAAATGATGCTGTGCTCCACCCTGTGCCTCTCCATGGCCAGGAGGTACCTAATCCACAGCCCAACAGTCCAGGGGCAGTTCCTGACAGCGCGGTCGTGAGCGGATAAAACCAACTCCTTCACCTTCAGCTGCCTGTCCTGAAAGAATCATACAACAAAAGTCAAATTCCTGCCAGCCAGAGACCACCCGAGCCAAACCCCAGCTTATAAAGAGCCAACACCTAAAAAACTTTCACCTCAAAAGTACTTTTCAAAAGCTCAGATGGGTATTTTAAATTCTGTATTCCCAAAAACCCAGTGAGCACCTTCCAGTGAGGAAAAATAAGCTCAGGAGAGAACTACCAGGCCAGTGAGGTGTTTTCTGCCAAAGAAATAAATATAATAAAGGCACTGGGTGAATTCCCAACTGTTCCTAGAATGCCAAGGATACAAAGAAGGAGCACACCCAGCCTGTTTGTGCAGGTGTTGTTCCACCTGCAACCTGATGTGTCCAGCTGGGAAGAGAAAGAGATAACAGAGCAACTGAGCCTGGATAAGCTCCTGCAGGGAGTCACCTTGATCCCTTAATCCAGCCACCTTCTGCCCTGTCTCTGGAGCTCAGCATCAGCCTCAAACTGCACTAACAACCCCCCTGGAAACAGGGGTTCAACATCTGGGTTTGCTGCAGTGCCCACACCCTGTGATTCTGCAGAGAAAACACAGCCAGAGCAGAGCAAAGTGAGAAATGCTCACTTGAGCAATAACTACATCCCTGAAAACAGGAGGAAACAAAAGGTGAGGTGAAAATCAGTTTCTGGAAGATTTAGACTAAAGGACAGGACTGAGGTAGAACTTAGTGGCTGTTTATCAGCAACTGAGATTAAAAAAAAGAACAAAAAACCAAAAGTAAAGCCAGGAAAATAAATCTGCAAACATCCACGGGTTTAATTCCTTACCAAATACTGGTTGTAGCGTGCCCAGAGATCTGGGACAAGGCAGTTCTCAGCCAAAGCTCTCTCATAGATCAACTGAATCCGAGCTGGGTCACCTGCTTTCATTTCAAAATCAATGTAAGCTTGGTATTCTGCCAGCTTTGGGGTTTCAGCACCCAGCTGGAAAACAACCAGGGAGACACAACATCAAACTCTTCAACAAAGCAACACTCCCAACGCTTCAGCCGTTCCTCAGAGCAGCTCTTGTGCAGAATTTCACACAAGAAACTTGTCTAAATATCAGCAGCTGTTGATTTTCATACACCTCTGAATGGGTCTGAAATCAGTCAGATCCTGGATTTATTCCCCTTGGCCTGGCACACTCAGTGCACTCCATAATTTCCAGTATTCCCACAATATAATTGTCAACAATTGCTGACAAAGTCCCCCCCAGCTGGGGATTAGAAAAATAATAAATTTGGGGGAAAAAAAAATAAATCACCCCAAAGCAATTCCCTGTTAGTTTTAAAGGAAGGTGTAAGTGCCAGCATTACCAGTGCCTCCTCGTAGGGTTTACACTTCTCCAGCTGCTGCAGAGCTTTTTTGTAGTTCTTTATTGTTGTTTCTGGAATGGGCTCTTCTGACCACTCCTCATATTCAGCATAGGAAGCCTCCATGTCTATTAAAACATGAAATCCCATCAATAATGCACTCAGGATAACTAAAAATTCAGATTGAAATCCCATCAATAATGCACTCATGAAACTAAAAATTCAGATTTCAACCTATGTTTGGTTCTAAGACAAATTCCTATTTCCATTTATATAGTAATTTATTTATAATAAATATTTAAATTTATATAATATTTATAATTTATTTACAATAAATATTTAAATTTTTATCCCCCTTTGGGCTTAAATGTCACACTGCTGCATTCTTAAAGGGTTCAGACACTTCATCTCACCCAGTGTCCTACAACAAACTCAGGGCAAGTTGTATTAAAGCTGCTGATTTGGAATTAGAAAACCAAAGTAGCAAAATTTCCCCCAAGGCTTTAGAGAGAAGAGAACCCAAATTCTTTCCAGATGGAAATGAAGTCAAAAGAACTCTGCTTAACTTTCTCCCATGAGCAAGAAAAAGGACACAAGGAGCTTAAAGTAGGAACTAGAGAAGTCAGAATTCCAACGATCCAGCTGGCAAATACTCCCTACCAAGGGGTTTTATGCAGCAATCACAGCTGAACTCCTCGTTTTAAAGCCACATTTTGTGCTCCTCGCCTGCACTTTGAAACAGCCTCAAATTCTGAACCAGGTGACCCAAGTTCCACCAACTCAGAACATTCCTGATCCAGAGGGATCTGTGCCTCATCCAAGAGAGCACAAGACATCCAGCTGTATTTGGTGTGGCTGTGCCAGGAAAATCCTGTAACCCAGCTGCTCCATGGGATGCCTTAGGTTTTAGCTTTTATATTTTTCCAATCCTGCATTCCCAGTGTGTAACTCTGCAGTGTCCTGCAGCCTGGGAGCTGCTGCTCTCTCATGCTGAGACAGACAGAACAAAGCCTCTCCAGGCTGCTCTCCAAGGACACCCAGCCCGGCCTAGGCCCAAAATGTGTAACCCAGCATCTTGAGAAGGGGGGCAAGCTGAGGGGAAATTCCATCATTAGCTAAAGTTTAATTGGTGAAATTGAGTTGATATGCAAATGGACCAAAGCTATAAAAGTGTGAGGAACTCGTGACTCGGGGTCCATCTTGGGTGCAGCCTTTGGCCTGCCCAGGGTGTGCCTCTGAAGGCCTTTCAAATAAATATCCACCTTTATTCCCTCACTCCTGTCCAGTCTCTGTTTCTAGGTTGGCCCCTTTAGGCACCACATTCCCTCTCTCCCAGAATCCCAGCCCTTACCCAGCAGTGGGATGCCCAGCTGGCGCCGGAAGAGCGTGTGGATCTTCTCGAGCTGGCTGCACAGCACCTGCTGCTGCTCCGGGGATGGAATGCTGCCAGGGGCTGGCTGCAAGCAAAAAAACAGGGAAATTCAATCCATTCCCTCCAGCCCCAGCTGATGGACACCGGAGGGAATTGTTGACGAGCTGAGCGAGCCGAGATCTGAGTGAATACATGATCCCTGAAGGGCACACACAGGGCAAACTTGTATTTCAGTCACTGCAGGGAAAGGCAAAACTTGGGAATTGCTCCCCCTCGGAAGCTGGATGAATGGGGAGAGCATTCCTGACTGAAAGCTGGCACAAGCACAGGGAAATGATCACCTGAGAACAAGGAAGCAGCAGGTGGCTGTGCCATTTCACAAACCCAGCCTGCTGCCAAAGAGGGTTTCAGTAAATCCCTGGGGTGTGGGGAGAGGATCTGAAACTTCCAGCCTTAATTGTCTTTGGGAATGAAAGGACATTCTCCCGTTACTCCTTTGTTAGGGATTCCATAGAACAGGGTTGAAAAGGACCTTTAAGGATCAAATAGTTCCCACTGCCACCATGAGCAGGGACATCTTTTAACTTCCATCTCTTATGCAGCAAATTATCAAAAATAAGGGAATATTCCCATTCTGGCTCTCTTGGAAAGGTCACTTCTGCAGACATCAAACTGCACATTCCAGGGATAAAACACCCTCAACCAAAAGTCCCAAACTGTGGAACAGTGAATGAGTTAAAAGCTGAACAATCTGGAAATTTAAACTTGATTGACTCTGCGCAGAAACAGCCACGGAACACTGTTTAATAATGGAACATTTCAATTTAAAGCTGTTCTGGGCACTTCAACCAGCAGCAGGGCCAAACTTTGCTCCTGGATTCGAAATGATTTTAGGATTTTATTTAAACACAAAGCCATTACTTTATCAGCCAAACACACACAGAATGGTTTTCCTGGAGCAGAGGGCTGGAAAGAAATAACTATAAGACACGCCAGGCCATTTTCCAGAGCAGACAGCTCCGGGTGACTCCAGGAGCTGCACCACAGCTTTTTTTTGGGATGGGAGCCCAGGGGAAGGGGCTCACCTGTGCAGTTTCCAGGATGGCATTCTCAAATTCCCTGTAGGCTTCCCACAGGGCCGTGCCCTTGGTGACGTGCAGCCCCACGGCCGTGAGAGCCCGCTCGAAGATGGACCGGACCCTCTCGATGCCTCCTTCCTGCCCGATGCCTCCAATGGAATACTGGGCATATTCC